>CM066310.1:3000000-3485928 GCA_033807695.1 Daedaleopsis sinensis | reverse complement strand
GTGAGCTGAGTGGGCTCAACGAGTGGCTGAGTGCCGAACACATCGACGCCGGGAGTGATCATGCGAGAGGTTGCTTGAGACGGGTCGGCTGTGGATTTGTCGCCTTCGTCCTCGCTCTCATCAACGGGAACCTCGGATCCCTGGCCATCCTGCGTACACACGAAGAAGTGAGCATAGTCATAGATTTTAAAACACATCGCTAACGACAGAAACTCACCTCTGAGTTGCCGTCGACGTCCTGAGAATGCTTGGTGCCCGGGGCAGGGTCGTTCAGCGCGCCAGAACGGGCAAACCAACGTACCTGGGCAAGCGGCTGGACTGACGGGTGGGCGGGGTTGCAGAAAGTAGCGTCCTCCAGTTTCCGGAAGCTGTCCGACCACTTGGCGCGATCACGGGTGTCCTGCTCGCACTCGGTGATCTTGCGAGGCTTGCCCCCTTTGACCGCGTTCGAGTTGATGGACCGCTCGAGCCCAGCTTGCGCAGCGTTGACGATGTCGTCGCGAGAAGTGTCGAACACCTTGTGCCAGCCCCCGACGTCCTGAGGAAGGATCCCGTCCTTGTCGTTTGACGTGCGGGGGCTCGACGCTGCCTCATCCTCAACCAGCTGCGAGAGCTGCTCCGCAAGGACTGGAGCCCCTGCCTTCAAAGCCTCGATCGACGCGAAGTAGTTCGCCTCGCGAACCGACGGCGGGACGGGAACTGCGAGGCTGGCGCACACACCGTAGTCAGACGGTGGAATGTAGGGTACTTCCTTGGGAAGACCCATCATCCGCACTTCAATCCTGTCAGCATTGTGCAGCAAAGCCTAAAACGTGCGTTAGTGATGGTTTTCAAAACGTACGACTAACGAGGTATCACCAGTTGCAACTGATCGAATGCACGCGCGACGTTGTACTCGATGTTGCCCGCCGCATACGGAGCACAGCGAGCGATCGTGCTCTTCTCTAACCACTTGCTGAGTTGAACGAGCTCTTTGCCGAACTCCACTTTGCGTGCGACAGAGCTGGTCCGCTCCACACTACTGAGCTGGTGATCCAGCGGTCCCAAAGTAGTCTTCGAGTCGGAGACCATCTTCTCGAGGATCGCGTCGTCCCAGTTGCACCACTCGATCTTCGAAGCCTTCATGCGTGCGCTATCCGTGCCCATAAAGGTGTCTCCCCCCTGGTTGCTGAACCTGGAGAGAAATGCCTTGAATGAAGCGCGTAGGCGAGAACCCGCAGGAACTTGAAGAACTCGTCCGGTGGTCGCGAGTTGGTGCTTGAAGAAGAGGACGGACAGGACGGCCATCATGTCAGCGATGCGATGCTTGCTCTTGAGCTGTTCCTGGTGGACACCTTGACAGCGGTAGAACATGCGCAGACAGGGATGTTCATCGAGGTTGGGAGGCGGAAGATGCGGCAAGGCCTTCGTGAGGGGTTCGATCTCGAGCAACGTGATGTCGCAGTCGTCTTTCCAGTCCGCAACTTTGGGGATGTGGTCGGTGCTACCTCGGGCTACCCGCCAGCGAGCGAGGTCGGCGAGGTTGGGGAACGCGCGCGGGCTCAACGCGGCTGCAATCCACCGCCGGATCGCACTGACCTCGACCTTCTCTTGGCGGTTCAACAAGGCAAACGACCCGACCTTCTTCTCAAACCGCGCCCAGTCTTGCACTGGTTTAGACTTGTCCGTCCCGAAGTCCTTGGTCGCGTCGAGCCACTTGCTTGCAGTCATCTCCCAGCATTCGAGCATCTCGGATGTTGTGTACTGCTCGAGGATCGCGCCGGCGGTGCGCACGTCTTCCAAATTGGCGTAGAGCCAATTGTAAAACTAGTGAGAGTTAGTACTGACATATAAGATGGGTTAGATATCACAAACCTCGGTATTCATGTCGCCTGACGGAGTGAAAAGGCCGCTCGTGTGGAGGATTGAGAGGATATACGTTGACGGGTCGAAGACCACGTTCGACCGTGCCACGCTACGGACGAACGTCTCGGCGAACGGGTCTAGCAGCCGTGCCAACTGGAAAGGAGAGAGGTCAGTACATGGGCCAAGCTCAATGACATGCCCGCGTACGCGGGACAGCCGCGTACGCGGGACAGCCGCGCACGCGGGACAACCGCGTACGCGGGACAACCGCGCACGCGGGACAACCGCGCACGCGGGACAGCCGCGTACGCGGGCAAGCAGTCAGCCTGTACGGTGTCGACTGCCCGCCTACGCGGTACAGCTTCGTCATATCGGAGAGATATGCGTTGTCTGTCTGTGAACAGGCAGACGACGCATGTGGCCAGCTGGGGGTGTAGCGTGCGCCGAATCGTGCGCACATATGGGAAGGCAGTGACTTACCCAGCGGATGCCTGCCCCGTAGGGACTGAGGGCGGACAGGATCTCGTTGCTGAACGTCGGGCTCGGGAGGGGGATGTCCTGCAGGATGCCGGCCTCCATGGCGTCGAGGATGAACTTGAGCTTTGCAGGTGCATACTGCAAAGCCTCGCGTGCTCGCTCCCTGTCCGTTGCTCCTTGCGTCCCGTCGCTGTGGACCGCGGCGTCGATCTCGGCCCGCTGCTTGCGCCACACGACCGGGAGCTGCCCGCGCAGATGGGCACGGTACGCCTCCATTGCAGCGTCCCATTCCTTCGAGCCGTACAACGCGAAGTGGGAGGACATGCGCTTCTGGACGTTTGACACATACGCGGCGTCCAGGATCTCGACCGCAGCCGGCGACCAGAACGAGGCGACGTGTTCGCCTGCCGTCCGAATGCGGAGGACAGCTTGATTGTAGGACGGGCGGACCTCGGTTCTCTGGCCGCGCTGAGCCATCTTCCACGTCTTCTTGTCCTCGATGGGGTCAGGGAACTCATTGTCCTTGCGGACGCGTGCGGAGATGAGGAGCGGGCGGTTGGTGACCAGGCGGAGCATGTTGACTAGCGGTAGCGCGCTCGGGGGGACTTGGTCCCAGGGGATGCCATCGGAGGTCTCTTCGGGCTCGAACTCGCTCGTGATGCGGGTATAGTCGGGCAGCTCAATGAGAGAGGACGTGCGGGAGATCATCTCGAGGGTCTCAAACCCGCGCGTGAGCATGTCAGCAAAGCACTGCGACGTGGGGTTAGCGCAAGCTAGCCTCTGAACTTGAACGCGACTCACCGATCCCGCGTCAGTCGTCGTCGTTGTAGCCCGGTTGGCCCGGTGCAGCGCCGCATGCAGCGTCTCGACGGGGATCACGTATTTGCCTCGGTACGCGTGGTGGCGCTCGAGGTGGCGGAGCAGCGTGACCGAAGGCTGCGTGTAGAAAAGCACCGGGTATGTGGCATTCTTGCGCAGTGTCGAGTTGATGACCTTCGCAACGATCTCGTCCGCCCATTCGGTGGTTCCCGGGTCCGGACGTGGCCGCCCGGGGTTGGCGGCCATGTACTGGACGACACGGTCCTCGATGAGGGGGACAGTCATGATCATGTTCTCCTCGTCCGTGGTCTCGAGACGAGGGGCCCGTCGGTTCGTAGACACGTACAGTCTCAAGGCAGGAGTCATCTTGTCTGCAAACAAACACGTTAGTCATGGATTTCCAAATCCACGCCTATCGCAGCGAAAGTAACTTACTGGGATCCAGGAACTGCGTGAGCCACACAGTCGACGTCTTGACGGCTGCGGACAGTGCACCGATGTGTTCGTCCGCTTTCTTGATGCGTTCCGCTTGCTGCTTGTCTGTCGCCTTGTCCCGGACCTTCTCCTGGACCCCCTTCTCCTTCAGCATCTCCTCGCGCCATTCCCGGCCGGCGACAGACCGATGCTGCCCGGTGAGGATGTCGATGGTCTGCCCGGACACCGCAGCCGTGAAGCCGACGTCCTTGAGCTTCTCCCACGGCGTAGCGGGGTTGTCAGCGAGGGAGTCCAGTTCGATCCAGGACGGATCGGCGAGAGCGCAAAGCGCCTCCTTCGCGGGCTGGCGGCCGCTCGTGTTGAAGTCGGACACGAGCTTCTTGACGACCTTCGTGTTCACGGCGCGCGGGTTGTATGTGCCAAAGCGCAGAGTGACGTCCGGGCGCGGCGGGTCGACCGTGTTGAACCGCGCGTAGCCGATCGTCGCCGTCAGGACTTGAGCGTCCATGGACGCATTGTTGTGCGTCTCAGCGATTCCGGCAGCGACATCGGGGTTCAGCTCAACGGGCGCAGGGGGGGCCTTGCCTTTGCCACCAGCCTTGCCCTTCTTCTTGGAGCCCTTCTCCTGCGCAGCCTGGAAAAATAGAGGTGATCAACTGTGTGATCCGCCAGGTCCACGGCCGTAACTCGCACACTCACCTCGTTCTTTTTGCGTTCCTCCCCGCTGTCGCTACTGTCGGTCCACTCGGTGTTGACCAGGGCCTCCGACGCCTTGTTCTTCAGTTGACTGGCTTGGGAAGCCTAAAACAGCGAACAGTCAGGCCGGTAGCATATGGCGGTCAACATAGACCTGCCTTTGCCTTAGTAGCATCGATTTTATCCTGTGCACAATCCGGCTGATTAGTACATGGCAGCGACGTCTCTAGCCGTGTAATAGGAACTCACAATATTCATGGTTTCGTTGGATCGTACGGTGTGGCTATTTGAGACTCGATTGGTGAGAGATGAGAGATGAGAGAGGAGAGAGGGAGGAGGGAAGGGGCGGGAGGGGTGACCAACGCGATCATTATCGCCCGGTCTCAGATTATTGGCCAAGTTGGGCATGGCGCGAACGATCGGGATTGTGCCTGATGTTGGCCCGGCCATCGTGTTGCAGAGGTCGATGGGAGGTTCACGGAACTACACAAGATTGTTAGCGTAGCACACGACACTGCAGGATGCTGCTCACCGGTTCGTACTGCGTACGAGAAGCATCGAATATGCACCAGATGTGGAGGTGTCGTGCTGCTGCACTGCTTTCCGGGTGAGTGCGCATGGATGTACCTAGCCTCTGGAGCAAACTTACCTTTCTAGGGCACTGCACCGTTTACCTTGCAGGAGCGAATGAGAATGGTATTGTGCACCCAGTCTGTCCTCCAACATAGCTTGACCGCCCGGGTCCTGCATACCGGTGTCCAGCTTGTATGAAGGTGAGTCGTCCAGCCGGTGCGTCTCTGTGGTCAGGTTGTGGCTAAAAGGAGCAGCATCAGTGAGTACAATGCACATAGATTAGTGTACTAACCTGTGTACACTAGTTCTTGAGGTTGTTGGTCCTGGTTGTGGTGGCGGTAGCAGTCGTGGTTGTAGCCGCGCGCCTGCAATTGATGTGTCAGCGGTTTGACGCCAGAAGCACCCGCGCACGCGGCCGCCCCGCGTATGCGGCCTGCCCATCAATATTCTCTGAACCCGTGGTCATGTATAGCGATTGGGTGATACAGGTGCAGACCCTGCTGTCTCACGAATGTGGGTTAGATTGTGGCTGTTACAAGAACCCGTTAGACATGTCTTTGGAGAACACTGACTATCCCCCGCGGACGCGGCTGGGCCGCGTAGCCGGGCTATTCATCAACACAATTGGTAGATATGATGAGCATGTACTGTAGGTCAGGTAGTAGTAAAGATACATACGCAGCGGTCTCGCGTGGACGGATTAACTTGTTTCTGTCACAATCACCCATTAGACATGTCTTTGGAAAACAATGACTATCGCCCGCGTACGCGGCCGCGCCGCGTAGCCGGGCTAATCAACAGGAAAACAGTGCCAGGATAGACATGTCTTTCATATCCTCTCCATAATACCCGGCTACGCGGCCCATCCGTGTGCGCGGGTATCACGTATATCCTAAGCGCTCACGTTTATACTCTTCGAACTGAAGGAATTCTATGTCTAACCATAGCCTAACCCTTACCCACATCTTTTCTCTCCCTTTAAATATATGTAGTAGCCAACTTGTATGGCCCATAACTTTTTATCTATTGACTATAATCAAGTGAAACTAGTATGGTTAGAAAGCTATTGACCAGGGCTACAAAAAACGAAAACGCTTGTTCGCCTTTTTGGGCGCTTATTTTGTTACTTTTGTATCGCCAATAACTCCTTAACTAATAGTCATAACAAAGTGAAACTGATATAGTTAGAAAGCTACTGACCATGGCTACAAAAAACAAAAATGCTACTTCGCCTTTTTGGGTGCTTTTTCGCTTACCTAAGTGCCCAGGTGCGGTCAATGGTCCTCTTTATAACATGTACTAGTAGCAGCCTTCTAATAGCACTCCATACTAGCAGGCATTGTAATCCCAAGTAATGCTCAAGTTCAATACAAACGCGACGCAAAATATAGAGTAGCCCGTAGCTCCGCGGAAACTGGGTGCACTGCCACAATCGTGCTACTATCTGAAAGCCCTTATTCCCAGGATATCTGAAAGGTAGTGCGACGCAAGGTTCTGAGCAATGGTTCACATGGTACAGCCCGAGAGAAAGTGCGATAGCGTGACGCAAAAATAAGAGCACACCCTAACTTCACGGAAACAGCACGCACAGCCACAATGCTTGAAAAGTACCGCAACACAAGGTTTCGAGCGACGGTTACCGAGATATGGCACAACATAGGTGTGATGCTTGAAATTAGGGGCTAATTACAAGGATTATAACACTAGACCTACACTACACATATTTAATGTTGCGCCGCAGCACGCTCTGCAAAGCACTTCTCTGCCATGCTGATCCTTACTATTACTAGCCTGTTACCTGCCTCGCACACTAGTATGCTGCAGTTCATTAATATGTTGGTATGGATTACATTCAGTGACATGCTGGTGATAGTCACCTTGCATGCTTCGCCACATACTATGCTGAAGTCAATACCTGCGCTAGTATAAATTATTGGCTGCGCAACATTAATGTGGTATAGTATAGGTTGATAGTATTTTGCTATAGATCCACCTTATTGTTGCGCTGCATCACATTATATCTAGACAGTACTTACTCTCCTGTAACTTCCTCATGGGCACGGGCCGATACAAGAATGCTTAGTGACCTTTACGTTAATCTTTTCAGTATGTGCTGGGTCAAGTGTGGTCGGATTCAATATTGAGACGGTAGTTTGAACAAACAATAATCTATGGGTTGATAAGTACTATACCTTCACGGATGTCACCACACTAACACCATTAATATTTGTAGCATCACCCAGGCTAACAGTCCTCACTACCTCACGGGCACGGGTACCACATCTAAGCGTGTAGCACAACATTCTGATTGAGTTTGTTTTCATCATAGGTTGCCCAGATGAGTAGATTTGGATTTAATAACTTATAGGACAGTACCAATACCTGATGGGCCTTCACCAGCACCTATTGCCAGATTCAACACAATATACATAGTAGTAGTAGTAGGAAGTAGCTTTGAATGGCTTCCGGTCGCAGTAACCTTAATGCATATGTAAGACAGGTTCAAGTACTGAGAAATACTATGAGATGGGCTTCATCTTGCAGATATTTGAGAGAAATATTAGAAGGCGAAGCATTCATACACTTCAATAATGAGCCAAAGGTGAAATCCCACAGTGGCAAAGCCATAGGTCGTAAACTAGTGTAGTATGAGTGCGCAATATTTTATTATAGGTAGTAGTTATTGTTGCGCCGCAGCACAATATCTATTACACTACTTACTAACCCTGCTGATGGTTACTATTGTGATATTATTACGCGCTTTGCACAATAATATGCTGAAGTCAATGCTTGAACTAGTACAGATTAATTACTGCGTAACAATAATGTAGTATAGTACAGTGCAGCAATATTTTATTATAGAGGGAATGTGCAGCATATCACACAGCTATGAATAATAGTATACTATTAGATACCAATAAAATATATGCAAGTACAAATCGTGCAAAGCATGCTGCACGCAAAGTACAACCTGCATCTAATATTGTGTGGTGATAAAATCAGAGCACTACAATAATTTATATTGCACATAGTAGCCTTGCACTACTTCGCACAATATTTATATACAGTGTAGTACATGCCAACATCTTGTATAGATGCACCTCTAGCACCAATTGTGTGAGCCCTGCCACAATTGTGCGACCATAGAATTTCCATAGTGTCAAAGCAATAGAAGCTTGCTGTAAAGAGGTAATGTAGTTCCTTATTACAAACCAGCACTTCGCAACAGCAACACTGCAATATATATAGTAACCAACTTTGTATGGCCCATAACTTTTTATGTATTGACTATAATGAAGTGAAACTAGTATGGTTAGAAAGCTATTGAACAGGGCTACAGAAAACGAAAACACTTATTCACCTTTTAGGGCGCTTTTTTTGTAATGCTTATAACTTCTTAACTAACGAGTATTAGAACATGAAACTGATACTGTTAGAAAGCCTTCGCACAGGACTACAAAAAATGAAAACACTTCCTTGCCTTTTTGGGTGCGTATCTTACTAAGCGCCCGGCACTGTGCTAATGACCCTTATAGTCCGTTACAACACTTACTTACCGGACCAGTAGTAATCACTTACCAGTAACACTTCAAGAAAATCAATTCAAACATGACAACCATTCTGGGTTAGGCCATATCTCCACGAAATCAGCCTGCACATCTGCATTCAAGCGCCCGTTGGAAAGTCCCGCTTCTTGTGATACCTGTAAGGTACTGCAACACAAGGTTTTGAGTGACAGTGGCCAAGCTATGGCACGACATAGGCGCAACACTTGAAATTAGGGGCTAATTTCAAGAATTGACACACTAGGCCCATGTTACTGCGCACAACTCACACCCCAAACTTACGTTCCTAGGGTTCAAACAGCAAGCAATGCACGGGTAGTCACCTGCCAGTCACGGTCATCAGATTAAAACATAGAGGAATGCACCGGTAGTTACCTGCAACCCACTCCCACAACTCAAGTTCCTGAGATTCAACTATGAAGGAATGCACCGGTATTCACCCGCAACTCATGCTCACAGGAACTTAAAGCAGTGCACCAGTAGTCACCCGCCAGTCATATGTATCAAATGATAACATGTTGATATACAGATACATTAATGACTGCCACATTTATGGTGTAGTCGAGCACTGCATATACAAACTGTCGGCAAGGCACCATTGTATGGCATAACCCTAAATCCAGCCCCTTGTCCAGCCCATGTGGACTTCCTGGAAGGCCACTTTTACTGTACCGCACAAATTTGGCAATATTGTATGGCTCATGATTGTATGGCTCATGTTACTGCTTGCACCGCACATGTGGACTTCCTGGAAGGCCACTTTTACTGTACCGCACAAATTTGGCAATATTGTATGGCTCATGATTGTATGGCTCATGTTACTGCTTGCACCGCACATGTGGACTTCCTGGAAGGCCACTTTTACCATCCTACACAAAGAATACTCTTATACATAATATTTAGAATGGCCACCATTTCTTAACTTAATGATGGATGAATTTTATCTTTAACCTTTGATAAATAAACAATTATCACGTAGGGTCAAATGCATTATTTTTAACGGTGAGGGCAATCATTTGTTACACAAATACCGCATTTCTACTGTAGTGCAGCTGCCTTCTCTATCTATGTATAGCAGTTTAATTTCTATATTTAACTAATCAGCATCACAAATCTGGCAGTTGATAAGCATACTTACTGAGTGATAATTTGATTGTGAATGCCAAGTGATGTCCAATCACCTAACCCATTGCTTTCATCGTCATTGGGGAGATGTGTAGAGTCGCTTGACATGGTGGATACCAAGTAAGCTTCCCCCTCTGTTCGGAAGTATCGTGCATTTGCACAGCAGGCGACTATCTGCTTGTATCGTCGGGCAGCATTGATATTGCGATCAGAAATGGCATGGTGTCGGAGGTTATGAGCTTGAAGTGCAGTGATGATGATGTGCCCTTCCCACTCTCCACTGAATGCTAGTGTGCCACGTTTTGGAAGCTGGCCAACTGCTTTGCCAAAGGCCTTGATACGCCGACTACTCTCCTTATCCGCAGCCTCTTGACCAAGATAGGGTTTGTTGGCTGGCTCTGGGGAGTGGGTAGGGAGTTGAATGGGGAGAGGATAGGGTAGGAAGTGAGAGGAGGTAGGATAGGAATCCGGCACAAGTGCATTGACAGAGCAATACCAGGAATACCAGTTGGAATGAGGGTCTTTGTCCACAGAGGGATCTGGCTGCCCAGGATGTGCTGTGAAGGATGATTGCCTAAGATCGGTAAAGTCGCCAGTTACAACCTGAACCTCATCTTCAGCATCAATGTCTAGATAGTGGGTTACTCCAATGCTACTAAGTTGCACAATAGAACTAACATACCGACAGTAGGTTGGACATTGGTAATAACCCATTGAACAGCTTCCAGATTGTTCTTGGTCACTGTGAGCTCATTCTCCAGCTGATGGACCTGGCGTTGCAGCTCAACAATATCATGGGACAAGGCTTCACAGTGGAGACACTTGTAAGAGGAGGCCATGGTGGGGGGATGTAGAATGAGATGGGGAATGAAAAGATAAACAGCACAGTGCCTATATTTTTATATGCCTAGGGTGCTATATAGTGCCACCACAGATCAAAAGTTGCATGTAAAAATCTGATCTCATCACTAGGATCAGATAAATGCAATCTATTTCAGGAAGATTACTAAATCTGTCTAATTAAACCATAAATGGATATTGAAACTTTACAAGAAGCTATACATTATTTATGTATAGGCACATATTGTATCATTATATATTTAGAGTATGTACTTGTGCGTAACACAGTTAGTGAAAACCGCAGTAGTTAGTTATGTTTTATACTATAGCCCAATGTCATATGTCACCACATATAGAGAGCTGCAGCATGCTTTAAGCATTCAATAATATCTCGTGTTTGTGTCGCATTCTGATAATATTTTCAGGTTATTTAAAAATAATGGCAGTCCCAAAAGTCCACCCTCACACCACATATTTCGTCGGTCTCCGGATTGCAGATTGTCTCAAATGTGGCAGTCCCGGAAGTCCACCCTCACACCACATAGTTTGTCAGTCTCTGAATTGCAGATTGTCTGAAAAGTGGCAGTCCCGGAAGTCCATCGTTGCACAATATACTATATCAACCAATTGCTATTGCTGTACAAGATGCGAAAGTTGGCAGTCCAGGAAGTCATGTATTACTTACTTGTAGGACAATTTGCGAAAAGTGGCAGTCCCGGAAGTCCACCTGCACACACTACATTATATTAATTACCTCAGTTGTGGATGTCTGTTACCGGAATATGTATAGAATATAATGTGCTGTGCAATTGTGGACTTCCGGGACTGCCACATTTGAGACAATCTGCAATCCGGAGACCGACGAAATATGCCATGTGAGTATGCCATGTGAGGGTGGACTTCCGGGACTGCCACATTTGCAACAATCTGCAATCCGGAGACCGACGAAATATGCCATGTGAGGGTGGACTTCCGGGACTGCCACATTTGCAACAATCTGCAATCCGGAGACCGACGAAATATGCCATGTGAGGGTGGACTTCCGGGACTGCCACATTTGCAACAATCTGCAATCCGGAGACCGACGAAATATGCCATGTGAGGGTGGACTTCCGGGACTGCCACATTTGCAACAATCTGCAATCCGGAGACCGACGAAATATGCCATGTGAGTATGCCATGTGAGGGTGGACTTCCGGGACTGCCACATTTGCAACAATCTGCAACCCGGAGACCGACGAAATATGCCACATTTTAGACAATATGGGTTCATGTAGCGAACATGATCTAATAGTGTACATGTGAGATAATCAATTGTTTCAGATAGTCTCGTGCAATACAAGTAATAAATAAAGGTTCTTATCAGTTTTAGTTCTATATATATAATGTAAATCAAAGAAATCTGCGAGCTAAGAGTCTAAGCAAAGTTGTCATTGTCAGAGCTTTCCTCCTCTTCCTCCGGTTCAAACCCTGGAACAGGTTCAAACCAATCTTCTTCGTCATCTTCAAGCATTGAACTTTCTTCCTCTTCCTCTGGTTCAAACCCTGCAACAGGGCTTGGAATGTCATCATCACTGTCAGAGATTTCAATAATCTCTTCCTGATCCGCTCTGCCCTTGCCTTTTCCAGAATATGCAACCACCTCCACAGATGGAGACCGCTCAAACTCATATGATGGAAAACGCTCAGCTGCCATCATCCGAGGAGCAGGACGACGAGGATTAGATGGACCAGGAGTAGGGGCATGTGACAGTGCACGTAGCTTTCCACCTGCGCTACTGGGTAATCTGTCCAAGTAGGACTGATGATAGTGAGGAGAGGCAGGTCGGGCGGATAGGACAGATGGAGCACGAGCCATAGATGGAGCACGAGACGGTGGAAGTGAGTCGGCAATGAATGATGGTGGAGGGCGAAGTAGAAAGGGATTTTCTTCGGGAGGTGGTGGCATGCGCAGCTCATCCATTGGAGGTGGAGTATCTTCTTCCTCTTCTTCAGCAATGAATGTTCCCAGCTGGAACTCAACCTCAAACTCGATAGACTGATTGAACGCGATATGTGGAGCAGCAGTGAATTCAGCATCTTCGTCAAGATTGAAGAACGTGAACTTGTGGCGGTCGTGGGACACCATAGGCATTTTGGTAACCCACATACGGTCTGAGCTAGTATGGGGTAGCCATAGAAGCTTCTTGAACTCCTTTAGAACCTTGGAGCGGATGATCTGGGCTGAATCCGGTTTGGCTTGACTCATTACTTGCATCCAGTCCTGGAAGTAGCGACAACTTCCAAAGTTCTGCATATTCTCTATCTTCGCACCTTTGGGAGGAAAGTAGCGGTTGAAGAGAGTGGTAGTCCAGAACTTCTCGTCACGAGCACGCATCCATGCTGCACGAAGGGGGATGACTGGCCGCTTGAACATTGCGATAGTGACCTTGGCTTGCTCAGCAATAGAAAGGGTGGTGTAAGCTGGATCCTTGCGGCTTTTAAGATTGGGGGAGACTGTCATGATGTCGAAGGGAAATTGCGCCCAGATTCGATCCACCACGCTGTCAGCATAGAGTAAACCCTGTCCATCGAGGCCAAGATCTTGCTCAAAAGGCACATCTTCTTCATCTATGTCTTCTGGAATGTCCCGTCCGGCCAAACGCAAACGGGGGTGAAGTCGAATCCCACGATCATCGAGTCCAAAGACACTGGGGGTAATGGCAGTGGGGTTGACAAATTCGATAGGCGTAGTATGAGTAATGCGATTGCTGGTGCGAGCAGTATTGGCAGGGCGTCGTCCAAAAGAGATTCCACCAGCGCCCAGACGAGTCTGAACATCAGTGATTGAGGCTGCTTTGTAGAGGATGCAGAGTTGGGGGAGTTCAAGAACGCGCTGGCGAGGAAGTCGAAGCCAACCTCCACGTTCATCACGGAGTATATCAGCAACCACATACATCCCTTGCTCCTCAGGAACTGGATGAATTTCGTCCACATTGAACTCTTGATCCACAAGGTCATTGTCGGTGATGTCGTAACCTTCTGGAGCGCGCAAGCAGCAGGCATCCCGCAGCGCACGTTCTGCTCGCCAGTCACGAGGACGTGACATTATAGCATTGAGCATATAGATGCATGCAGCGCCGAGTGTGAGGGAAGGCAAGAGTGAACGAGATTCTGGACCATAGCTTTGAAACTCATTGAGGACGTAGTAGATGGCCACAGTGCGATAGTTTTTGTATGCCCTAAAATAAGTTGAATTAATATATCAAATAATGATACTTCTGAGGGTGCACTTACCACCACACATCATTGGGAATAGATATTACAGATATGTTGAGTAGTTGGGTTGAGAAAGTGAGCAGAGTGTCGTTGACTTTGGGGAGACGGACACGGACTTCGGCACGAGCAGTACCATCTTGAGACAGTCCATTCGAGCCAGCACAGATATGGAATGTGTCAATCACTTTGAGGAGATCTTCACATAGCTTTGGAAGTGGCCCAGGATAGAGATCGGTAGCAGAGCGCTCACGAAATATTCCATCGTGGAGTTGGTAGGTGATGGACTTGTCCGTAGTGTAGACGTTGAGGTAAAGGACTTTGTCCGCACGACCACGCTCAGCAGGCTCCACCCTAAAGCCTGCGAGTTCAAAGAGGTGGGCACTGACATCGGTGTGGAAGTAGGAGAGCTCTGTAAGCTTTTGAGCTTCAGAGTTAGAAAGTGATGGAAGGAGATGTGCCACAAGCCGAGGATGAGCGCTGTCGAGCCACTGCATGACATGGTCAGGATGATGGATTTCCACACCAATGTCAACAGCCCAGTTGTCCATCTGGTTATGGCTTTGAATGTACTCCAGATCGAGGTCTTCCACCAGAAGATTAAACGCATACTGGCGTTCATCATCGTCTTCAAACGCAAAGGAGTAGGCACCCTTTTCGCCGCGGAATTCAATCTGAAACCATGGAGCGCCAAGACGAGGATGATCACGGAGTGAATGGCGAAGTTCAGCTGCGAAGAGTTGAAGATGGGTTTCTGGAATGTCAATAGAGCTGTAGTGGAGTCGTCCTTGCTTGTCGTGGGCTCGGGTAAGCTCAGTTTCATATGAAGCAGGCCAATGTGCTTGATTCTCAGGGAGAATTCTTTTGATGGTAGGACGAATGCCTTGATTGTAGATTGCAGCGATGTCCACAGGTTGAATGGCAGGAGGAAGATCTTCGCGGTAGAGCTTTGGGAAAAGCAGGCGTACTTGTCGACGAAGTCCAAAGCGGCCAATACATATATTGGGGATTTTATGGGCAGGAATTTGTCTGTCTCCCTATACAAGTATTAGAGTTATAAAATATGAGTTTACTTTGCAACTTACCACCGTCAACGAGATGTGAATGCTTCTTGTTAGAGTATCATTGAAAGAGGGGACCGGATAGATGGAAAGGGAGTGCTTGATAGGCAGGCGGGTACTGAATCCAATCAAGGAGTCAAAATCTCCACGGAAAGACACCATGTTACGGGTGGGGAAGACAGCACCCTGACGAGGGTTGACCATGACACGACACTCCTCATCATCCACGGTGAGACGGCCTGCCAGCATGAGCTTGATGAATTGGTCAATGCTGTCTTCGTCTCCTTGTTGAAGAAGTGCTTGTGCATGGTTGACAAGATCAGACAGACCAAGTTGAACGGGACGCAAAAACTCGTCAGGATGTTCCATAGTAGAGAGATGGCAGAGAGCAAGTGTAGCTGAGATGATGGGGGTTGAAGAGAGAGGACGAAAGCTCAACAGAATGTGCTCCTCAATGTCTATATACCAGATCAGCCACAGGAACGATCAGATTAGCACATCGGTGACTAATAAGATCGCAATCATAGATAAAAGATTTAACCCCCGGAATCTATTCTAATCACGTTAATTATCAAGAGTATTTTCATAACATGAACAGACACGAGGAGGTGGTGTGAGAAGGAACCATGATATAGGATGTCAGAGACAGTGGCAGAGTGTGTCGCTGGGTCATCGGAAGAGGTAGTACGTACAGGTCAGCAATGCGGACCACGCGGGCGGGAGGGAGAGGTCCAAATGTGGGTGCGGATATTCTCCCTCGAGGAGCGCATACGATCTGCGGGTGCTCGGGGTGCATGGAGTGTCTGCAACATTCCAACGCTGTGGCAGCTCAGCTTGGACGTCGCAGATGTCCGCCGGCCGCCAGTGCAACTCAATGCAACCGTAGGTCGTCTGGACCAACCCAATCGCCGTCAAAAACGGACGGCCGAGACGGCCGCCGCTGGTCATGGTTGTCGCCGTACGATCTGCGGGTGCTCGGGGTGCATGGAGTGTCTGCAACATTCCAACGCTGTGGCAGCTCAGCTTGGACGTCGCAGATGTCCGCCGGCCGCCAGTGCAACTCAATGCAACCGCAGGTCGTCTGGACCAACCCAATCGCCGTCAAAAACGGACGGCCGAGACGGCCGCCGCTGGTCATGGTTGTCGCCGTACGATCTGCGGGCGCTCGGGGTGCATGTAGTGTCCGCGACATTCCAACGCTGTGGCAGCTCAGGTCGGACGTCGCAGACGTCCGCCGGCCGCCAGCGCAGCTCCAATGCTATGGTAGGTCATCTGAACCCACACAATCGCCGCCAAAAACGGACGTCCGAGACGGCCGCCGCTGGGCATGGTTGTCGTGAATATGGCGAGGGCCCGGGCGGCATGCAGTTCATGCCAGAATGGTCATATGTCCTCCAGCCGGTGCAGTATCTTGCTCGCGTGTAACACGCGCTGCCAGCACACGACGTCCAGGACGTCCACGTGCACTGTGAGCACCCAGCGCGACAGAGGGGAGGAGACGCATGCTCACCGTCCTCGCGCCGATCCTGCAGAACTCCGCAGGGATGATCGCGGTCTTCCCGGAACCGCACCCTTCACCGTCCTCTGGTGCACCATGCACGCTCTGCATGGTGCACCAGAGACGAGTGCTCACCGTCGCCACTGTGCGGCAACTAAGCCCTGGAGTGGAATCGTCGTGAGCGCCGCCAGATGAAAACGTGATTTCCGAGCTGCGCTCAAAGTGTGCGCGGCAGGTGCTCGACTGAGAGATGATTCCGGCGCACTCGTCCACCGTTGCTTGATGCTCTGGCGCACCCCACACGCTCTGAATATGTTGGCAGAGCGCGAGAGGTGCGGCAGCAGCGGTGAGCACGACTCCTGGATGACCTTCTGTGAGGTCACCGCGAGTCCCGGCGGCTTGCACGATGCGGACGGTATACCGCTTATCACATGGTGACTTACCTGGTGCGAGTCGGCCGCGGTATGATACGAGGAAAGTGGAGGAGCAGCGGGCGCGCCACAAACAGTGGTGCCGGAAGGAGATGCAGTTGGTGTGTCCCACCGACGGAATCGACCTCCTGGCCTCGAATCTTCGAACTCGCCGAGCGCGGCGTGCTGCCGCGCGAGAACGGCGCCCTGGGCCTATCACCACGATTCCCGACATGCCTGCGCGTACTCACCTCTTCAGCGCCGTCGCCAGACGTCTCTCAACGTCGGCAGCAGCGCCGCCGTCGAAGCAGACGCCGCACGTCCCCGGCCCACGCAAAAGGAGTCGGGTCGGCGATGCCACGGATGGGACCTACCGGTGGACGCGTGCGCCGCGCCGCGATAGTTGAGCACGGTAAGTCGGACGCGCCGGGGCCGGTCTCGCACTTGTCTGCGCGCGCTGCGGACGCTGCCAGTCGACGAAGGTGGCCTGGGATGCTGGGACAACATCACACACACGCGTTGTTTGAGCAGAGTCAGTATAGGCACAGCAGGTAGGTCGTGAGCGGGGGTGACATACGTTCGAGACGCGAGGCGGGATGAACAGCGACGCGAGCTCCCTCTTGCAAACGCGTCGCGGCCGCGGTTCCGTCGAGCATCCGAGCGCGGCGCGTCGGCTGTACGCTTTCGATAGGAGCGTCAGTTTCCGTGACGGACGCATGCAGACGGCGGACATACCTCCACACCGTGCACTCGGCCCTCCTCCATGGGTACTGGCGCTGTATATGAGCGGGCTGTTCGTCAGACGAACGGCTGCGGTATAGAGGCGTCACGGAAGAATGGGTGGTCAAGGGGAGCTCACCGGTACGCGCCGAATTGCAGAAGCGAGGTCGCGGGCGGGAGAGGACAGAGAGGGGAGAGAGCGGGCGGTGGAGAGGATGTTCACGGTACGTGTCCCATTTGCAGCCTCTCGCGCGTTCACGGGAGGATGTCGTTCCATGGGGAGAGAGGTTGGAAGCGCGAGCGCGAGCGGACGCCGCCAGGATGGCAGAATATGAGCCCGCTCCCGTCCAGTCGTCCTTGGTACGCGTGCCACTTGCCAGATTGACGTCTGATAGCGTCTGCTGTGCGTTTCTAGCGTCGCAAAAGAGGGTGCAGTCCGGCTAACTGTCGTACCGCGCAGAGGGGGTGGAGTGGAAAGGCGGATAGAGGAGTGGCAGGAGGGCGGAACTCACCGGTGCGTCTCTTGTGTGGTACCTGAAATTGGTCCCATTGTCATACAGCTATGCGGAAGTCCAATCGCCCATCGGCTACGTTGGAGGTGAATCCGGACTGGACGCTGGTTGTCGGACGTCGGCGGGCTGGGCAGTGGAAGATCGGGCGGCGCGCATTGAGTACACGGGTGACTCGTATATGCTGCTTTGAAGCTCGCGGCTTACCTTATCGAGTTCTGTATGATGTCGCTGTGCCAAGAAGAGGCGGAGGAGAGGTCGAGCGGGCGGTGGTGGTCGCTGGTAAGGGTGAATGTTAGTAATAGGCGCCCGCTCGCGAAATGGCGTACAAGTGTTGTAGGGACACGTCTCACTTGACTGACTGACGTCTACTGATGTCTATTGTGAGTTTATAACTCACCAGGATGCCAAATGATGTTGCAGCTCAGGGACTGCAGTACCGCGGAGAGGGTGTTAGAGCGGAAAGGCGGCTGGAGGAACAGGGGGAAGAACTTACCGGTGCGTGTCGGGATTGTTCTCGCGTACGTGTCTGCGTCAATACAGACGTCGTGGAGTGTCTAAATATCCGTCTGCGCGGCGGAAACGAGGCGGGGAGGTGATGTGTTGGGAGCGCAGTGGTGGTCAGAAGCCAAGAGGGACGACTGATAGGCGCACGAGCTGTCTGCCCAAAGAGGAGACGTGTGCGGTGGATTCAGGACGGGAGATCAGAGACGGGGTACGGGTGCGGTAATGTGCATATATTGTAGTCGCTCTGTGCGTAGTATACGGATAAGTACAGGAGGAGAGAACTGGAACTCGCCAAGTCCGCGAGAGTCGACTGCCCAGCCCCCGCCGTATAACTTCGGCGCACGGTGCTGTACACCCTTAGCTGCCAGAAAGGTGCTGTGTTCGGAAGGCACTCGTGCATCTGCGGTGGACGTCGAGGACGTCCGCTCTGTGCGTGCACTCGCACACCCTTCGCTGCCAGAATAGCACGCGCTGTGTTCGAAGGACACGCGTGCAGTCTGCCGTGCCAGTGGACGTCGAGGACGTCCGCTCTGTGCATGCACTCGGGGCATGACCGCGGCATTCCCCGGTGGTATTAAGTATACGGTACGCTTGAGAAACCTCGCCGACGCGACTGCAAACGGTTGGCGGCGCAAGGACCAGGGTTAGGGATTGCGCAAACGGACATGATTGTATTCGCGACCCACACACACAGGTGACACAGTGTTTTACTAATGATCTATAGCTTGCCGAGCTTGCTACGACTGACGCGCTGAGCTGCAGCCCCGCGAGATGGAGGGAGATTGGTACTCCCCACCCCCCGCTTGATGGTCAACCCCGCGCTGGCCGCTTGATCCTGCACAGCACGACGACCCCCGCTGGAGGACGCCGTCTGGCTGGTCTTGGCGTCCGTCGTACTGGACATCCCCTGCTGAGTCTTCACGGTCGCGCCCTGCTTGGCTGTTTTACCCTTCTTCACCTGGGTCGCAGGCGTGTCCGGCTCGAACTCTGACCCGGAAGGAGAGGAAGCCACTCGCTTCTTCTTCTTCGGAGGCGTCGGGGCGTCCTCGCGTTCCGAGCCAGAGGAGTTGAGAGTCATCTCCGCAGGACGACGACGAATCGTCAGACTACCGCGGGTGACGCGACGCGGCGGAACGACAGGGACACTCGGAGGGAGCCGCTCCCAGTCCTCGATCATCGACTCGGTGAGCGGAGACTCTGGTTCACTCGCAGCACCGAGATCCGGGCTCCGAGGGGGCGGACTGCTTGGGGGTAAGTCGTTGAAGTCCAGCGCACCTTGCTGAGCGGCTCCGGCACCCCCTTCGTCGTTGCCAGCCCCGCTACCCGCCGTTGTCGGGAGTTTCTGCCCCACCATGACCGTGTCCTTGCTCTGTCTGCCGTCCCCGCCTGCGCCGGATTCATCAGCATTGCCGAGCTGGTTGCTATCGTTTCCGCCGGAGGGAGTGTTGTCCTTGTCCGAGTGGGTACGAGGCTCCTCGTTCGCCGTGCCGCCGTGTCCCTTCGGATCGCCGTCCTTGGAACGATCGCTGCCCACTGGACTAGCAGGCGATGAGGAATCGCTGGCAGTCTGTCCGGGAGCGGCCTCAGAGACCTTGGGTGACGGAGTGCCGGCCGTCAACGACGCAGTCTTCGACTGCTCGGGCGGCGTGGTCGCGCCGGCGCCAGTCGGCTTCGCAGCCGTCTTGTCGGCGGCTTTGGCGCGAGCGGACGGGTGGCCTTGCTCGTCAGAGGGCGAGGGAGAGACGGAGGCCGGACGGTCGGGGGCCGGAGTGCCCGTCGTCGTCAACGACGCAGTCTTCGACTGCTGGGGCGGCGTGGTCGGGCCCGCGCCAGACGGCTTCGCAGCGTTCTTGTCGACCGCTTTGGCGCGAGCGGACGGGTGGCCGTGCTCGTCAGAGGGTGAGGGAGAGACGGAGGCCAGACGGTCGGGGGCCGGAGTGCCCGTCGTCGTCAACGACGCAGTCTTCGACTGCTGGGGCGGCGTGGTCGGGCCCGCGCCAGACGGCTTCGCAGCGTTCTTGTCGACCGCTTTGGCGCGAGCGGACGGGTGGCCGTGCTCGTCAGAGGGTGAGGGAGAGACGGAGGCCGGACGGTCGGGGGCCGGAGTGCCCGTCGTCGTCAACGACGCAGTCTTCGACTGCTGGGGCGGCGTGGTCGGGCCCGCGCCAGACGGCTTCGCAGCCTTCTTGTCGACCTCTTTGGCGCGAGCGGACGCGTCGTCGTCGTCGTCGTGCTGGTTAGCGGGTGCAGGAAGGCCGGAGACCGCATCCTTCGCAGCCTTATTGCGTGCTCGAGTGGCCTTTGCCTTGTCGCTCCTCGCTGCCTTCTTGTCGGCGACGATCTTCGCCTGCTCCTCAGGACTCAGAAGGGCGAACGCGGCCTTCTCAGCTGCACGCTGCGCCGCCTTGGACAGCTTGCCGCCTGCCGTGGACTTCTGCGCTGGAGTGTGGTCGTCGTCTTCATCGGAGCCGACGACGCTGGCGGACTTCCGCACTTTACGGACTTTGGACCCCTTGCGAGCTGACCCGCTCGCGGACGGACCGGGTTTGTTCGCGTCCGAACCATCCTGGAAGTCCGCAGGAGCGTCTTTCCTCTTGCGACCCGTGCCGGATGCGGACGAAGTCAAGGGAGGATAATTCGTCTTCTTGCTGCCCCGCGACAGGCGCCGCCCGCCCTTCTTCGCTCCGCCGTCCCCGGATACGGGCACACGAGTGGCCGCGCCCGTCATAACGTCGAGCTCGTCGGGCTCGGAGTCTTCGGACTCCTCGTTACCGTCTGAGTCCTCGATTTGTTCTGGCCCGGGCTCCATGTCTTCGTCCGGGACGGTGAAAGCCCGCTCTGTGATAGTCTTTAGCAGATGACAAAGGAAGCCTGAAATGATAACTCACGCATGTTGAGCGACGACTCTATGAAGGCGGCGTGCATGAGAGCCTTGTCGAACGAGATGTTATTGAGGAAGACGTCGGACGAGCGGCGGCCTATCAGGCGGTAGACGTGGACTTGCTTTGGCTGTGGTTGACGCCAGACGCGGCCGATGAGTTGCGAGTCTTCCTGTGCTGACCACAGCGTGTCCTGAACAAAACAGTAAGTACGCTAAGAAACAAGCGAGTAGTTCTGGAAGATGACCTACCACAATGATCATAATGTTGGCGCATGCGATATTGAGACCGACCATGCCGACGCCGGATAACAGAAGTACTCGGCATGTGGGGTCTGTCTTGAAACGGCGCAGAGCCTCCGTGCGAAATTTCGTCGACTTCGAGCCATGGATTTCCGCGAACTGAATGCCGGCCTCTTCGAAAGCCTAAACAGGGCGGTGAGCACAGTTTTCAATGTCCAGATTCAGCGTACTCACCTTCTTGACGATCCAGTTGTTTTTTGGAAAAGCGAGGTACACTACGACGCGGTCGGGCCCGAGTTTCTCCTCTTGCACGATGGTGTGTACGGGCGGAGAGCCATCCTCCCCAGGTACGTAGTCCGGGTGCGTCGCGAGGGTGTTGTTGGCAGGATCTGACACGATAAGAGGAGGGAGACCGGGGGCACTGAGGTGATGAGAGACGAGGGAGAGTAGAGCAGTAATCTTGGTGGATGGATCGTCGGTGTAGAGTAGATGGGGGGGCCAGTCGACCTCACCGACTGCAGCGAGGGAAGGATGAAGCAGCGCCTGACGGATTCCGAGATAAAAGGCCTGCAGAGGGGCGGGTTAGTTATGTTGAATAGCCAATAGCACGCTCGAGGCGGGCCATGGGGGACGAAAGTGGAAAGCCCGGCCGACGGTAGATGCCAGCCATGACGCACGCGGCGTACGCGACAGTACAACAGCGCTCCTGATCCTGCGGAGAGGACGGATTTCACATTCAGGCTACATGAATAAGAGTGTGGTAGGCGTCCTCGAGCGGCGCACACACATTATCGCGACGTCTGGGACGTCCGCCGGCTGCGCGAGCGCAATATCATCTCATATCTAGCGCGACGGTCGGTACGTTGCGCGAGGCACTGATATTGTACAACACCGCCGTCGGAGACGTCCGTGGGCTGCACGAACGGAAGAACAACTAGCCAACTAAGGCTGCATGCCAGAGCCCCACTTACGAAGACGGACGTCGAAGACGTCCGCGTCAGCACTAGTCCCAGGTGAGGTCCGACGGCTAGCTGCTCACAGGACCGCGACGACTCACGAGGAATGGGGCATCGCACTTGTCCGTGCAGTTTGGGGGAATCGAGAAGTGAGCGTGGACGCCGTCGAAGACGTCCACGCCCTGCACCAATCCCGCGATCGAGCCACGGACAGCCGCAACCGGCTCACGCGAGAGGGCGACGTCGCGGACGTCCGCAGACTGCATGCCCGTGCTCACTTCTCCACACCGTGAGCTAGCGAGATCGCAGAGGGCTGCGTCCGCTCTGAACCGGCTCACGCGCGGCGGACGTCGCGGACGTCCACATACTACATGCCCGTGCTCCCGGCTCAACACCGTGACCAGCCACATCGCAGAGGGCTGCGTCCGCGGAGCAACCGGGTGACGCGCGGCGGACGTCGCGGACGTCCGCAGACTACATGGCCGTGCTCACGGTGTGGAGGACTCCACGCTCTCCACACCGCAAGCCATCCAGATCGCAGAGGGCAGCGTCGACGCACCAACCGGTTCACGCGAGAAGCGGACGTCGCGTGGCCTTACAGGGAAAGCAACAGTGATTGCGAGCGGCGCGAGTGGTGCTCCATGGCGCGCACCACTCGTGTCGCCCATATCAGTTGGATGCTCGACGCTCATCGGCTCAGAACCAGCTGTGCACCATCAGACGTCGTAGACGTCCCAGCCGATGTACTTGGGCAGGGAGCGAGCAGAACGGATGACTCGCCTGTAGATTTTTCGTCGTTACGCCCTCGTTCGCGATCTCGTCGGCAAGGAGGTTTTGCACGCGGTGTTCCTGCAAAGTGAGCTCGAGGAGGAGCGGATACTCGCGGTAACGCTCCAGCCCGGAAATGGGCCTCTTCAGCCAGTCGACAGAATTGATGGTGCGCCGCACGAGGGCGTTCTTGAATCCTTTCCGGATGGCCTCGATCCAAGTGTTCAGGATGGTCTTGTAGTCCTCGCGGTCATCGGCACGACCATTGTGGCCCTTGACGAGGGCGCGGGCGAGCTTGATTTCGCCCTCGCCCTCCTTACGATTCTGTCGTTCCCGACGCACTTCACGTTCCAACCCTTTCCGATGACCTTCCATGGCCGTGGTTTCCTCAATAAAGGTCCGCAAACCAAGGAACCGACCGATATTGCATAGGTCCTGAGGGTTATTAGCCACTGACAGCGGAAGGATGAGTCGCTCTTACCTGGGGCGATGTCATGATTGGAGTAGCGGTCATCGCCACTGTCATCGCCGACCGGTGTCGCAGCTCGGTGCAGGCGAGGTTTGCCAAGTTGAGCGTCCGAATTTGATGGGCCTCGTCGAGCAGGAAGATGCCGTATTGGCGGCCTGAGCCGAAGAGCGTGGCCTTGTCGTCCGCGGTCTCGACACGGTGGCGAGCCTCGAGGCGCTCCGTGCGGTTGATCGTAGACGGCCGTTTGAAGTACTGCTCCGCATCCGATCTCACCGCCTGCCAGAGAGTCAGCGTAGCTCAATATGAAGCGACTTGTACTTACGGCAGTGCTCACGAGGAGGATGCGCTGATGCATCGGAGAGTCAATCAGGTCGTCCCAGATCTTCCAGTGGGCGGCGCGTCCAGCCGACGAGAACGCGCCGTAGTACGGCACGACACTGAACCACCGGGGCTTGATGAACCGCTGGATCTCTGACAACCATTGTTGGATGAGACCGACGGGGGCGACGATGATGTGGGGACGATCCGGGAGATTGCCACCCGGCCCGCCCGGGAACTTGGTGTCACCTGTGGCACGAGATGAGCAACGGTCGACTAGAAACAAACGTAAAGGTGTGGATATACGTACGGAACATGCCAGGAAAGGAACCTTTCGTCTCAGTGGAAGAGTGGTACGCGAGGTACATGACGTACATCGCGATGAGCGCGAGGCCCTGTGGAGCAAAAAGAGAGAATGAATATCTCATTCACGTTCACGGTACAGATCTATAATATGTAGTACCTGCGCGGTTTTCCCAACGCCGACCTCGTCCATGAGCAAGAGAGGCATCGCCTGCATCAGGTTCTCGAGCGTACGCAAGAGTCCGACCTTCTGGTGCCAATGGAGAACGAGGTCCTTGGCCTGGTCGCTTTCGAGGACCTTCTGACCCTCGGGAGTCCATGGCGTGGTGAGACCGTCAGGGTCGACTTTGGTGTTGAAGCCGGGGATACGACCGTCCGCAGTGAGTCCGAGGAGCTTGTTGACGACTTCGATGGCGGAGTCAGAAAACTTCTCGGTCCCTTCGGCCCAGGCGATGTTCTCGTCCGCAGTTGGAAGCACCGCGTCGCGCGTGTCCTCGTCGGTCGCCGCGAGAGAGTCGTCAATGGCCTGGAGGACGGAATCGACGTCGTCGGCAGTTGGTAGTTGCGCGAGAGCCTCACGCAGAAAGTTCGGGAGTTCTGGCAATGAGTTAGTGAAACACGCGGCCCAAGTGTCTATCACGTACTCGCGTTCATAATCGCCGTACCGCGTTTGAGCACGGTGGCCTGCATCGCGTCCAGTTGTTCCTTATACTCGGAGCAGCGCGCCTTGCGCTTGTTGTCCTTGAAGAGCGACAGTCTGGCGAGGAGATTTTGCATCTCCCGGAGGTACTGACGGATGCGCGGGGGCGAGCACTCGCCCTTTTGAAGCGCTGTAAAGACGTCAGAAGATATCTACGAGAGCATGTAGTACTCTACTCACCTGCGTACGATTGATCAACCTTTACCTGGAGCTTTTTGACAGCTTTCATGCGGCCACGCAGCGTCTTGCGGTACCGGTTGAAGCTGAGCGCTGTGACGCGCTGTAGGAAGCGGGAGATCTCAGGGAGCGGGAGGGTGTCGTCGACGAGGCTGTCCTTGCCGAACATGCGATTGGCCATCTCCGGATACGCGAGGCCAACGACACAGTTGTCCATATGACCGATCTACGGCACAGGTCAGTGAGAAGACACGGTAAACAGAGCTGCTTGTAGACGCACCGAGTCCCCGGTCTTGCT
Source organism: Daedaleopsis sinensis (assembly GCA_033807695.1). Classification (NCBI taxonomy): domain Eukaryota; kingdom Fungi; phylum Basidiomycota; class Agaricomycetes; order Polyporales; family Polyporaceae; genus Daedaleopsis; species Daedaleopsis sinensis. Next base: position 3,460,482 of record CM066310.1, on the reverse strand, counting down.
GGCAGCCGCGAGGGCGTAGATGTCGCGCTTGGCGGAGACCATACACTCGTCGATGATCAAGTTCATATCCCACAGCTTCCACTGGGTGGTGAACCAGTCGGAGAGTGTTCGACGACCCTTCTCGTCGTACGGAGTACGGGCTTTGCACGGCGCAGCGAGGGCAAACTCCAGTCGCGCGCGGTCGTCGGTGATGGCGACGTACCTCCTCACGTACGCCTTCGCTGCGGCGTGTTCCTCCGGTTTCATGGCGGCAGACTCGGGCGTCGACACGTCGGACCAGGGAGAGTGATCGCGGCCAGTTATGTCGATGAATTCGTCGTAGAACCACGGAGACGGATCGTTGATAGGATCAGGGCTCGACATGGCGAGGTCGAGCATAACAGCGATGATGGGCGGGGTAGGCATGACGGGCGTGCGCGATGTGAGTTCTAAGGGATTTGAGGGCCCCCCCCGTGGTGAGCACGCTCTATATACGCTGGGGGAGGTGTCGATTGATCTTGTCTCTCCACTCCGCTTGCCCTCGCCGATCGTTTTAGCGCATGCGGTGGCGATATCTATCAACTTTGTGAGACTGTCTCTACGCCACAATATCATCAGATTGGCTTACTTGAAGAGAGCGGGAGCGAGAAACACTGTGGTGGAACATAGCGGCCGCCTTGCCTATCGCGGCGGGCCCTAATACAGACTCGCGCCGCGCGATATGACCAAATGCGGAGGGCGACGAGGCAGCCGTCTCCTCGCCGAGTGTGCGCCACGCGGCGCGGGAGTCGAGGGCGCATACATTCATGCGGGTTGTTGCCTACATCACCCCTGTTACTTAGTTGAACCGACCAATAGCCAACTGTACCGTACGTACGGGTCAAAATCAATCGACACGGTGGCGCCCAGAGGTCTGCACAAGAGTGCTTGAAGTCCATATCCACCGTCCGGATCGGTAGGACGCAGTCTCTGTGATGGCGTTCGGTAGTGAGGGGGTGGAAGAAGACTCATCCACGTACCGAACCCTTGGCATCAAGTTGCGTTCAACGCCGCGGGTTATTGATCCGGTAAGCTGTTGCAGTCCTCGGTGCCTGATTTTGAACACGTCAGTTGAGTAGCCGGTTGCTTGATCGCCGGCTCCAGGACGTACGGAGTCCAAGACGGTGACCGAGCGTGAACAGTCTGTCTCAACAGACGTCGATAGAGCGAGCGTATGGAACCAGATCGGAGGCCTAGTATGCTTTTGCAAGCTGTTAGATCCCCTCAAGGTATGGAAAATAGCGACTGTAGTACCTAGAGCTGAACTGTAAAGTCGAAGCTGCAAGGTGAAAGCGTGTCAGTGACCCCATACACCCCTCTAAACTAGCCGGTCAATGCTTACTGCGGGACATGTTTGGATACTGTCCTTCATTAAGCTTGGTCGAGGGTGAGATCTAGAGGTAGTACCTCGAAACTCGCAGCAGATACGCCGCGTCCAGCAATTGTTTATACCACGTGATCGCGGAACGCCCTAACCCTAGCTGCGTTGCCTCTTTTGGCATTCTCCAGCTCTCCTTCCCTTCGCCACCACCTCTCTCACCTGCTTTCATCCACGCCAACCCTAGCTCACTCGTCTGGACTTAGACACCCATCTCGACTACTGAGCTACACTAGTGACCAGGGACCGGCCATACAAATCAGCTCGAGATCATCTGTTGTAGGCTTAACAGGGCCGGAGCTTATACGTCCAGTCCTCCTCCAGCTTGGTGGCACGGTTGCGAGCTGGTAAGTGACCAGCTCAATCAAAGCTCCTTCACTGAAGTAATCGTTTCTCTCGCTGCAAGCCGATCTCCCGATACGCCTCGCATAGAACGACAACTTCTCGCCCTTCACGCCTGCGCAGGTCCCGAGTGAGAGGTCACTACTCCGCCGCACCCTTGCCGCCTGCCCTTTGGAGCACGAACGTCCAGAAGTGAGTATTCCGTCCTCAATGAGACGCGGCAGTCACTGATCATATCGCACTATCGCAATCAGTAGGCACTACTTAACTCGCTTTCTCCCCGCGACACTTTCTTCCCAATCGGACGTCCCGGACGCCCGACGCGTGCCGCATTCCTCAAAGTATCCGGTCGCTCTGCTCGTCGCCTCGCTCGCCAGGTCAGGAGCACGGCTCGAGCACTCATTGCGAAGCCCTTCGCGAGTAGCATACCACCGCTCGCGAGCTCGGACACCGCTGTATGGAAGCCCGCCGCGCCCCGCCGCGCCTGGTTCGTGTCTCACTGGGCCGCTTCACGATATCCGGACGTCCGCGACGCCCATCGGCGTGGCCGCATCTTCCTACCTTTTTTCCCGTCCGCTCTCCACCGAAAGAACGTCCGGGACGTCCGACAATCGTGATCCTGGACGTACTGCCATTCCTCCACCGCGGCTCGACCACCTCACCCCCGAGATATCTACCATTATGTTCTCAGAGTGCACACGGCTTCCTCGTCGCACTGCTCGCCTTGCATCTCAGGCTCGCCCGTCGATGCAGCAACCTGGTCTTACGCCCCACTCCTCATCCCGCTCTCCAACGCCGAATTTCACGCCATCGCGGACGCCGCGTCGCTCTCCCTCTCGGTCTTCCTCGACCGCCGTCTCCTCGCCCGATGATCAAGGCGTCTGCTCACTCCCTTCTGGATCCGTGTACTTCTCCGTGCTCGAGTCATAGGCTTCAGTCATTATCGCAAAACCGCCTTCGCCCTGTCACAGTACGCCCTAGTACGCTCTCCTAATTGCGCTGCTGACGTTGTACTTAGGGTTAGGCACACAGCCATAATTTCTACCTGCTCGGCTGTCAAGCTCGTATCCTCAGCGGCTGCTGCGTTACCGCGACCGTCTGTTGGATCTCGCGCACGTCCGCCTCCCATACCTTCCTGCCCGCACCTTCCGCCCATCTCGCCATCCTCCACCAATGCCCACCGCCTCGCCTCACGGCGTCGTGAGTCCTTCACTTCCTTCGACATCTCCCTCAGCCTCTGTAACCATTGTGGAGGTAACCTCAGGCCCATTCTCGCAGTACGTGCTGGGCGCGTCTTGAGGGGTCGAGAACGTCTGCAGGGCGCGGTCGACTCTCTCGTAGGGCATCGCGGACGACTCCAAGAGGGCGGACAAGCTGGCCGCCGCCTCCCCGCGTGTCGTGTCCGGCGCACTCTCCTTTACCGCGCTCGCCCTATCCGGCGTCCCAGAGCGATTACGTGCTGCGAGCTCGTCCTCGTGTCCTTTTTCCTCTTCGGAGTCAGTGATAGTATCTGTAGCCTGATTATTAACCTGTATATATGTCGATAACAACAGATTAAGTACTCACGGAGTGATGGCATACTTGAGCTATCGCTACCATATTCCGGCACCGAGCCGCCGCGAGCCTCACGTTTCCGTGCGATTTCGCTACGACGCGTGAATCCACCACGTATGAACTGTAGCCACTCGCGTAAGGCTCGCCTGTAGTCGTCTACAGAGTGTCAGCAGTGACCGTGACGACGACGTGAAACATTAAAAACATACCTTTATCATTCTCCATAGTAGCGTCCCGGCCGCGGCGTGGTGCAGAGGAGATCACACCGTGAGGGGGTGGGTGAGGCATTGCCAGGTCGCCAGCTCAGTCCCGATCTTTATATACATAGAGCGACGGCCCCGCACCCCTATCAACATCGGAGTCTAGGCACCAGACCATTGGTATCGGTTCTCTGAATCCGCGGGATTAACGTGTCTTGATGCGCTTGGTTCCTGATCAACACATTAGTGCAGTAGTAACACAGCATGCAAGATATGATCGCCGGGCCCGGCGACTACTAACCGACTGCAATAGCATTCTAAAGTTTGAGCCTGGCTACGACATGCGGATACTAAACTCTTGAAGAGGTCCAGCGGCGTCGCGTTCGTAGCCATCTAATGACAGTTCAGTACTATGCGCCAGTGATTTTGCCCGAGTAAATGTACCTCGATAGCTGGCAATAGCCAAAGAAAATATATCAGTTATGATTTTTATTGGACCGGTGTTGCTGCTTCAACACTTACCTCGGTACGCCATAAGAGGTCTTCATCGAGTGCTCTTGAAGAAGAGACAAGTGAGAGAGCACAACTAGCATCGTGTCCGAAGACCAGCGGCGCATGGCACGTGATCGCGGCGTCCACCTGCAATCAACTCAACATCGCCACCCTGCGCTCCTCCTCCTCCTTCACGCTCTAACCACCAACTCGCTAACCCACGACGGTCGTATCTTGCTCCTTGCGCTCCAAACTATTCAACTCTTCGGCGATACTTCAAGTTGAGACCAGTCTTTCGCTCCCAACGCTCGGTCGCGCGCCGTCCGACTGCTTCAACTATTTTCCGGCCTATCGCGCTACGGCCCATCTCGAACGATACGTAAAGTGTACACAACTCTTTCTGCTGGTCTCTATTTTCTTGTGTACTAACCTCTTTATCCTTGCAGACAATCGGTGGGCAAGCACACAGGGTTGAAATTACGGTTTAAGCTAAGTCGCGTTTCTCGCAGCCCCGCCCCCTCGCCCACGCAAGTCTCGCTTCCCCATATCTTTACCCCGTTGCGTCCGCGCTTGACCCTAAGTCCCCTCGGACGTACACCATCGCCCCGCTTCCACGCTTCGCTTTCTCTTCACTATCCTGGCGGTCGAGCCGGACGTATAAGACGATCCGGCGCCCTCACCAGAGGAACTTGACGTCCGCCGTTGCAATTCCATCCACTTTCCTTCCTGCCCGTCGTTGCACGCCTTCCTCGGCCCCTCACCGCGCCTCGCGGGTCATCAATGTCACGCGCTCCTCACTGCATACTATCAAGACTCCCACGACGCTCATCACACCCCCACCAGACACGCTGTGATCACGGCCAGCTGTTCAAAGTCTCGCATTAGCAACCGCTCTCGCCATCTACCCGCGCCGCGCCGCTGGTGCTCCACTTCTATCTCACAGTCTTCCTCCCGCCCTCGCCTGCGAACGCTGCGAACGCCTAGAAATCGCCAGAGATTTCGCGCAAGCTCTCGGACGTCGAGGACGTCTCGCTACCCGCCTCGCTTTCGCCCTGGAAGTTGGACCTGTCGCTCTCCTCGCTCCCGGACGTTGATCCGCACCCCAACAGCTTGTCTGAGCTCGTCCCGCCTGGATTCCGGACGTCGTGGACGTCGTCCCGCCCTCCGTATCATCGTATGAACCCGCGACCGACGTCGCGTCTTCCGCCTCGCTCTCGCCACCCATGTTGCACTCCGCGTCCTACCCGTGGATGCCCTTCGTTCTCGACGCCCACAAGGTGCACGCCCTTGCGACACTTCGTGCCGCATCCAAATCCATCGGGTTCAACACATCAGACCATCGTCTCCCCGCCGAGTGCGTTGCTTCCGCACCCGCTAGCCCGAGCCCTTCCGTGGCGGCGTTCTTCGAAGGGACGTCCCGGACGTCGTTCCCTACTACCTTCCGCACCTGCGCTTCCGTCTGGCACACTACCGCACACATTGCCGCGTTACAAATCTCCGCAGGGACCATTGTGGCCGTTCGGTCGTGGACGTACAGAATAGACATAGCTAACGTCGAGGTTTCCCGTCGCGTCCTCCGCTGTCCTGACGCGTGCATTCGCTACTCCCACAGACGCCGCAGACAGTCCGCGTCGTCCCCGTCCTGCCCTCGACCACGTCCAAATGCGCTCCGATCCGGCTTCCTCCCGCTATACAGTTCTATGCACCCGCCGCCGTAAGCGGACGTCTCGGACGTCCATCACCCACGTCCCCGTCCTGCGCTCCTCGTCCAAACGCGCCCTGCTCCCGCCTCATGCCTCCGCCCTACGGATCTATGCGTTCGCGCCGCTGGTGGAGGACGTCTCGGACGTCCACTACCAGCGTGCGCCCAGCTCGACACGCGTCTCCCCACACCGCCGTTGCCACCGCACCCCCATCGCCTCTACCGCGGCCAGCGGCGTCGCCCTAAGCGTGGTCTTGGACGCCTTCCATAGCGACCGGGGGCGTCGCGGACGTCGCGTTTTCGACAGCCTTGCTAGCTGCGCCGGGGGACGTTTCGGACGCCTCTGTCTCGCGCTGCTCTCCCGCTGCACGCACCGTGGAGGCCTCCGCCTGAGGAGTGCGATGAATGCTGTCCCCGCGCACAGTGCTGTACAGCCGCGACAGTGCCTCCTCGGACGTCATGGCCGGCCAGATCTGCCGCACGTTGCGCACCCAGATCCGTCGCTGCTCTTCCGTCAGATTGATCATGCGCGCTCGCGCCCCGTCGTTCTCGCACGCGGAGTCTTCACTATCCTTGTCGCCTACTTCATCCTCCGAATCCGATTCAGATACTATGTACCAGTTAGTAGAATACGTGTCCGTAGTACAATTAATACGTACCAAGTGACGGCATATCGGCGCCGTCGCTCCGAGTCCCGTCCGTGCTGTCCGTGCTGTCTGTGTCGCGCTGCTCTCCGTCGACGGCCGTCTCCGACGTCCGAGTGGTTGGCGAGGCGCCAACGCGGAACGCAACCCCCGTTGTGTCCTCCCTCCAAAAGTCATCTATGGACTTCGGTAAGTAGAGCATGCAGTAGCCAGACCAATACGCACCTCTGCTATTATTCACCCCGAAGAATATTGCTTGCCTCATCCCGAGGTGGAATGCCGAAAGGATTCTGTCTGGGGGTGGGGGTGGGGGTGGATCTATGTTCTCCAACGTCTGTTCGAGAAGTCCGATAGGTGCTGTCATGAGGGGGGGGCGGGGGAGAGGAAGGGGAGACATCACGTGTGACTTGAAGATAGGTTTCCTGTGCTTATATACACAACCTGAGCAATGTCTCACAATCTGAGCCACTGATCTGAGATGGTTATCTAGTCCCCATATCTGAAACACTGTGCACCCTTATCTGAAACACTGTGCACCCTAAGTCCCACATGGCAGGTGAGCAGTGTATGTGCGTGCTGTCGACTAGCATCCCTCGCCCGGCCGGGCGCCGAGGGGACGGGATGCTAGTCAACAGTACGCACACACCCTGCTCATCTCAGGTCAGTTAGACTTGTGCTACCCAGGTGTCCAGCTTCAGGACAACGACCTTGGCTCGTCCGGTACGACATCAGCTTGGAATCACCAACAGCTACTTCAGAGTCAACAGCGAGAGCTGGGCGCAACGATACTTGAGATTGTGAAGGACATCAAGCAAAGTATTTCACGTCCGCTATGCTCAAAAATCGGGCTCTTCAAGAGCTACAGGTACATATTTTTTGCGAGTCCGGCGAACGAGAACATGCGGTTCTATGGGACGTGCGGTGCAGATGAAGTACATGTCGGGGGCGGGTATCTCGAGTTGGAGATTATAGGGTGAGTCTGGCAGGTGCACCTCTCGTGCACTGTATCACTGCATAGAGGAGGTCATGACGGGCCAGTACATATTTTTCCGAGCATGGCGCGTGCACGCACACCTGTCTACACAGTTTGCGGTGCTGCGCCACACGCCACAGTATAAATTGCGTAGCAAATGCACACGTGCACCGTACGGCGCGTGAGTGGGTGCGTTGCGGAGGGGAGAATAAACCCTATTCTAGGGTTGATAAACCCTAGGCTGTGGTTGGGCAAACCCTACGCTAGGGCTCAGTCTCCCTCCCAAAGTCGACCCCGAGCCGACCCCAAGGTGCATAATCTCTTCATAACCCTAACCCGCTGCACCGACAGTGCCGCTGTAAGTACGTATGTCACCGTGATTTGGACCGCACGCACGTGTGAATGCATAGCCTCCCGCCGCCGCCATCTCGAATTTCCGACGTCTTCCATCCTGTTTCACGACACTGCGCTCCCACCGCTTTGAGACGGCGCAGCTCACATCTTTGCGGGAGCCGGGTTTGCCCCGGTCTTGGCCGCCGTGGAGGACGAGTGGGCGTCCTCGTCGATCGGGCCTGCGAACTTACGTAGGCACGAGCGGCCACTGCTAGCCGTGGTCGCGCCCGCCGTCCGCGCCCGCCTGGACTCATAACCGTGAGCCGTCTCCGCTGAGAGTCACCAACAGTGTACTCACCTTTTGTGGACGTGCGCCAGCAGCGAAGAGCCCGCAATAGCCCGCAAACAGGAGCCGCCGCTGCCGGAGCGTCCGTCCTTCCCGCCAGCGACGCTAGTTGTGGAGTCGCCGCCGAGTCGACGGTGGGTGCAAGGATGTACTCACCACGCACACGAGCAGTTCCGCTAGCGGAACGCCGACGACGGACGCGCAGTGCTGGGGAGACGGGGTCACAAGCGGACTTGAAAGCACGAATGTGTGTGTGAGGGGTGTGCTGAGGAGAGCGAGGAGCCCTGCACGCGCACGTCTCTCAAACCGATCGGGCCTCTCCAGAACCTCAGATGAAGGTGCGTCACGACTGGCGGCGGCCGGTGCGAATGACACGAACCCGTCATCGTCGACATCGCTCGACGGCCGCGTGCGTTTTTCTGTACGGCGAAGGCTTGTCATTTGCCACGCACCACCAGATGCGAACGATGCACGTACTCGTGTCAGTGTTGTGGTGGGCGATTTCGAAGGTGAGAGCTGTGGAGGCTGCGTCCTAGCTTCGTTGTCGGTAAGTGTCTTGGGACATATGGCTGAGGCTGGATGTCGCGTGAGTCGCTTCCGAGCTGATGACGGGTGATTGGGTGTACTCACCATGCATCAAGCTGACTCCGCCGCCGGACGGCAGGCACTTGCTGAGGGGGACAACGGATGCGTGCTGCAACATTTGCGGCGGACACCGTGGCCATCGTTCAGCTGTCCTGTCCGCTTCAATCCGACTCCTGCTCGTGTGGCAACACTGTCAACTCGTGCACAGAAGAGCAGCCCACCCCGGATGTTGCAGGTACGTACGCAGGGTCCCAAGAGTGCATGAGCCCGTGGCTGACTCGCACCATTCCACAGACCGTGCCCCGGCAGGACCGCGACATGTACGACACCACGTGCAGTGTAAGTTATGTATACGTCTTGTCACGCCTGAGATAGTCTGAACCGCGTTCAATTGACGACAGAACCTAGTGGTTTACAGGAGTGGGTATGAAGACGATGGGCGTTCTAATGTCCAGTAACGCCCATCACTACTTGTATGTACTGTATAGTAGCTTCCCACGATATCCTAGTAGGCGCCCCTTATACCCTCCTCCTCTGGATCGAGTATCCGATCCAGAAAACGTACAGAGTTAAATAGAGTCAATGGAATAGTAAACTGAGTGGTGATGGTTGGACGGTCAACGTCCTTTTCTTGAGAAGCCCGAAGGCGCTCGACACGGGGCCTCGCAGGATTCTACACGGCAGTGGACAAGTCCGCCGCATCCTTGAGGGGCTTGACGTCGAGGTCCATGGCGGCCGTACCATCCGGCGCACCGGATGTGGTGGCGGTCTTAGTGGCGAGCGACAGCTCCGGGGCCGCGGTGGCTGTCGCGTCAGGAGCGCCTTGGATGGACAAAGCCAATGGCGGAGGAGTGAGGGTGACCGCACTTGCGAGAGTCGACCTGATCGCGTCGATAGATCGCGTCTTCATCCAGTGGTCGGCCCACAACGAGAAGCAGTTCTTGGCTTTGAAGGTGTCGATTCCACACACTGTAGCCAAGTGCGTTATGAGGCCCTCGACAGATGGGGGAAGGGCGCCGGCGTAGGGCCGAGCGGTGAAGGCAACTGCGGGTGTCTTGCCGAACTTGCTGAGCAAGTGGCGGTATTGCTGCCCGGACATGTGGAATAGCCTCGCGAGCAGGTCGAGAACCGGGAGTCACTCAGCAAGTTGTCCCACATCGGTCATCCCCGCGATACGCTGCGCCAGGACGTAGCCGTTGAGTACCAGCGGGTCGGGTCGGCCATCATCATCCCGACAGACACCTCGGTGCTGTACCGTAGGGAACACTGTGTAGTATGAACCATACGTCGGTGGGTCTACGGGACTGGGGTGCTGTGCCTCGAGCAGCTCGGCTGCCTCCAAGTTCTCGTAAATCTCGCGATCGTGCAACTACCAAATAGGTGTCCTGCCCGATCCCCCTTGCGCCTCGGCACAGCTCCACTTGTAGTCGAGATGTTTCTCGCCCTTGCTAAGCTGGAGTTGGACGGCTCTTTTGATCGCGACCTTGTCCAGCCAATCGAGGAGGGTCCACACGGTGACGTGCATACCAGGGAACAGCGCCATGCGGTACACCTTGTCCACGTTGGCTGGGGAGAGCTCGATGGGGAGTATGGACATGCGGTATCTCTCGCGCGTTATCCTCTTTGTGGCGGGCGCGGGAGGTGGTGCGGATGACTGCGCGTGAGACTTTCCCTTGCTGGGATGAGGGCGGCCGTGTTCCCCAGTATCGCTTGCGTCCGACTGCGTGCTCGAGTCCGTGCTGTCGATGGATCGCGCGCGCGCTTGCGGCGGGTCTTGGCTCCGGTACGTGCGGTCTTGCTGAGTCGCGCGGTCCCTCGATCGAACCCGCTCCGGGTCCCTGTCGTGCTCATATTCGCTGGGGCGTAGATATGGCGTCGCCGTAGCTCCGGGCCGCTGGCCAAATGAACTTGCTTGCCAAATTCGGCACACGGTCTTGGTGTATCGCAAGTGCGTTCGCGCGCTGGTCGCCGTGGTATTTGCAGACCAAAGGCTCAACCGCATCCGCTGCGGCCATCCAGTCGGTGATAGCGAGTGCGTCTTCTCCTACTCTGTCCAGCGGTTCGTTGGCCATGAGCGCTGCGAGCAGGCTGTCGTCTTCCCGAGCAACCGCCGCTGCGTGCGATGAAGTTGCGAGATGTTGGTAAGTGATGTAATGCCCAGCTCTAATTGCCTTATCCACCTTCGGTGGAACGGCTGCGACGTGATGCGGCGGGTCAGCGAGCGAACGAGCATGTAAGGATTCTAGAGGGTAGCCCTGCGCGTAGCCATGCAAGCCAGGCAGGAACATTGTCATGCATGGAACGCTGCTCGTGAGCGTCACGATCGCTGCTCGTGAGCGGAGTGCTACTCGCGAGCATGAACGTGTGTGATGCGCTACTCGTGAGCGTGACGATATAACATACATGCCTAGCATGCTATGTGAACGTGATGCATTCGTGCTTGCATATGGGTGCGGAGACAGCGTGCGGATACGATATTTAGATGCCATGCTTCCACACGCGCATGCCACGAGCCGGGGGGGGGGTGCATATCGTTGCACGATAATGAATGGTGTACGTACGGATTGACAGAATGTCTGCTACCTGGCCCGGCACAATGGCAGGTAAGGTAGCGACCGACGGTAAGGTGGATTCCTTGTGTGCAAGGAGCGATGCAGTGCGCGCCGTTTCCCTCTCCTCGGCTGTGGCGACTAAGGGTTGTACCAGAGGAGAGGTGGTCGCACGGGTGGGGCCAGGGACTCCAGCCGTCTGCACGCTGACGAGCTGCTCTAGATACTTCAGTCGAGAGAGCATTGTCTCTGTCTGGGCTGGCGTCAGAACGGGGACCGTCCGTGGGATTCTAGCAGTGGTCGAGGGTGCCTCGGGTGGCATAGCTTGAGCAGACCTGGGCTGGTTGACAGCCACCGCGGTTTGCATCGACTGGGAGGACGATGGCTGCCCTTGGGTGGGGACTACGGGGTGGCTAGCAGCGGACTGCTCAGGGGCTGCGGTTCCGGTTGTCGCAGCTGGCTCGGAGGGATTGCCTGACGCGGAGCCCGGTTCGTTGGACGAACTGGTAGGCTGAGCGATGGCTGACTTGCCCTTGGCCATGCTGGCATGGCTGTTTGGGTCGCACTTCTGGTCTTCCTCTTTGCAGCGGAGTCAGGGGCACCCGCGTGGGCGGGTTCATCCGCTGGAATGACAAGGTCAGTAGGTAGGTTGTGACTTGTCGACATGTTCGTGCTTTAGAGTGGGTTTAAGGTATGATTAAGCGAAATAGACTAGACGGGACGAGTACGCGAGTGGAGTACGAGCGCCTTGCGAGCAGGTGGTGGTATGAAGACGAAACCTCGCTCTCCTAGGCGCTCGAATCTTGCTCAGCTGGACACTGAGAGCCAGCCTCTCGGGTTCAGCCGGCTCCCCTCTCCATACCTTAAGCAGCGGTGCGTACGTCGAGTGTCGCGCGTCCGTCCAGCTCGCACTTCTTGTACCGGATGATTTCGAGCATCCGCTGGCATTCAGCGCAATCGCGCGTGTGCCGTTCGGCGAGTGCAGATGTGCCCGAGGATGATGACAATGCAGCTGGCTCAGAAGGGCAGAAGGGCCGGGAGAAGGGTATTTGAGTTTGGTGTGCGAGCCTGAGGTGAGCTGCGAGTTGATCGACATGAGCCAGTCGTGCATGGACTTGCGCGCGAGGTCCCAGAACCTCGACGGGGCAATGAGTGTGAAAACCGACGTCGCAGACAGCAGTTCAAGTAGGCGGGCATGTCCCCATCAGGGCGCGCATATGCAGGGGGGGCATTAAACAGCAGGTGCTGTTCACCGTTTGGGGAAGATGTGTGAAGCAACCAGACAAAGGATGGCGCTGAGCGACTGGAGTACCAACATGTACCTTTTGTCCTTGTCCGCCTCCCGGCCCCACTCAAGGTTCCTACTCCCATCCTTATGCCATGTGTTCAGGTCCTTTGCATTCGGCACGAGGGCAATCCCCATATCGCTTTTCCATTCGTCCTCCTTAATGTCTGTACTACGCGCTCCATGCGTCCGCGCCTGACATATGACAAGTGTCGCCGCCAATTGCTGCTGTACACCATGCCAACACGAAGAGGTAATCAGGCCCCGTGACCGTGATCGAGGGCAGGGGATCAGACAAAAGTTAGTGAGACAGGGGCGGAGACAGAGACTGAGGCTGAGACAGAGACGGAGATATAGGTACAAGTATTGCAGTGTGAGGTGGATGCGTGCATCGCTCATGTGGCGGTGATGTGTCTAACCTGCCGCAAAGAGGTCTGAACAGGGTGAGGGGACAGCTGGACAAGTCAGTCCGAAAGGGTACCTAGGCAACAAGAGAGAGGTGAGTAGTAGAGGATTCAGAGGAAGAGGATCCCAAGCAGATGCAAAGAGTGGTAGGAGCAGCGACAGCAGAGACGAGGGTCTGGGGCGAAGGTCGAGGCACGAGACGAGGGACGAGGCGAGCACAGTGCCTATGTACTGTAAAGAACATGAGCTATCTTAGGGGTTTGCATCTGTTCGAACAATGCTCACACCTCTAACCCTTCCCAGTCAGTAGATCCCAGCAAGTTAACGCTGGGGCTAAGTCGGGGGGCAAGGATGAGAATGGAGTAAGGGTAGCCCGGACATGCATAGTTAGATGGTTAATGGATACGTCTGTGTGTGTTTGTGTCTGGGAGCAACACTATTTGAGAAATAAAAGCGGGAGAGGAGGGGTGGGTCGCAGAAGCACAGAGTGAGACATGAGGGAGGTAAGAGGGCAGAGAATGAGATGGGTGCCTGCTAAGTGCTCGTGTTTATAATATTCGAACTGAAGGGATATATAATTCTATATGTAAAGGGGCTAATTGGAGATAATTTGGTTTGCCCAGGAGGAAGGTGAGGCTTGGTCCTGTGTCTGCCCAATTCAGATTAATTATTGTTTTTTGCCGGTAGCACGAAAGAGGACCCGCCATTCCCGCTCCCTCCCCTCCCTTCGGGGGGTCCCCCAAGCCGGGAGCGCTCAGGCGGGCACACTAAAGCCTCGATCGCGCGTTCTCTACGTTCTCAGCCGAGAGCCGAGATCCGAGAAACCGAGGCCCGAGACACGAGGCCCGAGGCTCGAGGCCCGAGGCCCGAGGCACGAGACCAGACAGCCGAGAGCCGAGCAGCCTAACCCTCTAACGCCTAACCGCTAACGCCTAACCACAACCCTAACCGCTAACCCTCACCCTAACGTCGAGGAGGGTGAAGGCTTTGGCTACAGCATGTCACACGCTCCAAATTGTGCATTTTCCCACTGCAGGAATCACCAGCTAGCTTAAATCGGTCAAAAAACACATATTAATGGCTATAAATACTATAGAAATAAATACCTTCACCTGTCTGAGCCGAAATGCACCGGTCCTGGAGCCTGATAAACACCCCAAACTTAGTACCTTTCTAATGAGCCATGTCTCATCTTGTTCCAAGCATATTTGAAGGTTGTGTATGCATTTTTACTACACAGTTTATTATAATCCACTGATTTGCCGCTGCAGCACCATGACAAGTTGCTTTCTGGGAGACTGACTGAGTGTAAAATACATTGTCCTTCAGGATACCACTCTGTGGGTGCATGGCTATTATTTGAACCTGTTCTTATTGTAATACAAGCTGTGCCCACTTCGATTAGGTCCTGGCAAAGTGGAGTAAAAACCGGTACTGTAAAGTGGCTTGCGGCATGCGGGATGTCAAGTTTTGAATATATCTCAGTTTGTCCCCAGGATCATGAAAGTAGACCATAATGCGCACCTGACAAGCATACTCCCATGCCAATTGAAGAAAAACTCACTTCGATTAGCCCCATACAGTATCCATAGCCTTTCCCGCACATAATCATAGGCATATATTGTTATTAGGACGGGCATTTACATAACCCCGGATTGTCCCTCAGTTCCAGGTGAAGAAAAATCAGGAGATTCCAACATGCCCACACTCATCCCAATCGGGCCAAAACTCGATTTGATTGGGATTTATCAATTACGGGCTTAACCATTGCTGTATCTGCGGGGATAGGTGGTAGAGATTGGTTCACAGAATGTGACACAGACATGCTATCTGAGATTGTCCCTCAGTTCCATGATCGTGCGGTTCTTGGGAATCCATAAAATAAGGTTTCAGGATGCTGCACGCAAACTCCATTTCGATTAGGTGCTCCGACAAATCTCGTTGGCCAACCACCCATCGTTGGGCTACAGCCTACACTGCTAGCCCCACGTAGTTCCCACGGTCATGTGGTTGCATTATTGAATGGTTTCGACCCGTGGCTATATGCACAAAAAGTTTCAGCCCAAACGAGCATATATTGGGCCCACAGCTGGTGTTTGTAGTGGATGGTGATTTTCAGGAATTACTAACGCTAGGTCAGCGCCGGAGAAGTGTTATGATGGTCGCGAACGAGGACTGTTTACGTTCGTGGCTCTGCGGCGCATTAGGCACTTTGATCCCTCAACGGCTCTAACGAGATCCCCACAGGAAGGCATTAGAATCTGCGGTGCATGCTCGGCTGAGAGAGCCCTCTGGGGTCTCTGACCTCGACTGTGAACTCGAAATGGACTCGTAGAAGTGCTGTGACGGTTGCGAACGAGGATGGTGTACGTTCGCGGCTCTGCGGCGCATTAGGCACTTTGATCCCTCAACGGCTCTAACGAGATCCCCACAGGAAGGCATTAGAATCTGCGGTGCATGCTCGGCTGAGAGAGCCCTCTGGGGTCTCTGACCTCGACTGTGAACTCAAAATGGACTCGTAGAAGTGCTGTGACGGTCGCGAACGAGGATGGTGTACGTTCGCGGCTCTGCGGCGCATTAGGCACTTTGATCCCTCAACGGCTCTAACGAGATCCCCACAGGAAGGCATTAGAATCTGCGGTGGTGCATGCTCGGCTGAGAGAGCCCTCTGGGGTCTCTGAGCTCTACTGTGGACTCGAAACGGACTTGGAGAATTGTTATGGTGGTCGCGAACGAGCACCTGTCTCGTTCGCGGCCCCGCGGCGCATTAGGACGTGTGACCTTGCAGAGGCTCTAACGAGATGTGCGCAGGGAGGCATGATTACACAGTGTGCCCATTTGCGACAACAGCGAAGGCAATGGTCAGTCCTCATTATCTTCTCGTGCGATATTGCATTACTGATTTTGTTTTTCTAGCAGTCTTCTCAATGCTGGATGCTGCCAACGACGTGGTATCCTGATGCAACTATCGATTGGGATGAATGAGAGAGCGGTGGGGGTACTAATACAACGATTCACATGCACAATTGGGCAGCCAGACAGAGAAGAGCCGCATACTAACCATGCATGTCAGCGATCAATCGCAGAAGTCGCAGAACGTGATTGTCTTCCCATTGTAGAGCACATTGTGGAAGTTGTCGTGGTCCCTCGCTGGAAACCCGGCGTTCCGGAGGCGCGCAATCCCATTGGAGACCTCCACGCTGGGACACCGTTAGACCACTGCAGCGAAGCGGAAGGCCACAGACAACTCACATGCGATGATCAGCCCGGAACTGGTCAGCTAGCTCCGAGTCCTGGTCGACAGGGTCGCCGTTGTCCGACATGAGGATGGTGTGGGAGTCGACGGCATTGAACTGGTCGCAGAACAAGCCGTAGTAGGCGGGGATGGGCAGCTTGTTGAACTGCTCGGCGTTGTCACTGTGCTTTTGGCGGAGGGTGTCGTACTCGGCGACGACGTTAAGTCCATCCTCGGGCGCGTCCTGGTGGTTGTACTTGAGGATGAACGTGTCGCCCCAGAAACGCACGCGTTGACACTGGGCCATGCGGCCGCCCGGAAGCATCTCGCAATCCTTCCACGACAAGTGGATCTCGCGCGGGAGCAGGCGGCGAACCACAGACTCCATGAGACCTCCATGGGGCAGGAGAGCTTCCCCTGTGCAATCAGATATGATCTCGCCCCCGTCGCGGGCGTGGTAGATGATCTTGGTGCAGGACTTGAACGCCACACCTGCGCACCACTTCCGTATCGCGTTTACTCCGGTGAGGTCCGCCAGCTTCAACCCGCGTTCACGGGTGTTGGCCAGGAAGCCGACGGAAGAGGCAGCCCCGCCGCGTAGACGTAAGCCCGAGGGTTGTCCTACGTCCTGTGGTGTGTCCTCTTCGGGGAGATCATCAGGCCAGGACTCTTTAGGATGCTCCTGTGCACGCCGAGTCTCCAGGTCAAGTGCATGCTTGAGAGGGGATAAGTGATTACGCCGCACGCCATGGTACCGAGAACTCACCAGCCATGCCCTTACCATGAACTTAAAGTAATCCTCCAGCGTAAAAATTTCCAACGGCTGTGGGCAATTCCGGGGCTCGAGGACCGACTCGTGTCGTCGATAGGGACCGTCAATGTAGAGGGTTTCGTACCCCTCGCTCTCTCTCATGTGGCAGATGACGATGAACTCGGGACACTCGAGAGTCGCCCACTCCGTTCGCGAGGTCTGCATTTGGTACGCAACCTGATGGCACGCGTCAGCAGACTACCGTGCCGACATTGGGATGACTTACCTGAACATACATACAGTGGTCTTTGTTCTCAGGGTTCGCTGATGAAGCCTGTAGGTTGAGGCCGTGCTCGTCAAGCCTGGCGATGAGCGGGACTGTGGCTTTGAGCACGGAGGTCTTTTTCAACTCGCAATTGAAGATACGACCGCGGAACCACTCGGGAGGGTTAGTTCTAGAAAACTCATTGGAGCTGCCCCAAGACGGTAGACCGATCAGACAGTGACACACCTGGGCTTGTGTTTGTTCCCTTGCTCTGTCCCCGCGTTTGGGTAGCCGTTGCTCCTCAACCATGTGTAGCACTCCTCTCGGTTCCAAAGACCCAGGTGCAGATACACATCCGTACGCGAGCCATCCTTCTGTCTCTGTTGGCCGACAATTTTGTCACCTAGAACGAACAGGTGGAAGCGGTGGATCCGCCCGCTATGCGAAGGTGGATTGGGTCGGGCTGTCGCAAGGGGTACAATATCAGGATTATACAACCAGTCTTCCAAGGTGGCGATCACTGTCACACATGGACGTTCGAGTTCGGCTTCAGTGGCATATTTGGGAAGCCTCGGAGGTAGATTAGTATGTCTGTCTAGTGTGACTGTCAGAGGCGAGTGACGTACTGAGTTTCAAAATTCCAAGGGCCTGTCGAGATAGGCTCCGCTAAGACTTCACTCACATCGACGACCCTGATCATGCTGTTGACGAGGTCGGAGCGGATCACCTTTTGAAGCGCGCAACTCCCTCGCTCCGATCTTGAAGGGGTTTTGGTTTGAGTGTCCATCGCGGACTTGGCTTCCTGTACGAATTTCTTCACGTAGGGCCAGTGGCGCTCTTGAGCGATGCGAATACGGTCTCCCAGGGTGGCCCCGGAGATGGGAGGGTCCACAGTCAAACGAGAGACATATGCCCTAGGTTTTGGAAGAGCCTTGGAGCCATCACCGGGATATGACATGGCACGGCAAGATGGATGGATGGATGGGAGGGCGAGAGGACGCGGTGGCACCGGTGCCAGCACATGTACCATCACTATATATAACTGTGAGCGCGGAGCTCCGTCATCACCGCTCTGCGTGGCGCTGGCATTACAACCGTGTCAATTCAATGAAGATGTTTGGGATTACCATAGCCGCGTTGCGGAGATAGCAAGGGCGGCGCCTCCTTACTACCGTAACATTACGGCAGCTACTACCCCCAGGCGCAACCGCCGAGCTGCATATGAGCTGTACTCCACGGGAACTGCTTTGCTTACAGACATCCCACCGGGCGCTGACACTTGGACTTGTACACGAGAATGATAACACTCCGCACCCCCTGTCTCACTGAAACAGCGACAGTACATACGATACGATATACCTAGTACTTGCTGATTGACTACACAACTATACTAGATGCGTCTTGGTGCATCTGTTCGCCTGCTCACGCAGTATAAAGATGAAGATTTACTCTCTCTCTCGACGTGGACTGCGAAAAGTGTTGTGACGGTCGCGAACGAGGACCCGTCACGTTCGCGGCCCTCTAGCAAACCACACGATAATGCCTCCCTGCACACATCTCGTGAGAGCCTCTGTAAATTCACATGTCCTAAAGCGCCGCGGGGCCGCGAACGTGACCGGTCCTCGTTCGCGACCGTCACAACGCTTCTCCGAGTCCACGACGAGCACACAATGTAGGTCAGCGCGGGAGAAGTGTTATGGTGGTCGCGAACGAGGACTATTTACGTTCGTGGCTCTGCGGCGCATTAGGCACTTTGATCCCTCAACGGCTCTAACGAGATCCCCACAGGAAGGCATTAGAATCTGCGGTGCATGCTCGGCTGAGAGAGCCCTCTGGGGTCTCTGAGCTCTACTGTGGACTCGAAACGGACTTGGAGAATCGTTATGGTGGTCGCGAACGAGCACCCGTCTCGTTCGCGGCCCCGCGGCGCATTAGGACGTGTGAATTTGCAGAGGCTCTAACGAGTTGTGCGCAGGCAGGTATAATAATATTGTGTGGTTTGCCGGAGGGCCGCGAACGTGACGGGTCCTCGTTCGCGACCGTCACAACGCTTCTCCGAGTCCACGACGAGCACACAATATAGGTCAGAGACCCCAGAGGGCTCTCTCAGACTAGCATGCACTGCAGATCGTAATGCCTTCCTGCCGAAGTCCTGTTAGAGCCTCTGGGGCCTCAAGGAGCCTAATGTGTGATGGGGTCGCGAACGTGATGGGTCCTCGTTCGCGACCTTCACAACAATTCTCCGAGTCCACGACGAGCACACAATGTAGGTCAGCGCCGAAGAAGTGTTATGGTGGTCGCGAACGAGGACTGTTTACGTTCCCGGCTCCACGGCGCATTAGGTCCCTTGATCTTGCAAGGGCTCTACTGTGTGTTACGCTGTTCTAACTTATAACAAGAGAGATCATTGACCAATACCGCATCGTTCCCGGGGGTGTAATAGCTAAACCTTATAAAATGTATGTGTTTAACCCTAAGTCACCCCTTGGAGTACACTATAAATTACAGTTATCACCATGTTGTTGATAGTCGCCTTGCATGCTTCGCCACATAGTATCCTGAACTCAACACCTGACCTCACACATGTTATTTGCTGCGCAATATTGATGTCGTATACTGTGGGTTCGTAGTAGTTTATTACAGATAGTACAGTACTTATTAACATGCTACAGCACATTATATCTGCGCAGTGCTTACTCTGCTATTACTTACCCTGCCAATTCCTAATAGTTACTATCATCATGTTGTTGCATGCTTCACACAATAATATGCGGAAGTCAATACTTGAGCTACCACACATCATTTACTGCGCAACATTAATGTAGTATAGTATGAGTTCGCAATATTTTATTACATGTGGTAGTTATTGTTGCGCTGCAGCACAATATCCACAGTACTTACTTACCCTGCTAATGGTCACTATTGTGATGTTATTACATGCTTCGCACAATAATATGCAAAAGTCAATGCATATATACTATTAGATGCAACACTACAATAATTTCTACTCATACTGACCTTGCGCTGCTTCGCACACTATTAGTACAGTGCAGCGCAGCACCATTAGTTTGTGTTCTGCCACAACCATGCTACTGCTTATTTTCTATAGTGCCCAAATAATAGTGTGATGTACTAAATAGTTGGCCCAGTGTTTTATTATTGACCAGCGCTTCGCAACAATAGTACTGTAACATATATAGTAGCCAACTTGTATGGCCCATAACTTTTTATCTATTGACTATAATCAAGTGAAACTAGTATAGTTAGAAAGCTATTGACCAGGGCTACAAAAAACGAAAACGCTTGTTCGTCTTTTTGGGCGCTTATTTTGTTACTTTTGTATCGCCAATAACTCCTTAACTAATGGTCATAACAAAGTGAAACTGATATAGTCAGAAAGCTACTGACCCTGGCTACAAAAAACAAAAATGCTACTTCGCCTTTTTGGGCGCTTTTTTGCTTACTAAGCGCCCCGGTGCGGTCAATACAACCAGTCAAATCTGCGGCGCTCTCGCGTCTAGGTAACACGCATAGGGTGTTGTAGCAAGACTCGGACGCTCCGGCGCGTGGCCAGGGGAGCGTCCAGCGGTACGTGTTGTTTTTCGCGAGTACAAATGGTACATGGTAGATACAGGTTGTACACGTACGAGAGGTAACATTGCAAAAGAGGCGGGATGGAGGGTAGCTGAATTACGACGCGAGAACGCCTCGAGCCTGGGCTGGCGAGTCGTGAGTTGGAAGTCAGCCAACAAGAAGCAGACGGGCGCACGAGGGACGGGCTGTGGTGCGTACCTGGCGAGTCGTGAGTGGGAAGTCAGAAGGAAGGAAGCAGACTCCTGACTTCCAAAACCCACGACCTACCTGACCACTGGCCCTCTGTGCGCGCAGCACGGAGCCGACGGCAGAGCACGGCTGCTCCGAAAGAGGAAGAGAGGGGGCGGCGCATGGCTGTAGTCAGCCTCGCCCGAGCCGCCTGAGCGGCGGCGCGTGCCGCTTAAGGCGGCCGCGCACGCTGATTCGACTCGTGTAAATCCCACTTTAAACCCGACAAATCTGCGGCGCTCTCGCGTCTAGGTAACACGCATAGGGTGTTGTAGCAAGACTCGGACGCTCCGGCGCGTGGCCAGGGGAGCGTCCAGCGGTACGTGTTGTTTTTCGCGAGTACGAATGGTAAGAAAGCTAAAGAAAAGGATAGAGGGTTATGTGTGTTTGATATAATGTTTGAGCGTGAAAGGATAGAGACGCGAGTTGGGAGAGATAGATATGAGAGAATGGAGTGGGCATTGTGGTTTTATTCTAGTGTTTGACTCGAGAGATGGGAGATACGAGCGGAAGGGAAGGGAAGTTGATGAAAGGAAATGAATCACGGAAAGGGGAAGTTGTGGGGTCGCCAATGAGGTGTTCGGCAAACGGGCGCTCGGGAGCGCGGACGTGGAGAGCTCACGATCAGAAGCTGGAGAGGCCGGGGGTGTTTTGTTGTTGGACGAACATCATCGCGTGGAGCACGACGGGGTGCTCGCGAATGTATATTTGCCATGAGGTTGAAGACCAACGCCCAATTGCTTGAATAGTAGGACCGGGGGTGCCCTCGATTGCAAGCGCGGTTGCGCCACCTGCGCGCATCGAATGGCCGCTGATGTCGGCGGGGAAAAAGTGGCGCAGCTTGCGCATGAACCAGGCACGGGTGGGTATATCCCCGTTCGCCTGCAGCCATAGCTCCGCGCGTAGAGGGAAGAGCTGATCCCGAGCTGCCAAGTAACGGGTGAAAGCAGTGAAGGGATCGGCGCCACGCGTGGACCTTTTGATGAGGATAGTGTCCCCGGCGAAGTTTTTGTCGGTTTTGTGGGAATGCAGCTGGAACTGGAAGACATCTGCACGTACCACGACGGACGTTCGGCGAGTCACTTTGCGGAAAGTGCGGAGTCGATGATTGTCCGGCCAGACTAACTCGCCGAGTCGCATGAGGCCGTCGAAACCCGTGAGAATGATCGCAAGGAAAAGGGAGTCATCGTGTTGAGCTGATGCGGAGAGGGTGCTGTAAACGAGATTGAGGTCGTCGCGTGTGAGCGCACGCTTCCGACGGACTGGTTTGCTGTACAAGCGCTTGCATCCTTTTAAGGTGCGTGAGACGAGCGGCGAGCGTCGGCGTGCGCGAATATCGGGGTAAAATGGTTCTAGTTCGCTGCAGATTCCCGAGAGGTAGGAGTCGACAGATCGTGGTTCAATGTGATGAGATTGGAAAACAACATATAGGCTGAGGTTGTTTTCGGTCGGGTGGATCTGGAAGCGGTGAAGGTCACAGAAAGTGAGATAGGAATTGAGTGCTGAGGAGTACGAGGCAGCTGTAGATTGCTCGAGCGCATGCTCGAGCGCGATTGCACGTTCGTGGAGCAACCGCGCGAGAGGCCACGCCTGCCTGGGAGGCTGACGCGACATCTGTGATCTGGGGATCATTTTTTGATTGCCCCCATCGCATCCTGAGGGGGTTTAAAGGGGAAGATCCGCAGTGTGGGGTCGAGCCGCAAGGCAAGGTCAAGGTTGCCGCGTGAGAGTGCGTCGGCGATCGAATTGTACCGGCCGGGAACATGATCAACACGGAGTTCCATGTTGTCCGCTATGAGTATGTCTATGGACGAGACGAGAATGCTGTTGTAGATGGGGGAGGCACGGAGGGTGTTGAATGCGGCCACGGTGTTCGTGTTGTCGGACAATACCGCGAGTCTCGACACCCGGCGGTTAGCTCTCTTCCAGATATGGACACGATGCACGGCGCTGCAGACAGCGAGCGCCTCAAACCAAAAGATGGCACTTGTCGGGGCATCTGATGGACAGTCGCAGTAGAAGCCCATGTGCGACCAGGGGAAATACAAGCCTAGCCCTCGGCCTGAAGCATCCACCAATGCGAACTCGTCACTTTGATGAGTCTCCACCAGGTCTGCCGGCGTCCACGCGAGAGATGAGAGGATGCGGACACCGCTTGCCGCATGTAGGTGACCTGCGAGCCATTGGAGCTCTCGGATGACCGCCGCGTTGACGTAGATGCCAGCACGTTTGGCGGTTTTCCCCGCCATCTTCGCATAGCATGATGAAAGTGATGGCCGGAGAAGGGGAAAGACGTTGAACGCCCAGTTTGCGTAGCCAGTGAGCGATTGGAAATCTCGGAGAGAGCGACGACGGTCTCCCGAGATGTTGCAGAACATTTCGATGGCGTCCAGAAGTCGCTGCTTTCCTTCGCGTGGGAGGGTAACTGTGAAGCTGCTAACGTCAACTTCAAACCCAATGATAGGGCAGATGACGTGAGCTATTTGTTTTGTCTCGGAATGTGGCACCTGGAGCTCGTCCCACAGTGCGAGCAGCTGGACTTGCGGGCTGGGTAGGAATTTTTGGTAAGGTTCGTACCAGCGACAGTCGCTCCGGAGTGCAGGGCCGAAGTTATCATCGACGTAGTTGGCCATGTGTCGTATGCCGCGCTTGGTGATTGCAATCCAGTGTACTAGACAGTTAAACGCCGCCCAGATACGCAGAGATGCGCGCCCGCCAAACACGTTACAGCGATCGACGTGTCGCTGACCATCTATCGTGACCACCTGTTTGATCTGCCAGTACGGCGACATGGGAAGCTGGCGATAAGCTTGCGATACGTCCGACTTCCAGAGGATTAGCGGCTCGCCGGGATGTTCCCTGCGCAACTCGCGGAGGTCGCGACCGAGAACGGGGATGCTGTCGAGGACCGCACCCTTGATTGCTTCCGGTCTGATGAGGGAGTTAAGCGAGAACGCGCCTGCGCTCTGGTCATTCACGAGACGGAGTTTTGATGTACCCGGCTTGGGTACTACATGAATCGGCATGTTGTGCATACCAGGCAACAGGTCTACGCCGAACGCAGGGGAGTATCGGCCTAGACGGATCTCCTCGTCGCGCTGGTCGCGCAGGAACTGGCGCGCGGTCGAGTCGTTTGGCTCCGCGCGTACCTCGTCGTGAGTGTTTGGGAATCCCGTAGGCCGTGGGTCCGCGAATGGCCAGAATCCAACGCGAAGTCCCTTGACGACTGAGCGCACGAAAGGTTGGTTGGGATGATCCGCTAGGAGGGCCTCGAACCGGTCGGTGAGAACGGGGGATACAATTTTGAAAAGGTGTGGGTGGGACAGTAAGGTGCGGTTGGTTTCGGGATCGTCGCGGACATCCTGTGGGACGTCCGGTAGAGGGAGGTGTGTCAGCGAAACGTGTCCGAAGCGAGAGAGATCCGCGTCGGCATCGGAGTCGCTCCAGACGAAGCCGCGCAAGAAGCGCGGCTTCGCCACCGACTCAGGCCTGTCCGCCCGTTCCCTTAGTGCATTGGGGCTTGGCGTGCCCAACTCCTCCGCAGGACGCGCATGCGTGTCGGTACCGACAAGAGCTGGCGAGGTTTGAGCAGCGTCCGAGGTTCCAGTTGCGGCAGACCTCGGTCTTGCGCGGCGAACGCTTTCCCGATGAGATGGACTCCTTGGCCTTTTCAGCGGGCGTTCCGAGGACGGCCGCACCGAGGGAGTCGATGAATTGTGTCCGCAAGTTAGCGAACTCGTGCACGTCGGAAAGCAGGAGGGTCCGCACGCCGGCGACGCGTTTGCGCACCGCGCGGTCAAATTCGAAGACACGGGGGTGGACCATGGTAGCGAGCGCTCCGAAGAGGCCGTGAATATATTTTCCGTACGTTCGCAGTTCGAGTCGGCGACCTGGGAAGGCATAGGTTGTCGCGTCTGCCGTGATGTCCCACGCGATGTTCCAATCGGCGGCACACCGGATCCGTTTCGCTGGCTCTCGGGTTCCGAAAGCGAGCTCAACGTCTCCGATACGCTGAGTGAGCCTAGTGTCGGGCTCGTTGGAGAAAGACCCGGAGAAAACCTGGTCGAGGTCAACGGGCCTTCCTGAGAGTATGTTGATCCATTCGCTCTCCGGGAACTCGGGTGCTGAGACTGAGCTGATGATCTCAGCTTTTGCTTGTCGGACGTCCTTCCGGTAGATCCGGAGCAGTCTAAGTGTCTCTTGAAGCTCGGGACGCAGAGCGTGCTTGAGGACTCTGTCGGCGGGGATCCAAGCGTAGTCATCGGGATCGACTCGGGAGCGCTTGGAGCGTGGCAGTCCTTCTCCCTCGGAAGACTCTTCATCGGACGAGTGGGCTGAACCGCGCTGTCCGGCCTGGGTCCTACGCTTCTCGCCGGACTCCGGAGGCGCTCCTGCAGCGGAGTGCGTGGGCGCGCTTCCTCCAGTAGCGGCTGAAGCCGTGCCACCGGCAGCTGCGAGTTGAGCACGAGCATCGGGGTTTCTAACACCTCCATTCGTGACTGCAGGTTGTGCGCCGGTGATGCCGGGGGGATTCCCGACGGTACTCCCAGCCGCTCGGCCAAGCTCAGCCGCGGCGGCCCCTGACGCTTTTCCCTCTCGCTCCCGCTGTGCTTCCAAGAGCATCTCGAGGTACGAGTCGAAGGTGGCTGCGTACTCTTGCTTCGATAGCTTACTCGCGGGCTTGGAGAGGAGAGCCGAGATAGTAAAGAGGGCTTGAGGCCTTGTTGTGTCTCCTTTCCGGAAACTCTCCACGACTGCCTCGCATCGTCGCACGATCTCAAGTCGGGCATCGCTGGCGGTTTCGACCGCTGGAGCAGCGCTAGCCCCGGCTGTCGATTGCGATTGGGGAACCGATGCTTCGGCTGGGTTTGTCTCGCCATCCGCCATGGAAATGATGCTGAAAAATTGATCGATAGATGTAGCGTAGCGACCTATGTAGCTGAATTACGACGCGAGAACGCCTCGAGCCTGGGCTGGCGAGTCGTGAGTTGGAAGTCAGCCAACAAGAAGCAGACGGGCGCACGAGGGACGGGCTGTGGTGCGTACCTGGCGAGTCGTGAGTGGGAAGTCAGAAGGAAGGAAGCAGACTCCTGACTTCCAAAACCCACGACCTACCTGACCACTGGCCCTCTGTGCGCGCAGCACGGAGCCGACGGCAGAGCACGGCTGCTCCGAAAGAGGAAGAGAGGGGGCGGCGCATGGCTGTAGTCAGCCTCGCCCGAGCCGCCTGAGCGGCGGCGCGTGCCGCTTAAGGCGGCCGCGCACGCTGATTCGACTCGTGTAAATCCCACTTTAAACCCGATATAAGCCCTACTAATAGCAACCCTTCTAATGACCCTTCAAAAACCACTTGTTACTATACTTAAGCGCACTACAAAAACAAAGACTACCCTCTACCTCCACGGAAACTGGGCGCACAGCCACAATCGTGCAGCCGTTGGATAGCCCTAGTTCTCACGATACCAAAATGGTCCCTCGTCATCAGGTTCTGGGCGATGGTTCAGCCAGTACAGCCCCTTGTCACTTCTCGTCGCCGGTTCGTCGCTGGTTCGTCATTGCCCCCTTATATGGTGTATTCTATTGTACCGGCTATCTTGTAACCCTTATAACTCCTTAACTAATGAGTGTTAGAACGTAAAATTGATACATTTAGAAAGCCCTCGCACAGGACTACAAAAAATGTAAACGCTTCCTTGCCTTTTTGGGCGCTTAAACGCTGACTAAGCGCCCAGGTGCGGTCAATAGTAACACCTACTTATAGGAGACTATTAGAAATACTAATAGGAACCCTTCAAAAAGTAGAGACAACAGAGATCACCCCATAACTCCACGGAAACTGGGCGCACAGCCACAATCGTGCACCCATCGGAAAGCCATGCTTCTCACGATGCCAAAATGGTACCTCGTCATCAGGTTCCCGCGCACGGTTCAGGCAGCAGGGCCCTTTGTCACCTCGTCATCACCTCGTCACTACACCTTTTCCCACCTAGCGCCACGGGGAGGCGATGCACAGCCACGATTGAGCGCTCATTGCGTAGCCCCGATTCCCACGATGCCCGAGAGGTACCTCGTCATCAGGTTCCGGGCGACGGTTCAGGAGATATGGCCTCGTCATCACCTCGTCGCTCGGAATTAGGGCCTAATTCCGGGGATTATAACACTAGGATGACTCGGGTGTCCAGGGAGAGACGGAGAATGTATAGTACGTACCTGACGGCTTGCACATTCGTATACGGTCTCTGATGTGTATTTCCCCCTGATAGTGTGAAATCGTAAAGCGAAAGGCCGGGGCGGCACGGAGAGCGCATGCGGGCGATAAAAGAGCGAGAATAGTACGTACCAAGCTTCCCATTCATCGGAAACACGCTAATCCGTTGTCCATACAAGCTCTCATCAAGCGCGGGTAGTATGACTCGGTACACATGCGCACACATCTATTTTCGCACTCAGCAGGTTGAGCGCACGTACGGAGGGGATGGCGGTGCGAAATGGAGCTATGGTCCGCACCTGTGTCGAGTTTGGTTGGCGCTCGAGGTCCCGAGGGATTGAGATCTGTCTAGAGCGTGTTGAGGTCGGTGTTCGATGGTGTAAGCCGTCCGGGGAGCGAAGACGAGGTTCAAGCAGCCAGGGAGCGCGGACAAAGCAGACTGTGTCCTACGCTGCTTTCCGACGCCGCCAGCAAGTCGAGGGAGCAGATAGAAGGTCGGAGAGCGAGGGTGGATCGTTTTTGAGGTGAGTAGAGCACAGGAGGAGTGCAAGGTACGTACCTGTGTTCACATTTCAAGTTCCCTCCTACGACGAGACGGGCATGCGGAGGTGTAGGAAGCGAAGACGAGGGCTCGGGTGGCCAAGGAGCGTGTACAGATGTCTCCAGGGAGTCGATCAAGCAAGACATTGGTCGGAGAGCGAGGGTGTGTCGCACTTGTCGCGGGGAGAGGGCACGAGTACTGAGTAGTGAAAAGGACGTAAAAAGGTCGACCGAGCGGAATCGAGCTTCAGAAGCAGCATATAAGCGAGACGGAGGAGAGAGGCAAACTTTGTCGTGGTGGTGGTCAGAACCAAGGTTGGTGCTAGCCGGATAGGCGCCCTCCCTCATCGTGTCCGTGGTTCCCTGCGAGGCTCTCGCATGGCAGGTTCGAGCAGGAGAGCGAGGAATGTGTGTGCATACACATACACGAGCACGCGCACTCACCGAGATGCCCGGCGCCCGTTCCACGACCTGGCCGCTGTAGTACAAGTCAGAGACCCTCCATTTCCTATACTAGTATATGCCACCACACGCCCTCGGTTTCATATATGTACACTGTAACACACACCACTTGTGTGCGCATACGATACGACAACCCTGATCTGTGAGACGACGGCGGCGTACAGTTGTTTGATCATGACGGAGAACAGAGGTGGACAGAGAGTAGCAGGACCTGATTCGAGAGTCGAGGGAGTAGCAATTAGCAGCACGGATAAGAGAGAGACTGACATACCATTAGGATATGGATGAGAGACGAGAAAATTGACGGCGAGAGAAGGACAACAGTGGGATGGTAGGGAGAGTGCGGGTGATGGCCGAAGAGGTGATTGTCGGGCGAGGGCTGTGAGCATATCGTGTGCAGGTGATACAGTTGCGGAGGCAGTCATCCATCACCTTGCAGTAATCGCGGCCCCGGCTCCCGAGTGCCCAGAGTGTGTGCACAGATGTCCGAGAGAGCAAGCAAGCGAGGGAGCATAGACCAGACGCCGCCGAGAGTCACAGAGACGAGAAGCAGAGGGTAAGAGCAGAGGGGCCCTCGCCAAGACCCACCGCCCACGCGATCGCAAATGAAGAGGAACCAAACAAGCATGTACAATTATCGAATACCCTACGCTAAGCTACTGTACGATGATGGGACGACGACGGCGCACCACGGCAATATATAGATACAGACAGACACAGACACACGAGCGAGCGGTGGCCTGATGTACACGGTACACGGTACACACAGAATCTATCTATGGATACGGACAGATGGGGGACGGGTGGTGCTGGATAGCAGGTAGCGGGCACGCGTGGATGTGGATGTAGGTGGAGGGAGAGGGAGAGGCACTGGATGCGCACACGGACAAGCACGACACCCGCCGTCGGACTCCCTTCCGGAGTCGTCAGGCGGAATATCTCGACACCCCCTCGCGTGCGGCTACGAAAGGCGAGAGCCGCGTGCGAGTCACGACGAAGTCTCCGGGTGCGCGGAGGGCCATAAACACGTGAGCACCGATGAGAAGTGAGCGCGAGGGGAGGGGAGAGGAAGCACAAGAGAGCCGGTTGGACAACGCGATCGGTTATCGTATACAAGACGTGAGATTACACCCGCAAGCCCGAGCCCGACCGTGTAAGCCGATATCGGGCAGCGGGCAGCGGGTGGCGATGTGCAGAGCGATGGCGGAACGGAGGGGTATATACGGACGGATAGATAGATGGGCGGACATAGGGCGTGTGGACAAGAAATCGTAAGGCAAGCATCGAGGTTCAAGCATCCATGTACCACACACCGCAGGGAGCGTGGTCTGCGCGCGCGAGGAGCGACGAACGTTCGTCTATGACAATGTGTTCCGGGTAAGATAAGCGGCCTCGGCGTAGCCGGTGGGATGCGGAGGCGCAGACGGGCGGAAGGCGAGGGTGAGGGTCGAAAGCAAAGGGATCAATAACAACGGACGAAAGACGGGGCAGATGTCGACCGACAGGTTGTGGGAGTGTAACCACGGGAGGACGAAGGCGACGACGGCCGTCAGGTAGGCTGCTGCCGCGCAAAGATGTGCTGCGCAGCGACATGCGCGGGGTCGCGTGCCGGAGGCCCAGTGTGCGACGGGATTCGATTGCGGGTGCAGATCTGCGACAGACGTGCGTTGGCTTCTCCAGCTCTCCTCGAGTGTATTGCACGACGTATACGGAGCAGCGTCGCGAACGCTCAGATGACATTCACACTCTGGAGGTGAGCTCGGAGGATACCCTCGCGGACTGTACGCGGTTGAGCAGTGTGCAGATACCGGCGATTGCGAGAGGGAGGAGGACCAGCGTCCACAGCGACAGACGGCCGGGTAAGAACAGCGCGAGCAAGTGATGGTGTGTTACAGGCATCGTTGCGTCGTGGCGGGTGAAACAACCGTAGCCCAACGCGCGCGATTGACAGACGGGAGCACGAAACCACGACGACGGGCGACGGGAGACGGGCGTCAGGTGGAACGGTGATGGAATGACGGCGCGAGAAGAGCGTCCCAGACGCGAGAGAAGGCGAGAATGTGCGTTAACACATGCACATGTGAGAAAAGAAGACAGACGATCAGCGTCGTCGCTTTCATCACCAACAGCCGGACGTGGCACTTACCGCCGACCAGGATCGCAGCCGTCGAGCGCGTATCCTGCGTGAACGGCGAGAGGTTCGTCAGTATCGTTCACGGTCCGTACGGAGGCGGATGCAATGGGTGGACGAGGGGACGTACGATGACAGAGGTCTCGTGCCAGTAGAACGGGCGCGCCTTGGGTGACAGGCGTTTCTGCGAAGGTGGTCAGCACCGTCAAGAAGCCAGCATCGGCGCCGCCCGTCGATCATCACACGTACATGATACCCTCTAAACTTATCGCGAAAGTCTGCGGACCATCAGCGCCGTCAGCGGCAGCATGCAACAGAGACAGAAGGCCGCGACGCACACTTCGTGACCGCGCCGACCTCGTTCGGCTGCTCGCCGTAGCTCGGGACGTACTTGGCCACCCGGATGCTCGCCGCAAGCGTCGCCTGCAGGATGTCCATCTATGCGCATGCGGGCAAAGATCGTCAGCAACGTGCGCGGGCGTTCGGTGGGATGGCGATGGCGGCAGAAGGCCATGTACGGATCACAGGCTGCGTCATCCGCGCTCGCGACCTCGGCCGCCCACAGATAGACCGAAGCCAATCCTTCCCGCAGCACCGCCCGGTGACAGATCGTGATGGAAGGGAGTGCTATCGGGCGCGGTGGACAGAGAAGAGGCCTGCGCGATGCACCGCCATGCGGCACGCAATGTAAACGGACTGACCTTGTTGAGGAACAGGATGAGCGTCGTCCGCGACAGCAGCGCGTTCTCGCACACCCCGCGCCAGAGCGTGATCGAGTCCTCCTGCGACGGCATTAGTCGAACTATCGTGGACGGAAACGGATGTGATTAGGGTGCACGCACGAGTCGGTTGACCTTCGGGTCCTCCTCGAGCGTCAGGTTGAACGCGAGCGGGGCGAGGAAGATGATGGCCTGCACGTCGTCAAAGTACGGTATCCAGTGCTGGCGCTGTGCGTGCAACGAACATCAGGAACACCATTCATCAGCACCGGGTGGAGACGTACACAGCTGCGGCTGCCACCGACGTCGTAGATGTACCACTCTGTCCCTGGGAGCGCACCTGTGGCGCGTGATTAGCTCGGGGTGCGGTGCGCGATGTCTCACATGCACGTACCGCTCTCCATCGTGAAGTGGTGCTCTTCGACGCCGAGTGTGCGTACGCGCGCCCGGACAATGTCGTCTGCGGGACGTCAGAACGCGATAGAGTGCGGGAGAGAGCACGCGCACCGTCTGAGGGCTCGTAGGTGATCGCTGCGACCCGCGCAGCGTCGTTGAGGAAGCTGTGTGCGCGTGAGCATGGCGTCGCGATGAGCAGTATCGTACTCACAAACCAGGCATGTCCTGTAGACGGACGTTGTGCTTCTTGAGCACGCCGCGCACGGTCGTGTCCTCCCAGATCGCGACGATGTCGTCCTTGCACGCGGCCAGCACGGCGGACGGGTTGTCCTTGTATCTCGCGTCGGCGGTACTCGGTCTGGAGCTGCCCTTCAGCGCAGACACGAGCGGCGGGTTCTTGAGCGGGACGTCGGGGAGCACTGTGCTCGTATTCGCCCCGAGGGCCGTCATGATGCCCTTCCAGCCGGAGCCTGCACGGACACAGAGATCGCGTGAGGCGGCGCCGTTGTCGGGCATGAGCTTCTTCGTGAGCTCCTCTTCGATCGGGATGAGGGCGGAGAGGCGCATGCGGATGCGGCGGTGGTTGTCGTTGAGGGGAGAGGTCGAGAAGCGGACGCCGGGGGAGGACGGAGTGCGGCCGGCGACGCCCTTACCCTTAGCGATGGAGGACGGAGTGGTGGTCTGCATCGAGGATTCCCATTCGTCTTGGAGGACCTCGAGGAGACGTTTGACGTTGCTGGGAGGTGTCAGGAGGGGTGTGCGGGAGACACGGGGGACAGCGCTATGTGTAACGAGCTGCTACATCCTGATCACAGCGTGATCATTGGCCAAATATGACTTGGCGGGCACCGCGCCGAGTCGACGCTGTCGCGCTACGAAGTCCGCGCTCGGGTCCGTCGCGGGGGCTCGCGAGCGCGTGGACGTCGGACATCGAAGAGTAAGATGCTCCCCCCAACCCAAGAGTGCTGACCAAATATGACTTTCCTCAATTCGAGTCGCTTGAACTATATCGCAGACAGCCTGTCCCATGCTGGTAACATTTCGAAGGCGGCATGTAACTAGCATGGGACTAAGGTGTATCGATATCGCTGAGTGCCACGCAACTCACATTTTGCCAATGAACCGAATGGGAGCAGGATGCAACACGGTGTTGCATATCACGGTGCCCCCGGTGAGAATGACTCAGCGACTTACCGGAGGAGGTTCAACTGTATGATGGTCTTCCATGCGGCGCGTTCTTTGGCGAAGTGTTGTGGGGAGAACGCGAGTTGAAAGTCTGGAGGACATGAGCGACGCGCAGAGTGAGCAGAATGGGACGTACTCTTGAGGGTCGTGCTCTTCCCGGACTCGGCCTGGCCTGGGCGGAGGTCGGACGGCGGACTGGGGGGAGAGCGGGGGGCACGCACCAAGCAGGAGGATCTTTATGGCCTTCTTGCGACGGTCGTAGGCCTTCTTTGCCTGGGCTATCTCGTCGTCGATCTCCTTCGAGACGCGTGCGGCGTCCTCGAGCTGGCGGACTCGGACAGCGCGCTCCTCGGGGGTCTCGTCGATCGGGGGCTGGAGGGCCTTGGCAAGGGGGTCGTCGGGGTCTGCGGTGGACCAGAGCGAGCGGGACGCGACGGCGGTCATCGCACAGGGAGCAGGCGGGCGGAGAGGGGAAGGAGGAGGAGGAGGAGGAGGAGGAGGAGGAGGATGGGAGGAGGAGGAGGAGAGAGAGGACGGTGAAGCGTCCGAGGCTGTGTTGCGTTGCGCACAACTTTGACACAGACGCCGGCCGGCATTTGCCCGCGCCGGTCTGCCGCGCCACCCCAGCGCCTGTTCTGGCAGGACCACAACGATCTCGGACAGCGACGACGACGATGACGGCCGTCCGTCTCCCGCACGCGTCGGCCGTCGGTCTCCCGCACGCGTCGGCGCACGCGTTGGCGTCGGGCGACAGGGCCGGGCAAGAGCGGAGGGTCTGCCCGGCTGCGAGTGCTCTCCTCCGTCCCTCTGCTTCTCGTCTCTGCGACTCTCGGCGGCGTCTGGTCTCTGCTCCCTCCTCCCTGGCTGCTCTCTCGGACTTAGGACACACACTCTGCGCACTCGATCGCCTGGCCGCGATGACTGCGAGCTGCTGACCGCCTCCCCGACGATGTCTCACGTGCACACGATCCGCTCACAGCCCTCGTCCGACGGTACTTCTTCGGTCATCACCCGCGCTCTCCCCCCATCCGTCCACCTCGGCCTTGCTTTCTATCGCCCTTCTCTCGCTGTGATCACGCTGTCGCTATATGCGCCATTTCCCGTCGAAAACTCATGTATGAATGGTATGTAACTCATTCTCTTATCTGTGCTGCTACCTGTAACTCCCTGGACACTTGATCCGACTTGGCTCAGGTCCTACTACACTCTGTCTGCGTCCGCTCTGAGGTGCTCCGTCTCTGCTGCACACCGTCCTCTCCCGGATCAGGTAAGTCCATGTCATTTTTGTATTGTATGCGCATACAAGTAGTACACAGTCGCCTTCTCTCAATCCGCCGCCCTCCACTCCCACCCGCGTCCGCTGCAAGCCACTCTCTCTCGCTACAACCCCTACTCGTTCGAACCGGTTCAATTTCGAAACTGCTGCACCCGTCTTCCCCGCCCTGATAACTCTCATGCCCGTACAATCACCGTCAGCCACTGACGCCGTTGCTCGAACATATTTCGCCGTGACTACATGACACGACTATCTAACCTAACTGCACGCTCTAGGCCCAACATCCAGAACCTTTCGATGTGACGCCTGAATCGACTGCGACGTCTCACAGCCCACCTCTCGCTTCTGCTCACTCACTACCGTCCCCGGCCCTCACTCCACATCTCGTCGCACACGTTCAAATGAGCTCAACCGCTCCAAACGTCCTCCAAGCCGACCGAGCACACCACCACTGTCCGTATCCAAGGCCGTCCGACGTTCTAATCTCTGACCAGCGCCCTGACAGGCAGACCGTGGCCCAAGGCCACAGTTCAAACCGCCTTCTCTCCCCTACCGTACGTCACCTTCCCTACGCCCAATACACATCTATCTACAGATCCGATGACGTATCTCTATTCGTATCCCGTCAGCTCGAACGCCCGATAACCGTACAGGCGAATCACCTTGCGGTCTGCCTCACGCCACCGTGCCTACAATAGAAACCAAGGGTAATTGAAGCGTAAGCTTCAAACGGCGCGACTATTACTCACCATAGAACCTCCGCGATCGCAACTAGAAGATCTATGCAATGGAAATCCGTGAGTATCAGCGCGCGCATACGACATCGCCAGCACACTCACCTAGCACACCCAGTCCCCGGCCGATCGAGATCACCGCGCTCCCTACAGCGTCCGACGACGGGTCCGCAGGCGCGTACACGACGACATCTATAGCGCACGACATCAGCTTCGTGCTCCAGCCAATACGAGCGAGGGGGACGTACCTGTACCCAGCACAGCGTCCGTCCCGTCTCACGACAAGCACGGAGTGTCGGCCGTCGAGCAGCATGCCCACCACGGGCTCGCAGACGGCGAGCAGCAGCGCAGCTAGCAGACTAGCAGAGGAGCAGGGGGAGGAGCGAACAAGGGGAACGAGGTGGGTGCTGACGCTCCTCCCCCGCCCCGCTACTTATCCCCCACAGCGCTGGTCCGTGCACAGGCGTGTCCGGCACGCGGCACAGCAAGAATACCCAGCCTGCCGCTGGTCACCCTCGTCCCTGGCACACCGCCGCCCTGATATCCGACCGTCCACAACGACCTCGAACGGCAAAAGTATCCTCCACGGCAGGGCCCTGTACGCGTCCTTCAGACGTCCGGGTCCGCATCACCGCCGCCCTGTCCTTCCTTCCGGCCTCCCGGCCTCGTCGCCGTCGTGCTCCCCTGTCTGCACGGGGCACGGGGCACCTACTATCTACGAGGACTCTATCTACCGCACTCCCCCGATTCGTACACCGCCCCGACAGACGCGCCAACACGCACCTCCCCCGTCGTGCCTGAGACAGAAGGGAGCGTGAGTATCTGATGCGAAACTCGCAGAACGCTACTCACAGTACGTCCTCAGCTCTCCGCGCCGCGCATCACCGACACCCGATGCGACGCTAGACGAGACGCCACTGTCAGAGCGCGCATACGACGTCATGAGTGACACTCACCGAATGCAGCCATTGCGCCCACTGTAGAACGCATTCGGTAAGTCCTCCGACCACCATAGCGTGTAGATAGACAAACTCACCGTGTTCGAGCCCACGGGCGTCCACGACCTGCACGACACGACGTCAGCCTCGCGCCGCTCGGCCAGAGATGACAGAGCACGTACCGTACCCGCGACAGCCAGCGAGCAGCACGCCCGACACGACGTCGAGCAAGGCCGTCCAGGACGCGACGACGGCGACGGCGGCGACAAGCAGTGCAAGCCGGCCAGAGGGCGAGAGGGTGAGTGGGATGGAGGGGAGGATGGGGGAGGGAGGACGGGGGAGGGAGAACTGCTGAGTCCCATCCTCCCCGCCGCGGTACTTAACCCCCGCAGCCGTGGTCCGTGCGCACGCCCGTCCGCGGCACGCACGGCACGCAATAATAGTCAGCGGGGCGTGCCGCCTCCGCATTGGCTCGTCCCAGCCCCCTCGTCCCAGCCCCCTCGTCCCGAGCTCCAGGCCCGCACCCTTGAACGTCGGACGGACGACGGACGACGTATAGTGTCTTCACACTTCTGGGGCGGGTTGCGACGTCGGCTAGCGGGCGCTGGCCGGGCGCTGTGTGAATCGAAGCCCGGACCCTCGACTTTCGAACTCTCGGCGGAGAGAGGGAGCAGGAGAAGGTCCGCCGCCGTTCGCAGCAGGTGCGCCCTGGTCCCAGTCCCCCAGCCCGAGCCCGAGCCCGCGCCCGAGCCCGCACGCGACGTGCATGTCCGCCCGACGGTGTGTCCCACCGGCGGGCCTGTGGTCTGCGTCGGTGACGACGCCGCCGGCGTGCTCGAGGGCCTACTGCACGCTCTCGAGGTCGATTCGCAGTAGGTAGTGTCGGTACGCGAATGCGACTTCGGTTGAGGTCGCACCCCCACCCCAGCTGATGAGTCCGCACGCTTACTGTGCCTATTCCCCGGAGAGTATTGTCGGGTATGACCGATGCTCGTGTGCACTGCTCCGTACTCGCCGTCGCGGACAAGTACGTCTGCGGACGAGTGTCTCGTGGGGGAGCATCTTCGATTTTAAGTTTACATGCTCCCCCGCTTCCCCACACTCCCTGCCACCTCCCTGTCTGTGCGTAGTATGCATTCGATCCATTCGCATCGCCGGGCGGTGCTCGTTGTACCGTGCTGATGTGCTCGAGAGATGAGCCGTCTGTGCGACACTTTCGATAGACCGTAATAGCAGCGTGTTGTATCTCAAACCGCGTGTACTTACTTGTAGCATATCCGGCACGCCCAAACTATCAAATACATTCCCATATCCCGCGCGTTTGCGAGTGTGTCGCTGCGACCGTGTGCTTGGATTTGAAGTGATTACACGGCCAATATGTGATCTTTAGGTACATCCCGTTTGAAAGCTTGACTGTCGACCAACTTGAACATGGGTTCTCCGTCACAGAATGTATGGTACGCTCTCATTCGACGTACCCTTGCCCGGAGTCCGTGTTCAAGTTCCGCACCATCAAATCGTTCAAAACTGATGTGATATTCGAGTGCGAACGTTCAGGATAATGGAAGTGTGTCCGTAGCGTACGTATCATTCAATACACACATTCCTAATCTGACGTACTGACTCGTGAAGTCCATCCCCGGTGCCATGCTGTCTCAAACAGTCTCTAATCCACTCTACAAGCCGTATAGTGCGCCCCTACAAACGGTATACCGTATGTATTAACTACACACTCTGCAGACTCGTTCGATAGCAGTCCAGGCCTCGACGTCATGACCGTGACAGGGCTCGTCGTCCGTACCCGATGGCCGACTTCCTCCCGCCACCGGCAGTGCGCGGCGTCTCCGGAAAATGTCTAAGTTCTCTTTGGCTCTGCAAACATCTGTCCCACGCACACGCCTCGACACGTCTTCCGAAGGCGCTGCACGCTAATTCTGGGGTAGAGTTCTCGCAGGTTCTCGCAGCGTACTTACTCCGACTCGGAATCCCGCCCGCCGCTCTCCTCCTCCCGAAGACGGCCTTTTCAACATCCGACCCATGTCTTGAAGCATCGCAGCTGACTCGGAGTAGTCTACATGACTGCAATGCAGCATGG
The DNA here is from genome assembly GCA_033807695.1 of Daedaleopsis sinensis. Classification (NCBI taxonomy): domain Eukaryota; kingdom Fungi; phylum Basidiomycota; class Agaricomycetes; order Polyporales; family Polyporaceae; genus Daedaleopsis; species Daedaleopsis sinensis. The sequence continues at coordinate 3,422,919 of CM066310.1, read as the reverse complement.
CAGCTCACCGAGCGGGTCCCCGGAACTGACGGAGACGGCGGCGGAGGAATATTGCAGCGAGGAGATGGGAACATTCCCTTCCTGGGAATGCGAGACGTTCCCCGTCACATTGTCCGTCTGGATTCATCTCGCCTAGCATGTTGGTTCTCCGGCGCTGATTCGATTCTCCGCTGACCGCTCTCCCGTCCCTTCCAGCACGATGCACCCAGTCCGCAGGCACGCAAGTTATCGGAGCATTCACTCCAGCTTCTGCGAGCTCGAGCTGTGATGCTCTTTCGGAGCAGAGCTGATGTATTTGAGGGAGCGGAGGGTATGTCTACAAGTCCGATACTGATACGCATGCGAGTGACGCAATATCGTGCCTGAGGTGTGTCGAGGCCCGAAGCTTGGGAGGGCGCTGAGAATCTTCTGCCGGAGCACTGCCTTTGTGCTGCGCGCACGGCTTAGCCACCGTGGCCGTTCTCTCCTCCGTTCTCGTCCTCTCCCTTTGAGCTCTTCTGACCTGTAGATTGTCTGTGTGCAGAGCGATAGGAATTGAACCCTACAGAGGCTCCTATGGCCGCTGCTTGGACTCCAGTCGGCGGAATCGGAGTGCGCCACAGACTTCCGTCCTCGACCCTGAGGTTAGAAGGCTACCCCGCATCACGTCGAACAATCCACACAACCGGTGCTCCGTGCCGCGAGTGCCGTCTATGCCACCGTTGTTACGACCTCCCAAAAATGCCTCACACTCCGCTATTTCCTGCCCGCTGCTCCACACGGCGAGGGCGTGCGTGCCACTGAGGGGACACTCAATGAGTGCATGAACATAATTATAGCAGAGGAGGAGGAGGAGGAGGAGGAGGAGGAGGAGTGCATGGGGAGAAGGAGCTATGCACAAGTTCCCACCGCGCGGGGACACCCATCTGAGAGAAGTCCGCCCGGAAGATCGGTGGGAATTGAGAGGATCATCGTGTCTCCCACCTCGAATTTGACGTTGCGGCATGAAATCTATTTCTGGAGAAACGAGGAGTTGAAGACCCTCGGAATCTACCTCCTGCTAGCACACTCCTGCCTGTCCCATCCACTACAGATAGGTGGTATCGGAAGAGCAGCACGGGAGACGGACAAGAGGAGGAGGAGAACGGAGAACGGAGGCTCTGGACCTCGGTGCCTCCCGAGCCAGTTCCCGGAGAAGGGACGCGGAGATGCACCGACTGAGCAGTAATAGTTCGGGCTTTCCCGTCGGACAGAGAGCGCGCTCAGGGCTTCTCGGGCTGCCGACACGCGCCCGCTGAACTTTGTTCCGTCGGCGGAGGCCAGACCATGGGTGGTGGGAATGTGAGAATGACGGGAGGACGCAACGGCTCGGCTCTCTCCGTCAGTCTCTTTCTCCCGTACCCCCATGTCCTCCCGCCGTTCATCCTCACGCTTGCCTTCGACGACCGCAACGACGATCTCCCGCTGTCTATCCCGACGCTTTCACGAGACGACGGCGGCGACGACGATCTCTCTCGGATCCCCTCGACGCCTCCAGGTATTGATGCCGCGGCGTCGAGCTCAAGATCATCCAGGTTTGGGGATTTCCACCGGTGAGTACCCGTATGACCTGACTCAGACACTCCGGGCACACTCTGACTTGTGTATCGCAGCAGTCACGTACGGACCTAGGACAAGAGGCGCATGGAACGCGCCGAGACTCACGCAAGTCGATTGGCAGACGTGTACGTACCATTCGCATGAGCTTGCTCGCGCAGACTTAAACAAATTTCTCTCTTACGACTTGTAGACCTCGAGCATTCAACACAACATGCAGCGGTAGGATCTGCATCATGTGCAGACGCGTCCGACGGACATGTGAGTACGATGCCATATTCTGTGTTCCTGTCCTCACACTCACCGTCCTGTCTGGTGCAGTCACCGGCGAGTGTCGTTGCCGGCGTAGTTGCTGCCGGCGAGCATCGTGACGACCATCAAGGTTGACACATCGTCGAAGACTCGGACGGGGAGAAAGGCGTACTAGGAACGTGTGAGTAGTGTCTGGTGTCCCGCGTGAGCTCGAATCTCATGCATTCTCTTTACCATTCAGATCTCCGACGGCGGTCGACAAGTCGCCAGGACTTGACAGGTTGGAGCCCGTCCTCTCCGTCACAGTATCTCCACCAACCATCGACACGGACCACGCCAGAGCTGGCTCGTCGCCGCGCTGTGGTCGTACATTGCGTGGGCCCGGGGCCGGCGCTTCCTTCAAGTCCACTGCCAGTCTGTGGGCGGCATCGGCGGGTGCAGATCAGCGGCGAGCACGAGTGGCTTGTGGTCACGTTGCGTGGGTACGTACCTGGTTCGCCGTGCACGTAGCAAGTCAGAGACTGACTCATAGCCCTCCTGCAGCCTTATCTGTGACGTCTTCTCGCAGCGAGGTCAGCTACAGAGGGACACGGAGTTATCACAGATGGGTGAGTGGTATTTGTGTGTCCCATCGTGCGACTAGACCTGACTGACCGGTAGCTGTGACGTCCAGGTTTAAAACGACATGTTGCATGATGCGACACACCACACATGTACAAGACGCGGAGCCTTCCATCTACATGCAACGGCGCTCGAGACCACACGCCGACTTGTCTGTCGTTCAGCAAGCTCCGCGCGTGTCCTCTACATCGCGCTGCGGCGGCACAGACTGCCGGGCTCGTCACCATGCCTTCCACCTCGGATCTGTACGGCCCTCGCTGACACACCGGCTCACGCGACGGCGCTCGAGACCACGACGACAGTTCTCTGTCGACGAGTCCTCTACACCGCGCTATGGTGCCGCAGACAGCCGGGCTCGTCACTGTGCCTTCCACCTCGGACCTGTACCGCTCACGCTCACGCACCGGCCCATGCGACGACGCTCGAGACCACGACGACGGCCACCAGCTTGACGAAGCTCCCCGTGTCCTCAACATCGCGCGGCGGTGGTGCAAACAGCTGGGCTCGTCGCCGTGCCTTCCGCCTCGGACCCCAATCCCTCTCGCTGACACACCGGCCTTGTCCTCGTCGCCCGCCCCGTCGTTCCTCGTCCTCGTCGCTGGCGCCGTTGTTCTCGTCCTCATCGCTGGCGCCGTTGTTCCTCGTCCTCATCGCCGGCCCCGCCGTTCGGTTCTTCCAGCGGGATCCGCTCTCAACAGCGCGAAGACATGGTAAGTAATCCTTACGTTCATTGTCTCGATAACACTGACTCACCTGGCTGCGGATCTAGACTCGCACACCGCGGAAGACGGCGGTGACGGCAGCGATCGTAGTCTGAGGGGTAAGTCATGCGGCTTGATGATACGTGAGATGCTTGCTGACGTTGTTGTCTATATACAGCGTCGACCGCGCTCACAGGCGTACCGGACTCGGACACGGACCGTCGCCTGACGTCCGGTCGCGCGAGACGGTAGCTGTAGTCGCGAAGGTGAATTTTGCAGCTCAACGTCGTTCGTAATGAGAGGTGGCTGACTCAGCGACGTGCATAGCCGGCGCTGGCAGCCGGTGGGGTCATGCTCAGCAGGAAACAGGCTTGTCAGGACCTTTCGAAGGCGGATGAGATGGGTGGAGCGGTCGGCAATCGACTGCATGGCGTCAAACACCGTCTGTGAAGTCGCAAGGTAAGCTCCCGGTCCCGAATGCGAGTCGAGCGAGCACTCACACTCTTTTTTATGGTACAGGCTGCGTGCGCTGTCCGAGTCGGCGGGTGTGCACAGCGTGCGGGCTGCGGTCGGCGGACGCTATCCGGACAGTTGTTCGTGGCGCAAAACAGACACTGTCGGCAGGCGGCCCGGGCGAGGGGCGGACGGGGTCGGCTTCCGAGCTCTGCTTGGCGACGATGTCTCGAGCCCTCTGTACTGACTGCAGCGTGGACAGGCTGTGTATCGTACTTGAAGGGCGAGTGTGTGACGGGAGCGGAGAGCTGACGTGCGGCAGTCATGTCTGGCTCAGCGAGAGCACGAGGGAGAGTGGGCGGATGTGTTCTGGGGATCGGGGTAGCAAACGGACGAGTGCAGTCAGGAGGACATGCGTACCTTGAGCTGTGTTCATACTAGCTGTACTGCATGAGACTTGGTCCGCGAGCACGAGCGCGAGTGAGAACTGAGTAGCGCCCATCCCCTGTACTGTGCCGTGCCCCCTACCCTCCTCTGCCCTCCCGCACGTCCAGATTACTCCCCCCCGCACTCCCCCACGTCCAGATTATCCCCCTCTGCACTCCATAACACCAGCGATGTCAACGGCCACCAATGATATCAACAGCCGCGAACGCACACTCGAGGCGCGCAACGAAATATATTGAGTCTGCCATGTACACCGTCGAGCGCCTATCCTGCACGCGGTCCTCCTCGAGCGTCAGGTTGAACGCGAGCGGGGCGAGGAAGATGATGGCCTGCACGTCGTCAAAGTACGGTATCCAGTGCTGGCGCTGTGCGTGCAACGAACATCAGGAACACCATTTATCAGCACCGGGTGGAGACGTACACAGCTGCGGCTGCCACCGACGTCGTAGATGTACCACTCTGTCCCTGGGAGCGCACCTGTGGCGCGTGATTAGCTCGTGGTGCGGTGCGCGGTGTCTCACATGCACATACCGCTCTCCATCGTGAAGTGGTGCTCCTCGACGCCGAGTGTGCGTACGCGCGCCCGGACAATGTCGTCTGCGGGACGTCAGAACGCGATAGAGTGAGGGAGAGAGCACGCGCACCGTCTGAGGGCTCGTAGGTGATCGCTGCGACCCGCGCAGCGTCGTTGAGGAAGCTGTGTGCGCGTGAGCATGGCGTCGCGATGAGCAGTATCGTACTCACAAACCAGGCATGTCCTGTAGACGGACGTTGTGCTTCTTGAGCACGCCGCGCACGGTCGTGTCCTCCCAGATCGCGACAATGTCGTCCTTGCACGCGGCCAGCACCGCGGACGGGTTGTCCTTGTATCTCGCGTCGGCGGTACTCGGTCTGGAGCTGCCCTTCAGCGCAGACACGAGCGGCGGGTTCTTGAGCGGGACGTCGGGGAGGACGGTGCTCGTATTCGCCCCGAGCGCCGTCATGATGCCCTTCCAGCCGGAGCCTGCGCGGACACAGAGATCGCGTGAGGCGGCGCCGTTGTCGGGCATGAGCTTCTTCGTGAGCTCCTCCTCGATCGGGATGAGGGCGGAGAGGCGCATGCGGATGCGGCGGTGGTTGTCATTGAGAGGAGAGGTCGAGAAGCGGACGCCGGGGGAGGACGGAGTGCGGCCGGCAACGCCCTTGCCCTTGGCGATGGAGGATGGAGTGGTGGTCTGCATCGAGGACTCCCATTCGTCCTGGAGGACCTCGAGGAGACGTTTGACGTTGCTGGGAGGTGTCAGGAGGGGTATGCGGGAGACACCGGGGACAGTGCTATGTGTAACGAGCTGCTGCATCCTGATCACAGCGTGATCATTGGCCAAACATGACTTGGCGCGACAGCGCCGAGTCGACGCTGTCGCCCCTACCCCCGGAGCCGCAGGGGGGCTCGCGAGCGGGTGCACGTGTGCGTCGAACCTAGCGGCGCGCGGCGATGGCGGAGAAGCTGAGCCTGTATCGCGATGCTCCCGACGACGACGAGAAGTTCACAAGTCCCCCTCCTCCTGCCGGGCACGCGTGCGGCGCCGTCTGCGTCGCAGTCCTTGGTGGACAACTCGGAGTCGGACATGGAGGAGTACGACGCTCCCCCCAACCCAAGAGTGCTGATCAAATATGACTTTCCTCAATTCGAGTCACTTGAACTATATCGCAGACAGCCTGTCCCATGCTGGTAACATTTCGAAGGCGGCATGTAACTAGCATGGGACTAAGGTGTATCGATATCGCTGAGTGCCACGCAACTCACATTTTGCCAATGAACCGAATGGGAGCAGGATGCAACACGGTGTTGCATATCACGGTGCCCCCGGTGAGAATGAGTCAGCGACTTACCGGAGGAGGTTCAACTGGATGATGGTCTTCCACGCGGCGCGCTCTTTGGCAAAGTGTTGCGGGGAGAACGCGAGCTGAAAGTCTGGGGGACGTGAGCGACATGCAGAGTGAGCAGAAACAAACGTACGCACTCTTGAGGGTCGTGCTCTTCCCGGACTCGGCCTGGCCTGGGCGGAGGTCGGACGGCGGACTGAGGGGAGAGCGGGGGGCACGCACCAAGCAGGAGGATCTTAATGGCCTTCTTGCGACGGTCGTAGGCCTTCTTTGCCTGGGCTATCTCGTCGTCGATCTCCTTCGAGACGCGTGCGGCGTCCTCGAGCTGGCGGACTCGGACAGTGCGCTCCTCGGGGGTCTCGTCGATCGGGGGCTGGAGAGCCTTTGCGAGGGGGTCGTCGGGGTCTGCGGTGGACCAGAGCGAGCGGGACGCGACGGCGGTCATCGCACAGGGAGCAGGCGGGCGGAGAGGGGAAGGAGGAGGAGGAGGAGGAGGAGGAGGATGGGAGGAGGAGGAGGAGAGAGAGGACGGTGAAGGGTCCGAGGCTGTGTTGCGTTGCGCACAACTTTGACACAGACGCCGGCCGGCATTTGCCCGCGCCGGTCTGCCGCGCCACCCCAGCGCCTGTTCTGGCAGGACCACAACGATCTCGGACAGCGACGACGACGATGACGGCCGTCCGTCTCCCGCACGCGTCGGCCGTCGGTCTCCCGCACGCGTCGGCGCACGCGTCGGCGTCGGGCGACAGGGCCGGGCAAGAGCGGAGGGTCTGCCCGGCTGGGCTGCGAGTGCTTAACCCTTCTCGTCTCTGCGACTCTCGGCGCTGCCTGGTCTATGCTCCTCCCTGGCTGCTCTCTCGGACTTGGGACACACTCTGCGCACTCGGTCGCCTGGCCGCGATGACTGCGAGCTGCTGACCGCCTCCGCGACGCTGTCTCACCTGCACACGATCCGCTCACAGCCCTCGCCCGACGGTACTTCTTCGGCCATCACCCGCGCTCTTCCCCCATCCGTCCACCTCGGCCTTGCTTTCTATCGCCCTTCTCTCGCTGTGACCACGCACTCGCTATATGCGCCATTTCCCGTCGAAAACTCATGTATGAATGGTCTGTAACTCATTCTCTTATCTGTGCTGCTACCTGTAACTCCCTGGACACTTGATCCGACTTGGCTCAGGTCCTACTGCACTCTGTCTGCGTCCGCTCTGAGGTGCTCCGTCTCTGCTGCACACCGTCCTCTCCCGGATCAGGTAAGTCCATGTCATTTTTGTATTGTATGCGCATACAAGTAGTACACAGTCGCCTTCTCCCAATCCGCCGCCCTCCACTCCCGCCCGCGTCCGCTGCAAACCACACTCTCTCGCTACAACGCCCACTCGTTCGAACCGGGTCGATCTCAATTAAGGCTGCTGCACTCGTCCTTCCGCCTTGACGACTCTCGAGCCGGATTGCATCTCCGTAAGCCACTGGACCATGACTCGAGCATATTTCGCCGTGACTACATGACACGACTATCTAACCTGACCGTCCACTCCAGACCCATCATCCAGAACCTTTCGATCATAGCGCCTGAACCGACTGCAACGCTCACAGCGCAACTCTCGCCTAAGCTCACCGCTGCCGTCCCCCGCCTCTACTGCTATCTCGCAGCACGCGTTCGAGTGCGCTCGAACGCTCCAGACGTCCTCTAAATCGACCGGTCAGACTGCCACAGTCCGCATCCATCGCCGTCCGACGTCCTGCTCTCCACCACCATCGCCCTGGCCGCCAGACTGTGGTCCGAGCACGCAGACTAGACCGCCGTCTCTCCTCCCAACCGTACGTCATCCTACTGTACGCTCCCTCAATACACGTCTATTTACAGATCTCATGACTTCAATCTACTGATCGTATCTCGTCAGCTCGCACACCCGATAGCCGTACAGGCACTCACCTTCCGTTTCGCCTCACGCCGCCCTACCGTTCCTACAATCAAGACTTAGCGTAAGTGAAATGTAATCTGCGGACGGCGCGACCATCACTCACCATAGAACCGATGTGACCGCTCCTAGAAGACCAACGCGACGCTGAATGAGGGAATCCGTGAGTATCAGCGCACATACGACATCGCCAGCACACTCACCTAGCACACACAGTCCCCGGCCGATCGAGATCACCGCACTCCCTACAGCGTCCGACGACGGACGCGCACGAGACAACATCTACACCGGGCGACGTCAGCTTCGTGCCGCCGCCAATAAGAGCGAGGGGGACGTACCTGTACCCAGCACAGCGACCGCCCGTCTCACAACGAGCACAGAGCGTCGGCCGTCGAGCAGCATGCCCATCACGAGCTCGCGGACGGCCGTCGACGACGACGAGCAGCAGCGCAGGAGGGGGAGGAACAAGCGAGCGAACAAGGGGGAGGAGGTGCGTGCTGATGCTCCTCCCCCCGCCCCGCTACTTATCCCCCACAGCGCTGGTCCGTACGCAGGCGTGTCCGGCACGCGGCACGGCACGCGCGGCACAGCAAGAATAGCCAGCCCGCCGCTGGTCACCCTCGTCCCTGGCACACCGCCGCCCCGATATCCGACCGTCCCGAACGGCGGACGACGTATCCTCCAGCGCGGGGTCCCGCCTGCGTCCTTCAGACGTCCGGGTCCGCATCACCGCCGCCCTGTCCTTCGGCCTCGTCGCCGTCGTACTCCCCCGTCTGCACGGCGCACCAACTATCTACGAGGGCTCTATCTACCGCACTCCCCCGATTCGTACACAGCCCCGACAGACGCGCCAACACTCACCTCCCCCGTCGTGCCTGAGACAGAAGGGAGCGTGAGTATCTGATGCGAAACTCGCAGAACGCTACTCACAGTACGTCCTCAGCTCTCCGCGCCGCGCATCACCGACGCCCGATGCGACGCTAGACGTAACGCGACTGTCAGAGCGCGCATACGACGCCATAAGTGAGCACTCACCTAACGCGCCATTGCGCGCACTGCATGAACGCATTCGGTAAGTCCTCCGACCACCATAGCGTGTAGATAGACAAACTCACCGTGTTCGAGCCCACGGGCGTCCATGACCTGCACGACACGACGTCAGCTCCGCGCCGCTCGTCAGAGATGACAGCACACGTACCGCAGCCGCGACAGCGACCATCGAGCTCGCCACGACGAGCACCGGCCTTCTGCCAGCGAGCAGCACGCCCGACACGACGTCGAGCAAGGCCGTCCAGGACGCGACGACGGCGACGGCGGCGACAAGCAGTGCAAGCCGGCCAGAGGGCGAGAGGGTGAGTGGGATGGAGGGGAGGATGGGGGAGGGAGGACGGGGGAGGGAGAACTGCTGAGTCCCATCCTCCCCGCCGCGGTACTTAACCCCCGCAGCCGTGGTCCGTGCGCACGCCCGTCCGCGGCACGCACGGCACGCAATAATAGTCAGCGGGGCGTGCCGCCTCCGCATTGGCTCGTCCCAGCCCCCTCGTCCCAGCCCCCTCGTCCCGAGCTCCAGGCCCGCACCCTTGAACGTCGGACGGACGACGGACGACGTATAGTGTCTTCACACTTCTGGGGCGGGTTGCGACGTCGGCTAGCGGGCGCTGGCCGGGCGCTGTGTGAATCGAAGCCCGGACCCTCGACTTTCGAACTCTCGGCGGAGAGAGGGAGCAGGAGAAGGTCCGCCGCCGTTCGCAGCAGGTGCGCCCTGGTCCCAGTCCCCCAGCCCGAGCCCGAGCCCGCGCCCGAGCCCGCACGCGACGTGCATGTCCGCCCGACGGTGTGTCCCACCGGCGGGCCTGTGGTCTGCGTCGGTGACGACGCCGCCGGCGTGCTCGAGGGCCTACTGCACGCTCTCGAGGTCGATTCGCAGTAGGTAGTGTCGGTACGCGAATGCGACTTCGGTTGAGGTCGCACCCCCACCCCAGCTGATGAGTCCGCACGCTTACTGTGCCTATTCCCCGGAGAGTATTGTCGGGTATGACCGATGCTCGTGTGCACTGCTCCGTACTCGCCGTCGCGGACAAGTACGTCTGCGGACGAGTGTCTCGTGGGGGAGCATCTTCGATTTTAAGTTTACATGCTCCCCCGCTTCCCCACACTCCCTGCCACCTCCCTGTCTGTGCGTAGTATGCATTCGATCCATTCGCATCGCCGGGCGGTGCTCGTTGTACCGTGCTGATGTGCTCGAGAGATGAGCCGTCTGTGCGACACTTTCGATAGACCGTAATAGCAGCGTGTTGTATCTCAAACCGCGTGTACTTACTTGTAGCATATCCGGCACGCCCAAACTATCAAATACATTCCCATATCCCGCGCGTTTGCGAGTGTGTCGCTGCGACCGTGTGCTTGGATTTGAAGTGATTACACGGCCAATATGTGATCTTTAGGTACATCCCGTTTGAAAGCTTGACTGTCGACCAACTTGAACATGGGTTCTCCGTCACAGAATGTATGGTACGCTCTCATTCGACGTACCCTTGCCCGGAGTCCGTGTTCAAGTTCCGCACCATCAAATCGTTCAAAACTGATGTGATATTCGAGTGCGAACGTTCAGGATAATGGAAGTGTGTCCGTAGCGTACGTATCATTCAATACACACATTCCTAATCTGACGTACTGACTCGTGAAGTCCATCCCCGGTGCCATGCTGTCTCAAACAGTCTCTAATCCACTCTACAAGCCGTATAGTGCGCCCCTACAAACGGTATACCGTATGTATTAACTACACACTCTGCAGACTCGTTCGATAGCAGTCCAGGCCTCGACGTCATGACCGTGACAGGGCTCGTCGTCCGTACCCGATGGCCGACTTCCTCCCGCCACCGGCAGTGCGCGGCGTCTCCGGAAAATGTCTAAGTTCTCTTTGGCTCTGCAAACATCTGTCCCACGCACACGCCTCGACACGTCTTCCGAAGGCGCTGCACGCTAATTCTGGGGTAGAGTTCTCGCAGGTTCTCGCAGCGTACTTACTCCGACTCGGAATCCCGCCCGCCGCTCTCCTCCTCCCGAAGACGGCCTTTTCAACATCCGACCCATGTCTTGAAGCATCGCAGCTGACTCGGAGTAGTCTACATGACTGCAATGCAGCATGGCAGCTCACCGAGCGGGTCCCCGGAACTGACGGAGACGGCGGCGGAGGAATATTGCAGCGAGGAGATGGGAACATTCCCTTCCTGGGAATGCGAGACGTTCCCCGTCACATTGTCCGTCTGGATTCATCTCGCCTAGCATGTTGGTTCTCCGGCGCTGATTCGATTCTCCGCTGACCGCTCTCCCGTCCCTTCCAGCACGATGCACCCAGTCCGCAGGCACGCAAGTTATCGGAGCATTCACTCCAGCTTCTGCGAGCTCGAGCTGTGATGCTCTTTCGGAGCAGAGCTGATGTATTTGAGGGAGCGGAGGGTATGTCTACAAGTCCGATACTGATACGCATGCGAGTGACGCAATATCGTGCCTGAGGTGTGTCGAGGCCCGAAGCTTGGGAGGGCGCTGAGAATCTTCTGCCGGAGCACTGCCTTTGTGCTGCGCGCACGGCTTAGCCACCGTGGCCGTTCTCTCCTCCGTTCTCGTCCTCTCCCTTTGAGCTCTTCTGACCTGTAGATTGTCTGTGTGCAGAGCGATAGGAATTGAACCCTACAGAGGCTCCTATGGCCGCTGCTTGGACTCCAGTCGGCGGAATCGGAGTGCGCCACAGACTTCCGTCCTCGACCCTGAGGTTAGAAGGCTACCCCGCATCACGTCGAACAATCCACACAACCGGTGCTCCGTGCCGCGAGTGCCGTCTATGCCACCGTTGTTACGACCTCCCAAAAATGCCTCACACTCCGCTATTTCCTGCCCGCTGCTCCACACGGCGAGGGCGTGCGTGCCACTGAGGGGACACTCAATGAGTGCATGAACATAATTATAGCAGAGGAGGAGGAGGAGGAGGAGGAGGAGGAGGAGTGCATGGGGAGAAGGAGCTATGCACAAGTTCCCACCGCGCGGGGACACCCATCTGAGAGAAGTCCGCCCGGAAGATCGGTGGGAATTGAGAGGATCATCGTGTCTCCCACCTCGAATTTGACGTTGCGGCATGAAATCTATTTCTGGAGAAACGAGGAGTTGAAGACCCTCGGAATCTACCTCCTGCTAGCACACTCCTGCCTGTCCCATCCACTACAGATAGGTGGTATCGGAAGAGCAGCACGGGAGACGGACAAGAGGAGGAGGAGAACGGAGAACGGAGGCTCTGGACCTCGGTGCCTCCCGAGCCAGTTCCCGGAGAAGGGACGCGGAGATGCACCGACTGAGCAGTAATAGTTCGGGCTTTCCCGTCGGACAGAGAGCGCGCTCAGGGCTTCTCGGGCTGCCGACACGCGCCCGCTGAACTTTGTTCCGTCGGCGGAGGCCAGACCATGGGTGGTGGGAATGTGAGAATGACGGGAGGACGCAACGGCTCGGCTCTCTCCGTCAGTCTCTTTCTCCCGTACCCCCATGTCCTCCCGCCGTTCATCCTCACGCTTGCCTTCGACGACCGCAACGACGATCTCCCGCTGTCTATCCCGACGCTTTCACGAGACGACGGCGGCGACGACGATCTCTCTCGGATCCCCTCGACGCCTCCAGGTATTGATGCCGCGGCGTCGAGCTCAAGATCATCCAGGTTTGGGGATTTCCACCGGTGAGTACCCGTATGACCTGACTCAGACACTCCGGGCACACTCTGACTTGTGTATCGCAGCAGTCACGTACGGACCTAGGACAAGAGGCGCATGGAACGCGCCGAGACTCACGCAAGTCGATTGGCAGACGTGTACGTACCATTCGCATGAGCTTGCTCGCGCAGACTTAAACAAATTTCTCTCTTACGACTTGTAGACCTCGAGCATTCAACACAACATGCAGCGGTAGGATCTGCATCATGTGCAGACGCGTCCGACGGACATGTGAGTACGATGCCATATTCTGTGTTCCTGTCCTCACACTCACCGTCCTGTCTGGTGCAGTCACCGGCGAGTGTCGTTGCCGGCGTAGTTGCTGCCGGCGAGCATCGTGACGACCATCAAGGTTGACACATCGTCGAAGACTCGGACGGGGAGAAAGGCGTACTAGGAACGTGTGAGTAGTGTCTGGTGTCCCGCGTGAGCTCGAATCTCATGCATTCTCTTTACCATTCAGATCTCCGACGGCGGTCGACAAGTCGCCAGGACTTGACAGGTTGGAGCCCGTCCTCTCCGTCACAGTATCTCCACCAACCATCGACACGGACCACGCCAGAGCTGGCTCGTCGCCGCGCTGTGGTCGTACATTGCGTGGGCCCGGGGCCGGCGCTTCCTTCAAGTCCACTGCCAGTCTGTGGGCGGCATCGGCGGGTGCAGATCAGCGGCGAGCACGAGTGGCTTGTGGTCACGTTGCGTGGGTACGTACCTGGTTCGCCGTGCACGTAGCAAGTCAGAGACTGACTCATAGCCCTCCTGCAGCCTTATCTGTGACGTCTTCTCGCAGCGAGGTCAGCTACAGAGGGACACGGAGTTATCACAGATGGGTGAGTGGTATTTGTGTGTCCCATCGTGCGACTAGACCTGACTGACCGGTAGCTGTGACGTCCAGGTTTAAAACGACATGTTGCATGATGCGACACACCACACATGTACAAGACGCGGAGCCTTCCATCTACATGCAACGGCGCTCGAGACCACACGCCGACTTGTCTGTCGTTCAGCAAGCTCCGCGCGTGTCCTCTACATCGCGCTGCGGCGGCACAGACTGCCGGGCTCGTCACCATGCCTTCCACCTCGGATCTGTACGGCCCTCGCTGACACACCGGCTCACGCGACGGCGCTCGAGACCACGACGACAGTTCTCTGTCGACGAGTCCTCTACACCGCGCTATGGTGCCGCAGACAGCCGGGCTCGTCACTGTGCCTTCCACCTCGGACCTGTACCGCTCACGCTCACGCACCGGCCCATGCGACGACGCTCGAGACCACGACGACGGCCACCAGCTTGACGAAGCTCCCCGTGTCCTCAACATCGCGCGGCGGTGGTGCAAACAGCTGGGCTCGTCGCCGTGCCTTCCGCCTCGGACCCCAATCCCTCTCGCTGACACACCGGCCTTGTCCTCGTCGCCCGCCCCGTCGTTCCTCGTCCTCGTCGCTGGCGCCGTTGTTCTCGTCCTCATCGCTGGCGCCGTTGTTCCTCGTCCTCATCGCCGGCCCCGCCGTTCGGTTCTTCCAGCGGGATCCGCTCTCAACAGCGCGAAGACATGGTAAGTAATCCTTACGTTCATTGTCTCGATAACACTGACTCACCTGGCTGCGGATCTAGACTCGCACACCGCGGAAGACGGCGGTGACGGCAGCGATCGTAGTCTGAGGGGTAAGTCATGCGGCTTGATGATACGTGAGATGCTTGCTGACGTTGTTGTCTATATACAGCGTCGACCGCGCTCACAGGCGTACCGGACTCGGACACGGACCGTCGCCTGACGTCCGGTCGCGCGAGACGGTAGCTGTAGTCGCGAAGGTGAATTTTGCAGCTCAACGTCGTTCGTAATGAGAGGTGGCTGACTCAGCGACGTGCATAGCCGGCGCTGGCAGCCGGTGGGGTCATGCTCAGCAGGAAACAGGCTTGTCAGGACCTTTCGAAGGCGGATGAGATGGGTGGAGCGGTCGGCAATCGACTGCATGGCGTCAAACACCGTCTGTGAAGTCGCAAGGTAAGCTCCCGGTCCCGAATGCGAGTCGAGCGAGCACTCACACTCTTTTTTATGGTACAGGCTGCGTGCGCTGTCCGAGTCGGCGGGTGTGCACAGCGTGCGGGCTGCGGTCGGCGGACGCTATCCGGACAGTTGTTCGTGGCGCAAAACAGACACTGTCGGCAGGCGGCCCGGGCGAGGGGCGGACGGGGTCGGCTTCCGAGCTCTGCTTGGCGACGATGTCTCGAGCCCTCTGTACTGACTGCAGCGTGGACAGGCTGTGTATCGTACTTGAAGGGCGAGTGTGTGACGGGAGCGGAGAGCTGACGTGCGGCAGTCATGTCTGGCTCAGCGAGAGCACGAGGGAGAGTGGGCGGATGTGTTCTGGGGATCGGGGTAGCAAACGGACGAGTGCAGTCAGGAGGACATGCGTACCTTGAGCTGTGTTCATACTAGCTGTACTGCATGAGACTTGGTCCGCGAGCACGAGCGCGAGTGAGAACTGAGTAGCGCCCATCCCCTGTACTGTGCCGTGCCCCCTACCCTCCTCTGCCCTCCCGCACGTCCAGATTACTCCCCCCCGCACTCCCCCACGTCCAGATTATCCCCCTCTGCACTCCATAACACCAGCGATGTCAACGGCCACCAATGATATCAACAGCCGCGAACGCACACTCGAGGCGCGCAACGAAATATATTGAGTCTGCCATGTACACCGTCGAGCGCCTATCCTGCACGCGGTCCTCCTCGAGCGTCAGGTTGAACGCGAGCGGGGCGAGGAAGATGATGGCCTGCACGTCGTCAAAGTACGGTATCCAGTGCTGGCGCTGTGCGTGCAACGAACATCAGGAACACCATTCATCAGCACCGGGTGGAGACGTACACAGCTGCGGCTGCCACCGACGTCGTAGATGTACCACTCTGTCCCTGGGAGCGCACCTGTGGCGCGTGATTAGCTCGGGGTGCGGTGCGCGATGTCTCACATGCACATACCGCTCTCCATCGTGAAGTGGTGCTCTTCGACGCCGAGTGTGCGTACGCGCGCCCGGACAATGTCGTCTGCGGGACGTCAGAACGCGATAGAGTGCGGGAGAGAGCACGCGCACCGTCTGAGGGCTCGTAGGTGATCGCTGCTACCCGCGCAGCGTCGTTGAGGAAGCTGTGTGCGCGTGAGCATGACGTCGCGAGGAGCAGTATCGTACTCACAAACCAGGCATGTCCTGTAGACGGACGTTGTGCTTCTTGAGCACGCCGCGCACGGTCGTGTCCTCCCAGATCGCGACGATGTCGTCCTTGCACGCGGCCAGCACGGCGGACGGGTTGTCCTTGTATCTTGCGTCGGCGGTACTCGGTCTTGAGCTGCCCTTCAGCGCAGACACGAGCGGCGGGTTCTTGAGCGGGACGTCGGGGAGCACTGTGCTCGTATTCGCCCCGAGGGCCGTCATGATGCCCTTCCAGCCGGAGCCTGCGCGGACACAGAGATCGCGCGAGGCGGCGCCGTTGTCGGGCATGAGCTTCTTCGTGAGCTCTTCCTCGATCGGGATGAGGGCAGAGAGGCGCATGCGGATGCGGCGGTGGTTGTCGTTGAGAGGAGAGGTCGAGAAGCGGACGCCGGGGGAGGACGGAGTGCGGCCGGCGACGCCCTTGCCCTTGGCGATGGAGGATGGAGTGGTGGTCTGCATCGAGGACTCCCACTCGTCTTGGAGGACCTCGAGGAGACGTTTGACGTTGCTGGGAGGTGTCAGGAGGGGTATGCGGGAGACACCGGGGACAGTGCTATGTGTAACGAGCTGCTACATCCTGATCACAGCGTGATCATTGGCCAAACATGACTTGGCGCAACAGCGCCGAGTCGACGCTGTCGCCCCTACCCCCGGAGCCGCAGGGGGGCTCGCGAGCGGGTGCACGTGTGCGTCGAACCTAGCGGCGCGCGGCGATGGCGGAGAAGCTGAGCCTGTATCGCGATGCTCCCGACGACGACGAGAAGTTCACAAGTCCCCCTCCTCCTGCCGGGCACGCGTCCGGCGCCGTCTGCGTCGCAGTCCTTGGTGGACAACTCGGAGTCGGACATGGAGGAGTACGACGCTCCCCCCAACCCAAGAGTGCTGACCAAATATGACTTTCCTCAATTCGAGTCACTTGAACTATATCACAGACAGCCTGTCCCATGCTGGTAACATTTCGAAGGCGGCATGTAACTAGCATGGGACTAAGGTGTATCGATATCGCTGAGTGCCACGCAACTCACATTTTGCCAATGAACCGAATGGGAGCAGGATGCAACACGGTGTTGCATATCACGGTGCCCCCGGTGAGAATGAGTCAGCGACTTACCGGAGGAGGTTCAACTGTATGATGGTCTTCCATGCAGCGCGTTCTTTGGCGAAGTGTTGTGGGGAGAACGCGAGTTGAAAGTCTGGAGGACATGAGCGACGCGCAGAGTGAGCAGAATGGGACGTACTCTTGAGGGTCGTGCTCTTCCCGGACTCGGCCTGGCCTGGGCGGAGGTCGGACGGCGGACTGGGGGGAGAGCGGGGGGCACGCACCAAGCAGGAGGATCTTTATGGCCTTCTTGCGACGGTCGTAGGCCTTCTTTGCCTGGGCTATCTCGTCGTCGATCTCCTTCGAGACGCGTGCGGCGTCCTCGAGCTGGCGGACTCGGACAGTGCGCTCCTCGGGGGTCTCGTCGATCGGGGGCTGGAGAGCCTTTGCGAGAGGGTCGTCGGGGTCTGCGGTGGACCAGAGCGAGCGGGACGCGACGGCGGTCATCGCACAGGGAGCAGGCGGGCGGAGAGGGGAAGGAGGAGGAGGAGGAGGAGGAGGAGGAGGAGGATGGGAGGAGGAGGAGGAGAGAGAGGACGGTGAAGGGTCCGAGGCTGTGTTGCGTTGCGCACAACTTTGACACAGACGCCCGCCGGCATTTGCCCGCGCCGGTGCGCCGCGCCACGCAGGCGCCTGTTCTGGCAGGACCACAACGAACTCGGACAGCGACGACGACGATGACGGCCGTCCGTCTCCCGCACGCGTCGGCCGTCGGTCTCCCGCACGCGTCGGCGCACGCGTTGGCGTCGGGCGACAGGGCCGGGCAAGAGCGGAGGGTCTGCCCGGCTGCGAGTGCTCTCCTCCGTCCCTCTGCTTCTCGTCTCTGCGACTCTCGGCGCTGCCTGCTCTCTGCTCCCTCCTGGCTGCTCTCTCGGACTTGGGACTCACACTCTGCGCACTCGGTCGCCTGGCCGCGATGACTGCGAGCTGCTGACCGCCTCCGCGACGATGTCTCACGTGCACACGATCCGCTCACAGCCCTCGTCCGACGGTACTTCTTCGGTCATCACCCGCGCTCTTCCCCCATCCGTCCACCTCGGCCTTGCTTTCTATCGCCCTTCTCTCGCTGTGATCACGCAGTCGCTATATGCGCCATTTCCCGTCGAAAACTCATGTATGAATGGTCTGTAAGTCAATCTCTTCTCGTACTGCTGCCTGTAACTCCCTGGACACTTGATCCGACTTGGCTCAGGTCCTACTACACTCTGTCTGCGTCCGCTCTGAGGTGCTCCGTCTCTGCTGCACACCGTCCTCTCCCGGATCAGGTAAGTCCATGTCATTTTTGTATTGTATGCGCATACAAGTAGTACACAGTCGCCTTCTCCCAATCCGCCGCCCTCCACTCCCACCCGCGTCCGCTGCAAGCCGCTCTCTCTCGCTACAACCCCCACTCGTTCGAACCAGTTCAATCTCGAAACTGCCGCACCTGCCGTCGCCGTCCGATGACTCTCCAGCTCGATTAAATCCCCGTAAGCCACTGGAGTATAACTCGAGCATGTTTCGCCGTGACTACATGACACGACTATCTAACCTAACTGCACGCTCTAGGCCCATCATCCAGAACCTTTCGATGATCGCGCCTGATCAAACTGCGACGCTCACAGTCGACCTCTCGCCTCCGCTCACCGCTGCCGTCCCCCGCCTCTACTGCTATCTCGCAGAACGCGTTCGAGTGCGCTCGAACGCTCCAGACGTCCTCCAAACCGACTGAGCAGACCGCCACAGTCCGCATCCAATCCCGTCCGACATCCTGATCTCCACTACTATCGCCCTGGCCGTCAGACTGTGGCCCGAGGACGCAGACTAAACCGCCGTCTCTCCTCCCAACCGTACGTCATCCTACTGTACGCTCAATACAAGTCTATTTACAGATCTCATGACTTCAATCTACTGATCGTATCTCGTCAGCTCGCACACCCGATAGCCGTACAGGCGACTCACCTTCCGGTCCGCCTCACGCCGCCCCACCATGCCTACGATAGAAACCAAGTGTAAGTGAAGTGTAAGCTTCGAACGGTGCGACTATTACTCACCATAGAACCTCCGCGATCGCAACTAGAAGATCTATGCAATGGAAATCCGTGAGTATCAGCGCGCGCATACGACATCGCCAGCACACTCACCTAGCACACCCAGTCCCCGGCCGATCGAGATCACCGCGCTCCCTACAGCGTCCGACGACGGGTCCGCGGGCGCGTACACGACGACATCTATAGCGCACGACATCAGCTTCGTGCTCCAGCCAATACGAGCGAAGGGGACTTACCTGTACCCAGCACAGCGACCCGTCCCGCATCACGACGAGCACGGAGTGTCGGCCGTCGAGCAGCATGCCCACCACGAGCTCGCGGACGGCCGTCGACGACGACGAGCGGCAGCGCAACCAGCAGAGCAGGAGGGGGAGGAGCGAGCGAACAAGGGGGAGGAGGTGCGTGCTGACGCTCCTCCCCCGCCCCGCTACTTATCCCCCACAGCGCTGGTCCGTACGCAGGCGTGTCCGGCACGCGGCACGGCACGCGCGGCACAGCAAGAATAGCCAGCCCGCCGCTGGTCACCCTCGTCCCTGGCACGCCGCCGCCCCGATATCCGACCGTCCACAACGACTTCGAATGGCAGAAGTATCCTCCACGGCAGGGCCCTGTACGCGTCCTTCAGACGGCCAGGTCCGCATCACCGCCGCCCTGTCCTTCCTTCGGGCTTCCCGGCCCCGTCGCCGTCGTGCTCCCCCGTCTGCACGGGACACCAACTATCTGCGAGGGCTCTATCTACCGCACTTCCCGACTCGTGCACCGCCCCGACAGATGCGCCAACACTCACCTCCCCCGTCGTGCCTGAGACAGAAGGGAGCGTGAGTATCTGATGCGAAACTCGCAGAACGCTACTCACATTGCAGCCTCAGCTCTCCGCGCCGCGCATCACCGACGCCCGATGCGACGCTATCGTAACGCGACTGTCAGAGCGCGCATACGACGTCATGAGTGACACTCACCGAATGCAGCCATTGCGCCCACTGTAGAACGCATTCGGTAAGTCCTCCGACCACTATAGCGTGTAGATAGACAAACTCACCGTGTTCGAGCCCACGGGCGTCCACGACCTGCACGACACGACGTCAGCTCCGCGCCGCTCGTCAGAGATGACAGCACACGTACCGCAGCCGCGACAGCGACCATCGAGCTCGCCACGACGAGCACCGGCCTTCTGCCAGCGAGCAGCACGCCCGACACGACGTCGAGCAAGGCCGTCCAGAGTGCGACAGCGACGACGACGGCGGCGACAAGCAGTGCAAGCCGGCCAGAGGGCGAGAGGGTGAGTGGGATGGAGGGGAGGATGGGGGAGGGAGGACGGGGGAGGGAGAACTGCTGAGTCCCATCCTCCCCGCCGCGGTACTTAACCCCCGCAGCCGTGGTCCGTGCGCACGCCCGTCCGCGGCACGCACGGCACGCAATAATAGCCAGCGGGGCGTGCCGCCTCCGCATTGGCTCGTCCCAGCCCCCTCGTCCCAGCCCCCTCGTCCCGAGCTCCAGGCCCGCACGCCCTCGAACGGCGGACGGCGGACGGCGGACGGACGACGTCTTCACACTTCTGGGGCGGGTTGCGACGTCGGCTAGCGGGCGCTGGCCGGGCGCTGTGTGAATCGAAGCTTGGACCCTCGACGGCCCGCGAACTCTCGGCGGAGAGAGGGAGCAGGAGAAGGTCCGCCGCCGTTCGCAGCAGGTGCGCCCTGGTCCCAGTCCCCCAGCCCGAGCCCGAGCCCGCGCCCGACGTGTATGTCCGCCCGACGGTGTGTCCCACCGACGGGCCTGTGGTCTGCGTCGGTGACGACGCCGCCGGCGTGCTGGAGGGCCTACTGCACGCTCTCGAGGTCGATTCGCAGTAGGTAGTGTTGGTACGCGAATGCGACTTCGGTTGAGGTCGCACCTCCACCCCGGCTGATGAGTCCGCATGCTTACTGTGCCTATTCCCCGGAGAGTATTGGCGGGTATGACCAGCCCGCACAGTGCTCTTGTGCTCTGCCCCGTACTCGCCGTCGCGGAAAAGTACGTCTGCGGACGAGTGTCTCGTGGGGGAGCATTCAAGTTCACATGCTCCCCTGCTTCCCGAGTCTCTCTGCCGCCACTTCGTATGTGTGTACGCATTCGATTCGCATCGTCGGGCGGTGCTCCTTGTACAGATTCGTGCAAGAGACGAGCCGTTTGTTCGTAGCTTTTGATAGACCGTGATAGCAGTACATAGTAATCTCAACGGTGTGTACTTACTTGTAGCATATCCGGCACGCTGAAACTATTGCATACATTCCCATATCCCGCGTGTTCGCGAGTGTGTCGCTGCGACCGTGTGCTTGGATCCGAAGTGATTACACGGCCAATATGCGATCTTTAGGTACATCCCGTTTGAAAACTTGACCGTCGACCAACTTGAATATCAGTTCTCCGTCACAGAATGTATGGTACGCTCTCATTCGACGTACCCTTGCCCGGAGTCCGTGTTCAAGTTCCGCACCATCAAATCGTTCAAAACTGATGTGATATTCGAGTGCGAACGTTCGGGATAATGGAAGTGTGTCCGTAGCGTACGTATCATTCAATACACACATTCCTAATCTGACGTACTGACTCGTGAAGTCCATCCCCGGTGCCATGCTGTCTCAAACAGTCTCTAATCCACTCTACAAGCCGTATAGTGCGCCCCTACAAACGGTATACCGTATGTATTAACTACACACTCTGCAGACTCGTTCGATAGCAGTCCAGGCCTCGACGTCATGACCGTGACAGGGCTCGTCGTCTGTACCCGATGCCCGACTTCCTCCCGCCGCCGGCAGTGCGCGGCGTCTCCGGCAAATGTCTAAGTTCTCTTTGGCTCTGCAAACATCTGTCCCACGCACACGCCTCGACACGTCTTCCGAAGGTGCTGCGGCGCATTTCACGCAACGTACTCCGCCGAATCCCGCCCACCGCTCTCCTCCGCCCGATGACGGCTTTCGCATTCCATGCCGTGTCTTGCAGAGTCGGTGCTGAGTAGTTCGAATGGCTGCAATGAAGAGTGCACAGAGCAGGCCCCAGGGACTGATGGAGACGGCGGCGGAGGAATATTGCAGCCAGGAGGTGAGAATATTTCCTTCTTCAGGATGCGTGAAGTTCCCCGTCATAGTGTCCGTCTGGGTTCATCTCGCCTACCCGGTTGGTTCTCCGGCGCTGATTTACAAGAATAGACTCTCTGCTGACAGTTCTCCTGTTCCTCTTCCAGCGCGATGCTCCCTGTCCGCAGGTACGCAAGGTATCAGAGCATTCACTAGAGCTCCTGCAAGCTCGAGTTGTGATCCTCTTTCGCAACGGAGCTGATGGACTGGGGAGCGCGGAGGGAACGTCTTGAAGTCCGATACCGACTCGGATTCTGCACGCGCGAGTGACGCAATATCGTGCCTGAGGTGTGTCGAGGCCCGAAGCTTGGGAGGGCGCTGAGAACATTCCGCCGGAGCACTGCATTTTTGCTGCGCGCACGGCTTAGCCACCGTGACCATTCTCTCCTCCGTTCTCGTCCTCCCCCATCTCCCCTTGAGCTCGTCTGACTCGTATATTGTCTGTGTGCAGAGCGATAGGTATTAAACCCTACAGAGGCTCCTATGGCCGCTGCTTGGACTCCAGTCGGCGGAGCGGGGTGGTGCGCCACAGACTTCCGTCCTCGACCCTGCGGTTAGAAGCCATGCATCACGCCGAACGTCTCAGACAGCCGGCGCTCCGTGCCGTTCATGCCGTCTATGCCGCAGCTGTTATGCCCCTCCGTCGAGCCCACAAAATGCCTCACGCTCTGCCAGTTCCTGCTCGCTGGTCTACACGGCGAGGACGTGCTGAGGCGACACTCAATGAGTGCATGAACATGATTATAGCACAAGGAGGAGTGCATTGGGAGGAGTAGCTAAGCACATTCCCACCGCGCGCGGACACTTGTACCTGAGAGAAGTCCGCCCGGAAGATCGGTGGGAATTGAGAGGATAACCTGTGTGTCTTCCGCCTCGAATTTGATGTTGCCGCTTGTGATCTATTTCTGGAGTGACGAGGAGTCGAAGACCCTCGGAATCTACCTCCTGCTAGCACACTCCTGCCTGTCCCATCCACTACAGATAGGTGGTATCGGAAGAGCAGCACGGGAGACGGACAAGAGGAGGAGGAGAACGGAGAACGGAGGCTCTGGACCTCGGTGCCTCCCGAGCCAGTTCCCGGAGAAGGGACGCGGAGATGCACCGACTGAGCAGTAATAGTTCGGGCTTTCCCGTCGGCCAGAGAGCGCGCTCAGGGCTTCTCGGGCTGCCGACACACGCCCGCTGAACTTTGTTCCGTCGGCGGAGGCCAGGCCATGGGTGGTGGGAATGTGAGAATGACGGGAGGACGCAACGGCTCGGCTCTCTCCGTCAGTCTCTTTCTCCCGTACCCCCATGTCCTCCCGCCGTTCATCCTCACGCTTGCCCTCAACGACCACAACGACGATCTCCCGCTGTCTATCCCGACGCTTTCACGAGACGACGGCGGCGACGACGATCTCTCTCGGATCCCCTCGACGCCTCCAGGTATTGATGCCGCGGCGTCGAGCTCAAGATCATCCAGGTTTGGGGATTTCCACTGGTGAGTACCCGTATGACCTGACTCAGACACTCCGGGCACGCTCTGACTTGTGTATCGCAGCAGTCACGTACGGACCTAGGACAAGAGGCGCATGGAACGCGCCGAGACTCACGCAAGTCGATTGGCAGACGTGTACGTACCATTCGCATGAGCTTGCTCGCGCAGACTTTAACAAATTTCTCTCTTACGACTTGTAGACCTCGAGCATTCAACACAACATGCAGCGGTAGGATCTGCATCATGTGCAGACGCGTCCGACAGACATGTGAGTACGATGCCATATTCTGTGTTCCCGTCCTCACACTGACCGTCCTGTCTGGTGCAGTCGCCGGCGAGTGTTGTTGCCGGCGTAGTCGCTGCCGGCGAGCATCGTGACGACCATCAAGGTCGACACGTCGTCGAAGACTCGGACGGGGAGAAAGACGTAATAGGAACGTGTGAGTAGTGTCTGGTGTCCCGCGTGAGCTGGAATCTCATGTATTCTCTTTACCATTCAGATCTCCGACGACGGTCGACAAGTCGCCGGGACTCGGCAGGTTGCCCGTCCTCTCCGTCACGGTATCTCCACCAACCATCGACACGGATCACGCCAGAGCCTCGTCGCCGCGCTGTGGTCGTACATTGCACAGGCCCGGGGCCGGCGTTTTCTTCAAGTCCGCTGCCAGTCTGTGGGCGGCATCGGCGGGTGCAGCTCAGCGGCTAGCACGAGTGGCTCGTGGTCACGTCGCATGGGTACGTACCTGGTTCGCCGTGCACATAGCAAGTCAGAGACTGACTCATAGCCCTCCTGCAGCCTTATCCGTGACGTCTTCTCGTAGCCAGGTCAGCTACAGAGGGACACGGAGTTATCATAGATGGGTGAGTGCTCTTTGCGTGTCCCATCGCGCAGCTAGACCTGACTGACCGGTAGCTGTGATGTTCAGGTTTAAAACGACATGTTGCATGATGCGACACGCACCGCACATGTACAAGACGCGGAGCCTTCCATCTACATGCAACGGCGCTCGAGACCACACGCCGACTTGTCTGTCATTCAGCAAGCTCCGCGCGTGTCCTCTACATCGCGCTACGGCGGCACAGGCAGCCGAGCTCGTCGCCGTGCCTTCCACCTCGGATCCGTACGGCTCTCGCTGACACACCGGGCCACGCGACGGGGCTCGAGACCACGACGACGGTTCTCTGTCGACGAGTCCTCTACACCGCGCTATGGTGCCGCAGACAGCCGGGCTCGTCGCTGTGCTTTCCGCCTCGGACCCGAATCCCTCTCACTGACACACCGGCCTCGTCCTCGTCGCCGGCCCGGTTGTTCCTCGTCCTCGTCACCGGCCCCGTCATTCCTCGTCCTCGTTGCCGGCCCTGTCGTTCCTCGTTCTCGTCGCTGGCGCCGTCGTTCCTCGTCCTCGTCGCTGGCGCCGCTGTTCCTCGTCCTCGTCACCAGCGCCGTTGTTCCTCGTCCTCATCGCCGGCCCCGCCGTTTGGTTCTTCCAGCGGGATTCGCTCTCAACAGCGCGAAGACATGGTAAGTAATCCTTATGTTCATTGTCTCGATAACACTGACTCACCTGGCTGCAGATCTAGACTCGCTCCCTGCGGAGGACGGTGACGGCGGCGGCAATCAAGTGTCGAGTGGTAGTCTGAGGAAGGTATGTCCTGCGGCTTGCTCGATGGTATATGGGATGTGTACTGACATTGTCTGTACGCAGCATCGACCACGGTCACAGGTGCACTGGATTCGGAGGTGGACTCCATCGTCGGCGGCTGATGTCCAGTCGCGCGAGACGACAGGCGTCGACAGCTACAGTCTTGAAGGTAAGTTTCGCTGGCAGCTCGAACATTGTTCGAATCGGGTAACTGACGAGGCGATTTGCGTAGCCGGCGCTGGCGGCCGCTTGGGTGCGAAGTCAAACTTCGTGCTCAGCGGGCCCGGGGGACGTGGTTGTCAGGACCACGGGTTCGAAGACCGGCGAGATGGGCGGAGCGGTCGGCGATCGAGTGTATGTAGTCGCACGCCGTCTGTGAAGTCGCGAGGTAAGCTCTCGGACTCGGAGGTCAGTCGAGCGAGTACTCACGCTGTTTGTCATGATACAGGCTCTGTGCTGGACCGCTATCTACTGCGCGCTGTCTGGGTGGGTGGGTGCACACAAACTCAAACTGCGGGCTGCGGTTGGCACACACAATCCGTCCGGACGGTCGTTGATTGCGCGGAACGGACGTTGTTCGGCGGGCGAGGGCGCAGACAGGATGATCAGCTTCCGAGTTCGGAATAATGCGGTGAGTCGTGTCAGCTCGCTGACGGCGTCTCGAGCCCTCTGTACTGACTGCGGCATGGACAGGCTGTGTATTGTACCGGAAGGGCGAGTGTGAGACGGGAGCGGAGAGCTGACGTGTGGCGGTCATGTCTGGCTCAGCGAGAGCACGAGGGAGAGTGGGCGGATGTGTTCTGGGGATCGGGGTAGCAGACGGACGAGTGCAGTCAGGAGGACATGCGTACCTTGAGCTCTGTTGTACTTGTCGTGTCGTATGAGACTTGGTCCGCGAGCACGAGTGAGTAGCGCCCATCCCCTGTACTGTACCGTGCCCCCCCTACCGTACTGTGCACTCCCGCACGTCCAGATTATCCCCCTCTGCACTCCATAACACCAGCGATACCAACGGCCACCAATGATATCAACGGCCGCGAACGCACACTCGAGGCGCGCAACGAAATATATTGAGTCGGCTGCGTACACCGTCGAGCGCCTATCCTGCACACGGTCCTCCTCGAGCGTCAGGTTGAACGCGAGCGGGGCGAGGAAGATGATGGCCTGCACGTCGTCAAAGTACGGTATCCAGTGCTGGCGCTGTGCGTGCAACGAACATCAGGAACACCATTCATCAGCACCGGGTGGAGACGTACACAGCTGCGGCTGCCACCGACGTCGTAGATGTACCACTCTGTCCCTGGGAGCGCACCTGTGGCGCGTGATTAGCTCGGGGTGCGGTGCGCGATGTCTCACATGCACGTACCGCTCTCCATCGTGAAGTGGTGCTCTTCGACGCCGAGTGTGCGTACGCGCGCCCGGACAATGTCGTCTGCGGGACGTCAGAACGCGATAGAGTGAGGGAGAGAGCACGCGCACCGTCTGAGGGCTCATAGGTGATCGCTGCGACCCGCGCAGCGTCGTTGAGGAAGCTGTGTGCGCGTGAGCATGGCGTCGCGATGAGCAGTATCGTACTCACAAACCAGGCATGTCCTGTAGACGGACGTTGTGCTTCTTGAGCACGCCGCGCACGGTCGTGTCCTCCCAGATCGCGACGATGTCGTCCTTGCACGCGGCCAGCACCGCGGACGGGTTGTCCTTGTATCTCGCGTCGGCGGTGCTCGGTCTGGAGCTGCCCTTCAGCGCAGACACGAGCGGCGGGTTCTTGAGCGGGACGTCGGGGAGCACTGTGCTGGTATTCGCTCCGAGCGCCGTCATGATCCCTTTCCAGCCGGAGCCTGCACGGACACAGAGATCGCGCGAGGCGGCGCCGTTGTCGGGCATGAGCTTCTTCGTAAGCTCCTCCTCGATCGGGATGAGGGCGGAGAGGCGCATGCGGATGCGGCGGTGGTTGTCATTGAGAGGAGAGGTCGAGAAGCGGACGCCGGGGGAGGACGGAGTGCGGCCGGCAACGCCCTTGCCCTTGGCGATGGAGGACGGAGTGGTGGTCTGCATCGAGGATTCCCATTCGTCTTGGAGGACCTCGAGGAGACGTTTGACGTTGCTGGGAGGTGTCAGGAGGGGTGTGCGGGAGACACGGGGGACAGCGCTATGTGTAACGAGCTGCTGCATCCTGATCACAGCGTGATCATTGGCCAAATATGACTTGGCGGGCACCGCGCCGAGTCGACGCTGTGGCGCTACGAAGTCCGCGCTCGGGTCCGTCGCCCCTACCCCCGCAGCCGCAGGGGGGCTCGCGAGCGCGTGGACGTCGGACATCGAAGAGTAAGATGCTCCCCCCAACCCAAGAGTGCTGATCAAATATGTCTTTCCTCAATTCGAGTCACTTGAACTATATCGCAGACAGCCTGTCCCATGCTGGTAACATTTCGAAGGCGGCATGTAACTAGCATGGGACTAAGGTGTATCGATATCGCTGAGTGCCACGCAACTCAAATTTTGCCAATGAACCGAATGGGAGCAGGATGCAACACGGTGTTGCATATCACGGTGCCCCCGGTGAGAATGACTCAGCGACTTACCGGAGGAGGTTCAACTGTATGATGGTCTTCCATGCAGCGCGTTCTTTGGCGAAGTGTTGTGGGGAGAACGCGAGTTGAAAGTCTGGAGGACATGAGCGACGCGCAGAGTGAGCAGAATGGGACGTACTCTTGAGGGTCGTGCTCTTCCCGGACTCGGCCTGGCCTGGGCGGAGGTCGGACGGCGGACTGGGGGGAGAGCGGGGGGCACGCACCAAGCAGGAGGATCTTAATGGCCTTCTTGCGACGGTCGTAGGCCTTCTTTGCCTGAGCTATCTCGTCGTCGATCTCCTTCGAGACGCGTGCGGCGTCCTCGAGCTGGCGGACTCGGACAGTGCGCTCCTCGGGGGTCTCGTCGATCGGGGGCTGGAGAGCCTTTGCGAGGGGGTCGTCGGGGTCTGCGGTGGACCAGAGCGAGCGGGACGCGACGGCGGTCATCGCACAGGGAACAGGCGGGCGGAGAGGGTTAGGAGGAGGAGGAGGAGGAGGAGGAGGAGGAGGAGAGAGAGGACGGTGAAGCGTCCGAGGCTGTGTTGCGTTGCGCACAACTTTGACACAGACGCCCGCCGGCATTTGCCCGCGCCGGTCTGCCGCGCCACACTAGGCGCCAGTTGATCGAGCGCGGACAGAGCGTAAGTTTGGACGAGTACTTACACACTTCGCACTCCTCGATCTTCTCAACCACGAACTTGACCCGAACGCCCGCCATTTTTACGCTTGATGGCAGAGTACAAACTTCTGTCTGACAGATCGCCGCGCACACTTCTCTTCTTCTCCTAGGTGCTCCGAGTTGTCCCTCTTCAGCGATTTCCCGGCCGCTCTCTGACCTGATCAGGACACTTCTCAAGTCATTTTCTTACTGTCTATGGTGCTTTATGAACTAACACCCCGGCGACTATTCCCAGCACAACGCTGTTTCAAATCTTCTCAACCAGATGCGCACACAGCACTTAGCGCGACGATCTCTTCTTCTTTTCATCGCCCTTCTTTCCTTCGCTAGAGTCTAGCCCTCGACGACTGCATGCCTCTCTAAGCTCACTGTGCTGTACCGTCTGTAGCCAAACTCTCGGCAGGAATCACCTTCACAACATCTAGGTGAGCTGCCCTCCTTCAACGACACTCTCTTTCCGACTCCCCTGTATATCGCTTCCTGTCGATGATTCAAATCCCTCTCATCTGTTGCGAACTTGCGATCTTCAAATATTCTCGCTGAGCTCTCCTGCCTTCACGTTCTGTCATCCCAGCTCCGATAATACACGTCACCTCGGACCATTTACAATGCGCTCCTTCCGTCCCGGTGAGTAAGCCTACATGACTCACACGCGTCTCCCCTCTTCGGCCATCTGCCAACCGTGTCCCATCACACCCGATATCTCTCTCGTCATCT
The DNA here is from genome assembly GCA_033807695.1 of Daedaleopsis sinensis. Taxonomy (NCBI): domain Eukaryota; kingdom Fungi; phylum Basidiomycota; class Agaricomycetes; order Polyporales; family Polyporaceae; genus Daedaleopsis; species Daedaleopsis sinensis. The sequence goes on along the minus strand of CM066310.1, from coordinate 3,393,798 downwards.
CAACGCCTTCTTTCGACAGTCGCTGCTAGGTGTCTTCTCGCACTTCGCGCTGCGCACGCACACACGAAGTCTCATGCGTCATGCTTAGTGCATCCCAATCGCACTGCTCTTCTCCCGTTGTCTCAGATGGCCCTTGACGTACCACCTCGTCTTCTCGCTCTCTCTCGGTAAGCCTCTGAAACCTTCTATCGTAGATACTCCCACCGGTACCCCGCCGTTCTTCTGAGTGATACGTCCTGCGCGCCCAAGTCCACGCCCGATAACTCTAATCCAACACCTCCGACCGGACGAGATATGCACGGCACAAGCTCTTGCGCGTCCGTAGTCCGACAAATCGCGATATCGAACGTCGACATCGACAGTAGTGAGTGACACGCAGCTCCCCTTGCTGTGATCGATCTACATGCCCTAGCTGACGCGCTCTCTCTCGTTGGCTATCTGGTAATAAAGACAAATCGCTACCCTCCCACCCTTCCACGATTTGGCCGCCTGCGCAGTGCCCACATATCTGCCTCCAATCGCGCACCGAACGAGCATCGTTCTCGTCTCCGCCGCCGCACCGCGTGCGATACTGGAGTTAACCACACCGTCTTGGCACACCGAGTGCGAGCACAGATTGCCGATCGACCTACGTGCAGCGAGGCACGCCCTTCGTTCATCTCCCGATTCTACGCACCCCTGGGCTGTTCTCGATGCTACCCACTGTCGGGTGGCCGTCGGGCGTGGGGCGTCGATCCCACGGTGACGAGGACAACTCTGTAGGTTTAAAGCATCTAGCTTTCACATATATAGATGTGGCGAGTCATAAGCGACCACAAGGTCCACAGCCGACTTTCAAGCTCGAGCATTTTCAAGTAAAGATCCGGGTACGCCCGAGTCTTCCTCTCTCAGCGCCGTCATGACCACAACTGCAGTGCAGCAGACCTTCGTAACGCAATCTCAAGTACGCCAAGCGTTCGGGCATAGGCTGCTCTGGCTTTTTCTCTCCCCGTAGCCTCCGGAGATCTACGACGCCTATCTCTTCCTGCTCACCGCCCATTTTTCGTGCTTGACCGCTGCTGTCGTAAGGAGGGCCTCGGGTACTCAATCCTCGCGCTTCACGATGATCCTGCCTCCTCCAGATCCTCGCGGGACCGACCGTGTTGCCTCCCGGAGCTCTAGCCACCTCGGTCCGAGTCCGTATCCTGCCCACACACATCCCACGCAACATGCTTCACCAAGGATCAATATTATCCTCCATCATGCCCGACACCTAACTTGAAAATCGGAATCCTCGACTGGCACACGCCCTCATCATTCGGACTCGTCCGATCTACGTTCGCATCTCACATGTACCACCCACTCGATCCCTCAGTACCTCGCACGGCGCGCTCACCCACGTCCCGCGCTCGTGCGCACGGTTGAGTTGCGTATCCATATGCTCGTCCTATCCGTCGGTCTGTCATTGGAATCATGGTTTATCTCCGGCCGTGCCATGGCCCATAGCATCGCTGACATAGCTCTGCCTCGACAGCAGTCGATCCCCGAACCTTCGCAAGAAGCGATTCAGCGGCTCTGTGAAATAATGAAGGTGACCATGTCGCTGGTCCATTCTGCACCGTCCCGTTAAACACCCGCTGACGAGTCCTCACCTCCGGAGCCACCTTCCTCCAGTCTACCGCGGATGGGTGAGCATTTTGTACTCGGCGTACCGATGGCTCCCCAGATCATGAACGCCAGGCGATGCTGGCTGATGATCTAACCTGAGTTACGTGTGAGGTGTAAATTTTCGCCCAAATTGAGGTTATGTCGCTTGTCATGTCAGACCCACGGCAATTGGGCCCAGTAGGTCTTCCACAACGCGTACCTGACTCGAGCCCACTTCTCGTTTGTGCATCAGAAATCAGACGTCGGGCGCATTGAGCTAAGTCATAGTTAGCCATCATTCACAGGCCTAGTTACTCACTGGCCCCGAACTTTCGAATTCTATTCGCACACGACACAACCATATTACTCCCGACTCAGCCGGTGCCGTCGCTCGCTCCCTCCACGCTTCACTGACACTAGTACTGAGCTACAGCTACCATGAACACGCCCAACTCTCGTCTCGCTCGTCTCCTTGGTACGTTCCTCGGTGCAGAAAGTTCCAGCTCGACTGCTGAGCACGCTGCAGGTACGGATGTCCCCGTCGTCTGCGCACCAACGGCGGTCCGTACGACCGCCCGCACTGCGGTGAGCACATAGCTGTATGCCTCTGTCGCAGGACGTCTCTCACTTATCGCCACTCCAGGCTGAGGCGATAACTAGGGGCGGGCAGTTTCGCTTCATAGACGCAGGCACGTCCCCCTTGCCAGCCTTGTCGCCGCGTGTGAGTTGATAACATACCCGCAGCCGGCCTCCCCGCCGACCAACTCCACGTCTTCCTTGCGGCCGTCCGCAAGAGCGTCCCCGCCTTCGGCCGCAACGACCCGCTCCCAATCGGCGTCGCTCTCTCCGCAAGTACAGAGACTGGGCAGCAGAGCCTCGCGATTGACGCGGCGCTTGCAAACCGAATCCGCGTGCTCTGGTTCGTCTCCGGGACGGGCGATATGGCGCGATGGATCGAGTACGCGCGGACGTCGTCTGCCGGGACCACAGCCAACGACCCGGTCTGTCGGCCAGTCATCTTCGCCCAGGTCACGTCGGTAGAGGACGCCGTCCGCGCGGTGACGGAGTGGAAGGCGGATGTGATCGTCGCGCAATGTTCGTCTCCCCTACTCGTGATCATGGGCCTGCACTTGGCCTGTCTGAGTCTGGTCCCGACGGCGCGCTGTGCACTCTGCTTATCTCGTACTTAACACTCACACACAGCAGCCAGCCAGCCGAACGAACACGCGAACCCCTCCGCCGCAGCGAGCACCGAGCACCTCTCGTCCATCCTCGCCGCCCTGACTCGGAGCACCTTGAACTCGGGCGCGGGCTTGGATCCGGACAGCACTCCGCCCATCCTCGTCGCAGGTGGAATCGCATCTGAGGCCGAACTTGCCGCCTATCTCGCGCTCGGGGCCTCCGGGAGCGTCCTGGACGCGCGCAATATCGAACGGGGAGATGGAGATGGAGACGGACCCCTTGGAGGGAGTCTCCCGCGGCTGACGCTCATGCAAGAAGTCCTGCTCATCGGTATCAAAGATAATGAAGTGAGTCCGTGTTCCGTTTACGGTTGTCCTGGGTCAGTACGCGTCCGTTCGCATGCATGAGGCTGGAGTGTCGATTACGCGCGCCCGTGCATGCTGGTTCTCACGCCGCTAGTGGGTCTCTCTGCGGGTCCGATCCCTACTTATACGCCGAATGCACTGGACTTGAACGTGCATTTGATGCCAATCGCCCAGGCGGTCACCGGGCGACGAGGAAAAAGCGAGACTCGACTCGCACAGCTTGGGCGAGCCTTCTCGGTCGCTCATTTCGACTCATATGTGCGCTGCGTAGAAGCTTCGGCCAGGCCCCAGGCTGTGCCTCCAGTTGACACCCCACACTGACTGGATATCGTAATTCTAGGGATACGTCTCCTTGTGGAACGACCACATCTCGTACGCACTGCGCGGCTGCATACTCATAGAACTCGCCCTCCGCCGCCGCATCGCGCTCGTCCGAGACCCCAAGCAGCAACGTCTCGCTCTCGGAGATCGTCTCGTCGAGGTCCTCGACCATCGGCCCACCGGGGAGCCGACTGGAGTTCTGGACGACGCCCTGCGGATGATGAAGGAAATCGACCCAGAACGGATGACATTGAAGAGCTGGATCGACCTCCTCAGCGGTGAGTAGCACTGCATTCCCATCTTCGTGCTTCTCGCACTGCGCCGCTCTCAGTGGCAGAGCTTTGGTACACACACTCGACGAGGGCTGATACACTCCATGCTACTTTACAGGACAAAGGTCCGTTTCCAGCTCAGGCAGGTCCGCGAGCGGCTCGCACGGGGCCTCGTCGACAAAGGCGTCCTCCGCACCGAGCTCCGCAAATACTTTGTCTTCGAAATGATCACGCACCCCGTCGCCGACGCCTCCGTGAAGGAGTCCGTCGTGGCCCGTGTCCTCTCCCTCGTCCGAGTCAGCCGTACCCCAACGCCTGGGCCGCTGGCGAAGGAAAGCACGGGCACGCAGTGCCCGGTGCTCCGCACCGTGTGCCTCGTGTGCGCCGCGCACGCTGCGAGGGTGCTCGACGATGTGCTCGCTCGGCTTACGTATGAGGAGCGCGCGGTAGCGGTCCAGCGGCGAGACCGCATTCTCGCTGAGATCCTGCGAGGAGAGGCAGCCTGTTCCGGGCGGCGCGCAGAGCACCAGCGGCGCGGGTGGATCGAGCTGGTGGGGCCCGATTTCGCAGACCGAGCAGGGTAGAGGGGCATCGGGCAAGGTCGCCCTCAAGGTCGTGCAGGATGTGCAGAAGGAGATGAGGGGTGCAGGCCGGGAGGACGACATGTGTTTCGCGTTGGTTGTGGGCGTGCTGGATCTGTTGTTGAAAACATCCTCGCGCTCCACCTGGGGATGGTGACTTGTTTGTCGGACTGTCTGGCCTACAATGCTTCTTCCTCGTTCTTGTAACAGCAGTACGTGCACTGCCAGGTATGCTCGTCGACTCGGACGCAGCTCGGACGCACACTGTCCGGGAGGTAGCGCTTGTCCAACTTGATCTCGACTCACCTGCACGGACTCATCACATAGCAAGGGCATCGGGATCACTATGGGTGGCCGGCTCTCCAGCGATGCGTACAGCACATGGTTGCCTCCAGCGCGACCACCGGCACCCAGCGTACCCCGGGTCCGCAAGCCCGTTCTGAGTGAGCTCAGGCTCCGCAACCGCCGCCGCATATGCCAGGAATCTTCGTCGCCGTCTCGTGGATCGTGAACATTCGACACTCACCGTACAAGCAGCGGACACGGATACTCGGCTTCACCTCGGACACCTCACACAACACCGCGACAAGCAGCAGGGAGGCGGCCGCGATTGACGTTGGGGAATTGCGTGTCCGCCGTGCTATCGACCCGCACGCGTAGGTCGTACCCGACGCTCAGAGTGGAGAGCATGCAGAGTGCGGGAGATGTTCTCGCCTAGAGCCGCCGTCCGACGTCCGAGTCCGAACTGGCAGGGCAAGTCCGATTGCAAGCGACGAGAGACGGGTTGGGTACGTACGCGCATGAGCCGCCATCTCAAACGCCTGTGATGCGAGCACTCCAATAGATAAGTCAGGAGCATACGTGACGCATTCCACACGCAGTGGCAGGTGGCAAAGATCGGCGGGGGACTGGCAGATGGGACCGTCGTGACACGAAGGTGCGCGTTACGTCACGCGCACTGTCACGGTGACTAGCAGCAGTCTTTGGCGCCTCCGACGTTGGTCCCGACGGCGAGGACGATGGCGGGAACGACGGCAAAAAGCTCTCGGCCGACGACCAAAACGCGATCCTAGACCTCCGCAGCGATCGAGATCGCCGTCTCACACTACTTTCCCAAAATGCAGCTCCACTCCCAGGACCCCCTGTTCGTTATCGCCCCTCACACCCGTATCCGTCCTCTTCCTCCCGCCGCTCACTCAACCCTCCTCGACGCCGACCAAGTCTTGCAGTTCGCCTTGCTATGTCTATTCACGCCGTAAAACGCTCTCAGTGCCATCTCGCCTGGGACAACAGGTCAGACTTTCTTTTCGTTCATGCATTTCGTTCATAGCACTGACCTAACGATCGGCTAGCATCCCCCCCGCCATCCGTGTCTCATCTGGGGACAGCGTCTCGTTCGACTGTCTCGACGCCTCCAACGGCCAGATCGTCCCATCGTCCACCGTCACCGACCTCGCCTCCCTCGTCTTCTCCCAGCTCGACCAGGTCAACGGCCCCGTGCACGTCTCGGGCGCCCTCCCAGGCGACACCCTCCGCGTCGACGTCCTATCCGTCGAGACCGCCGACTGGGGCTGGACCGCGCTCATCCCCGGCTTCGGCCTGCTCGCGGACGAGTTCCCCGCGCCCGCGCTCAAGCTCTGGACCCTCGACCGCGAGAAGGGGTATGCGTGGTTCGACGAGCAGAAGCGCATCAAGATCCCGCTCCGGCCGTTTGCTGGGGAGATGGGCGTCGCCCCGGCCGAGGACGGTGCGCACTCGACGATCCCGCCGTATGCCACGGGCGGCAACATCGACACCCGCCATCTCACCGCCGGCTCGACCCTCTACCTGCCTGTCGGTGTAGAAGGCGCATTGTTCTCCATCGGTGTGCGTGTCGCGTCGTCATACTCACTCCGTCTATCCTCATATGTCTTCAGGACGGTCATGCAGCGCAGGGGGACGGCGGTGCGTCTATCATACACCTCGTATATAACATCACCTCACCTTCAATCCACTGTCAGAGGTCTGCGGCACCGCGATAGAAACCCCGATGAAGGTCACTGTCCGCCTCACCGTCCTCAAGGACAAGCAGTACGTCAAGACCCCGCACTTCACAACACGCTCTCCCCACGGACCCGACGAGGAGTTCTACGCCACGACCGGGGTCGACTCGGGTAAGCCGTCCCTATCTCTATGTTCACCTCTCGCTCTCGTCCCCTCCCGCTGCGCAACGCGCTCACTTGTGGCGTCCTAGACATCCGCGAAGCGACGCGCTCCGCCGTCCGCCACATGATCGCCTTCCTCGGGGCAGAGCACGGCCTCAGCCCGGTGGACGCATACATGCTCTGCAGCGTCGCGGGCGACCTCCGCATGCACGAAGTGGTGTGTACCCTCCCTTTCTCCTCACCGTCCGTGTCCCTAACGGTTCTCTCGGACACAGGTAGACATGCCCAACTATGTGGTAAGTCCCTGCCGCACGTCTCCCGCGCACGGAGACTGAACTGACTCGGACTTCGGATGGTCGTAGATCGGAATGATGCTCCCGAAGTCGATCTTCACGTAGCGAGACTTGCGTGCAGACAGTGCGGCGGGGAACTGGGCACCTGTTTCTCCATAGAAGATAGAACCTGCTCACTGTTAGGAGACGACTCGCTCCAGATTCGAATGGGCCGCTCGAGTGAGGCGGGGCAAGATCGTCGTGCCCGACGGCGCCCAGTACGAGTTCTCCGACGAAAAGGAGAAAGCGGGTATCGAGCACGTCGCATAAGCGGTGCGTTCGAACGGTCCGCTCTGTCTTACTCCGCACCGCCCTTTTCTCACCCTTTTCTCACCCTCTCAAACTGGATACGAACGAGTTCACGATCGTGTACGGCTTGACCGTTGTACAATATCACTTTGCATTCTGTCTTGAATTGTCCGGATGAAAAAATGGAGCGAGCGAGCCGCAAGGGGTGTGTGCGGACGTTGCGATGTACATTTTTCATCGACTTCTTTCTCTCAAGCGACAGGAATATCTCTTCGCAGGCAACGATCGGTGCTACTATACAGAATACAGGGAACTTCTGGACACCCAACTACTCTTCAAGCTCGCCTTCGCGTCTTCAGCCAACCTTCGGGCACATGAACCAATGCGGCGCCGGACTGATGGTATCGAGCACGCCACCGGGCACCTTGGGGGAGACCGAGTACCCGACGTGTCCGGCGATCATCATGCACTTTGTCTCGACACCGCTGTCGTCGATGGTCACGTCGACCTCGGCGTACCCCGCGGGGATATCCTCCATCGAGACTGTGAAGTACTCCACCCCGTCGAGCGTGTACTTGTCGCACCCATAGCGGCCTGCCAGCCGATGTCACGTCTGGCTCTCTGAGAATATGATTGACTCGGAGACTCACCTATGGTCATCACGCTAGCACTTCGAAGCCCATGGTCGACGAACTCGCCGTCCTCGGTCTTTGCATCTTTATGTGACTCCTTGTTGACCTGGATCTCAAGTGAAGCCCGCGATGACGGAGAACTCCCGACATGGCTCAAGCGCTTCCAGTTCGGAAGCACCTTTGAGAGCCGGCGCCGCACGCTCGCGCCCACGCTCTTCACCGATCCCGTCTCCTCCTCGTCCTCTGGGATCCGCCTCACGCGCACAGGAGCGGGTGGGACGCTACTAGGCTGCGTCGGTATGAAGGACGGCTTGACGCGCGGCTTCCACACGCCCTTGGACGTCCACACGCAGAACGCGGTGATCCACCCGTCGAGGTCGTCCTGCCCGCAGTACTCCTGCGAGCGATATGCGATGTGCTGCCAGAACTGGACGTCGTGCTGCCCGTCAAACGAGTCGACGAAGCGGCGCAGGATCGGGCGGAGCATCTCCGCCCAGATCGACGGCTCGTCGCCGAGCTCGTACAGCCGGTAGAGCCGGTGGTGGATCTCCTCCCAGTCAGCCTTGGTGCCCTCGAGGGTGACGGAGGGGATGCCGCAGGTGATGCCGATCCCGTAGGAGAAGTAGCTGGGTGAAGAGACGAAGGTCAGTCTGGATCGGCCATTTCGCGCGGGTTTAGTACTTACGCCTTGAGCGTAGCCATCATCACGACCGAGCAGATCGTCCTGTCTGTGAGAGTGGTGGTCGAGAAGTCGGGCAGGATCCACTCCACGAGAGTGCTGTCTGCGACCTGAACCATGCGTGAGCGAGTGCTGAGGGGCCCATGGACCAGTCACAGGGGACATTCCCCGATGTTTCCAGGGTAAACATATGGAAAACATCCGTGAAGCAGAAGAACAATCTCTACAACATTAACGATGCAAATACCCCGATAATAGCAGGTAAATGTGCTGTATGTAGAACATCCCCGTGCCATTGCTGCAATGTTTCCACTCGTAATTCCACATACAGCACATTTACCGGTTATTGTCTAGATGTAAACATCGTTAATGTCGCAGAGATGGGTTTTCAGTTTCCCAGATGTTTCCCATATGTTTACCATAGAGACATCGAGGAATGTCCCGACTCCCCTGTGAGTACCTACGTTCTCGTGTATCAGCTGAGCGAACCGGCGGGTGATCTTTGCGAAATCCATCCCCGTCGATTTATCGACCCAGACTTTGAGAGCCTTCTGTCCTTCATGCAAAACGAAGTACTGCCGAAGGTCCTCGGCATGTGCGTTCACGCTAGATCAAAGTCAGGATGTGTTATTAGACAGCGAGAATGAATTTCCAGTGCGTACTAGATGCTGAGCTGGGTCAAGATCGCCAACCACACGTCATCTGGGCTGCAGCATAGTCAGCATGTCATCATGGGCAGCTGCAAGTACCAGAGCGCACCGTATACGAAGGTGCTGATGTCCTCCATACGCTTGTACAGCAGCATGCACGAACCCGTTGCTGATGGGAACGAGGTTCTGGAGGTCCGCCTTGGTTATCGACGACTGGTAAATACCGGCACATTTGTTGGAACTGTCTTCCGAGACCTGTCGGAGAACATCGAGAGAGTTCTTGGGCTGCCAGCCATGGCGAAACTGGGCAGCCTGAAGGTTCGGCGTAACAGTGAACGTAACGGGCATTGGACGACTGAGTGGTAGTTGGAAAACGTGAAGGTGTCTGCGGATGCGCAGGTGGGAGTTGGACGCCTTATAGGTAGCTTACCGGTACACAGCCTGACCAGAGCTTCGCACGCACCTGCCAGCTGAGATAGGACGGCATCAGAAGCTCTGTTTGGAGTCGGAAGTAGTAGCTGTACTAGGAGTCCGCAGTGCCCGTCCAGGCCCAGACTGAGCGCTATCCGGATTCCCGGGAGGCAATGAGGCGCTGACAGTTCACTACATGACAGGGCACCGCTTTTCCTTCCTGAACTTCCGAACCACAACATACGAGCCGACCACACATCCGTCTATACACGGCACACAGTGCTCGGACTCGGATGTCCTCTCATGATGTCGTGGGGGTAACAAGGCTTTCCATACATATATCCTCGCTACCGTTCACCCAGGGGCGACCCGTGCGCCGTGCGCGTGAAAGAAAGGTCACGGTACGTATATGATCAGTACGTCTTGGTCAGTTTCATACAGCTCTAGAGCAATCGACGGGGTTTGGGAGTGTTGGACACACAGAGACTCGAGGAGATGACCTCTGTGCACTCAGTGATAGTATACATAGCTGGCTCCTAGTTGGCTACGTACCAACTTGGAGGAGGAGGAGGAGGAGGGGATTCGGTAAGCGTGGTAAAGCGTCTGTGCCGCTAGTCCCTCCGACTAGTAGCGCGAGGAGGAGGAAGCGTCCGAGGCGGAGCGGCCAAGGCGCCCAAAGCCACAGACGCGTTGTTTGCCGTTGTTTGGTTGTAACGCGTCGGACGCGACGAAGCTCTCCTCTCGCCCAGTGACTCACGACTCATAACCATAGACTATCACTCCGATTCACACCAGTTACCATCTTCCACTTAGGGAGCAACTCGTCGGTCGACCACCAACCCCTCAATGTCTTCTGCTGCCCCGAAAGGTTGGAATCATCTCCTCAGGCTGATGGCGCACCGTCCGAGTCCTCCCCCACCGTGACTGCGCCTACGCCTTCAAAGATTGTGAATCTTCGCCGAGATCCAAACAGGCAGAGGGTTCCACCCTTCGACTATGACAACATGGTATGCCCATACACACCTCTACACCCTCCGAGTCTCCGGCAGTACATGACGACGCCCTACAGGGATTCACACTCCGAGAAGTGTTGCCGCGGAAGTACCTCCCGGCCGAGCTCGATCCCATCTGGGTCGACTTGCCCCTGAACGACATCCCGCTGTGCTGGTTCGGCGTACCGCTGCGCCTCACGAAAATCATCCAGTACGCCAAGGAGTACGACTTCGACTGCCCCGCGACCACGCCGCATCTCGCTGGCGTCCCGGGGGCGGTCGACGAGGGCAAGTGCTGGCTCAACATCTGCAAGTACTTCTACCAGCAGACGGGGATCAACATGCGGATCAAAGACGTGTGGGAGCAGCGCATTCCGGTTATCGCCTTCTGGTCGAATCGCGAGCTCGTGAATGTCGAAGATGTCAAGTTTCGACAGGTTGTGATGCTGTTAAGGGACTTGGAATATGAGAAGGAATACTATCCGTACTGGTTTTTGGACCGTGGCGAAGAGGTGAGTTGCCAACATGTCATGTCTTTATCAGTCGTACCTAGTCGTACTCATCACACTTGTGCTACTAGCCGTAGCTTCGACCGCCTTCCAATCGTGTTCTCGCCTCCGTGTATCACAATCCCCAGCGCGTATCTAAAGCATTCAGCATTCCACATCTACATGACCAGTGTCTTCTTATACTACTCCAGGGTACGCATAACCAGTGTCTTCTCTACTACCCCACGACCATTCGACGTCAAAAATGCGCTATGTATGATGCTGTCCACGTTGCGAAACTAGGCCTCACGCTCGACACGCTCGACCTGTCCCACAGCCTGCCCACAGCCTGCCCACAGCCCCCTGGTGCGACGACGATGGTGTAAATTAGTAGCATACTTATGTAGTACAATGCGGCTCATGAGCTATACGAGGATAATGTGGGTGAAGCACATGTAAGCGGCGAGAAAACAGCTTGCAAGATACCAGGTACCATCGGAGCCGATCGAGAACAAGTGAACAATGCTAGAATAGATAGGCTCGACTCGGACAGAAGAGCGAGCTAGTGGTGCGCGAGCGGTGTGAAAGCCGCTTCGAAGAAAGAGGAGGATGCAGTGCCCGTATGTTATCGTACTACCGAGACGGTATAGGTCCGTAGGTATCATGCGAACGCACGGGACAAGAAACATTGTGCGCCCATCGACGCCAGCCACATATCTGACTAACGTGAGCCGTGGGCTATCGTGACTGCTGTAACCAGCACACTGGGGGAGTCGGACAGTCTACGATATCTCAATGGGCCACACGACGACCTTCACAGCGACTCCTTCGCGCCCCCTGAAGACAGCACACGCCTCGCGCCACTTCTTGCACAACGCTTCGCGCCGCTCGCCTCTCATCCTAGTCCTAGAGGGAAGCCAGAGATCACTCCGTGCGTTGCGCGTCCAGCGTTCAGACGTCACCGTCACCGTGATACGGGTGAACTGGGGATATCGAGTCGTATTAGCTAGAGAGTGGGCGAGGCTGTCCAGAGATGGTTCAAGATCGACTGCTTGTCCGCGATCGACCAGATGCAGAGTGAGAGCTGAGAGGTGGGGGAGCGGGACGGGCGATCGGTCGAGCAGTGCGCTGAGCGCCGTTAGAAGTTCCCTAGCCCGTGTCGTAGTGTTGAATACCATGGGATCGGGACAGTAGCGGATGACGAGGGTGGATAGTCGAGGTACGGTCGCGAGGGCGTCGAACACGTAACTATGGGGATTTTCTGCGTGTCTGTTAGAGCACGCACAAGCATGTCATTATAAGCAGCCGCGTACGCACCAAGTGTATCTGAGGCACTAGCGGGGATGGGGGCGTCGCTCATCGAGATACAAACACGCTCGAGAGTCTGACTGGTGGAGCGAATGAAGGGCACCCAATAGAGATGCCCGTTGGTCGATCCGAACGATATATCGAGATAACGTAGACGGGGCGCGATGTTCACGGATAGAATGTACTCCACGAACGCGCTGTGGTCGAAACTCCCATTTATCACCCTCAGAGATGCGAGCGATACGGGGCTAGAGAGAGCTTGGCCCATGGGACCGTCCGAGTCAGGGACTTGAGGACTCAGGATCGTCTGCGGTTTCACCGTTATTGTGTAGCAGTTGAAGGACTGCAGCGAGGGCATCAATGCAAGGACTCGCTGGAAGAGCTGATCCCATGATCTGAGATCGACGGCGCACAGATTGAGGTGTCTCAGGTTCGTGAAGAGCGCGAAGGGTAGAGAGGTTACAATGGGTGAGAAAATGAGAGAGTCGATGATGGTGAGACGGTGTACGAGTCCACCAAAGGAGGAGTCGGAGGTGAGGAGCTGTAAGAAACGGTCGGTGGTCCGACGTCCGAGAGCGATGTGTCGGAATAATTGCTTTCGGGCGGGGGCAACGAGGCGGTGGCAGGTGAGAGACAGATCCCGGAGTGTTTTCGGGTCTAGGTATTCGCAGATTAGGTAGAAGACGTCGGTCGGAAAGGTTGTTGGCGTGTTGCGTGGACGAGACATGGTGGTTGGAGGAAGGGAGCTCGGTCGATAACGGCGCACGCCGTTTTTGTACGCGCGCCGCGTCCGCCCGATGACTTGGCAGGCGCTTAAGGGTGCTAGTACAGAGTACAGTACTAGTCAAACAGTAACCAGTTGCGACCGAGACCGATGCATGAGAACTGTGAATAAGAAAGCTTAGCATGAAGGGGAGTAACTTAGCACGAGTCCTGTTCACATACCATTGAAATGACACGAAAATCTTAGAAATTAAGGAGAGATTCATCGGAAAGTTCATGTCGGTGAGGGAGCAGACAGAGGTGGTTTATACATCTAGTCCCGGCAAACTAAGGCCCACTTGCATACCTCTGAGGGCTCTGAAACAACCTCGACCAGAAAGGAAACAATGGGAATGGTGTAAGTCGGAGGGAAGACTCTAGACAACTTTGAGTCGGATGATCGATGGATTCTACTCGATGAACTCTACGAGAGAGCTTGCAAGATACGAGGTAGCATTGGAGATCCGAGAAGCCTAACAACGTCATAATAAAGGGTCCAGGAAAGAGCGAGCTAATGGTGCGCGAGTGGTGTGAACGCAGCTTTCAAGCCTGAAGGGGAGGGCGCAGAGAGATCCGGAATGTTGTCACACCGACTAGACGGTATACGTCTGTAGGCGCATACGCGTTAGTACGCGGGGCTATCGTACGTAGCGGGTACATGCGGCTAAACCTACCCATCTGTAGTCATCGTCAACGCGCGGAGCGAGAGACGTCAGTCACATATCCATATCTCACTAATGTGAACCATCGTGACTGCTGTGACCATGGTCATGGAATCTGAGCGCAGCCTTCTCCTCCTCCGAGATGGGAGACATTACGACCTCCACAGCGATTCCTTCGCGCGCCTCGAAGACAGCGCACGCCTCGCGCCACTTCTTATACACCGCTTCGGATATCCACTCCGAGCCGGCGATCGTCCTAGTGGGGTACCAGAAAGCGACGTTGCGGCCCCTACGCTCGTGCGTGACAGCAATCGTAATCCGGGTAAGATTGGGATACCGACTCGCGTCCACGAGGGACCGCGCGAGGCCAGCCGGCTGCCAGTGCACTGGATCTGGGGGATTCCGCACTGGTCCGCGATCGACCAGATGCAGAGTGATGTGTGAGAGGTCGGGGAACGGGACCGGCGATCGGTCGAGCAGTGCGCTGAGCGCCATCGTAAGTTCCCCGACCCGTGTCGTAATGTCGTATACCTCGGGATCGGGACAGTAGCGGATGACGAGGGTGGATAGTCGAGAGGCGGTAGCGAGGGCATCGAGCACGTAACTATGGGGGCCATCTGTGCAGTGTCTATCAGAGCGTGCACCGGCATATTATTACAGACAGCACGTACGCACCGGGTGCTGAAATACTGGCGGGGTTGGAAGCGTCGCTCATCGAGATACTGACATGCTCTAGAGTTTGACTGGCGGAGCGAATGACGGGCATCCAATAGAAATGCCAGTTGTTCGACCTGAAAGAGATGTCGAGAGAGCGCAGATGGGGCGCAACGTTCGCGGACAGAATGTGCTCCACGAACACGCCGTGGTCAAATTACACATCTTCCATTGTCAGAGATACAAGCGATACGGAGCTCGAGGGGACGTTGCCTGCGTGACCGTTAGGGACTTGAGAACTCCGTTTCTTCCGCGGGTTCACCGTGAGTGCGAAGCAATTCAGAGATTTCAGCGAGGGGACCGACGCGAGGAGTCGCTGGAAAAGCTGATTCCATGATCGGAAAACGAGGGAGTCCAGCGTGAGGTGCTTCAGGTTCGTGAAGAGCGCGAAGTTCAGAGAATTTGTGATGGGTGTAAAAATGACGGAGTAAAAGATGGTGAGACTGTGTACCAGTCCACCGAAGGAGGAGTCAGAGGCGAGGAGCTGTAAGAAAGGCTCGGTAGTCCACCGTCCGAGAAGGATTTCTCGGAAGAATTGCTTCCGTGCGGGGGCAACGAGGCAACGGCAGATGAGAGACAGATCCCGGAGTGCCTTTGGGTCTAGGTATTCGCAGGAGCTCGGTCGATAGCGGCGCATGCCGTCTTTGTACGAGCGCAGTACGATGAGCGCGCATGACTTCATAGGCGCTTGAAGCGTGGGGTACAGTGCACAAAGATTGCGATACGAGCGCTGAAAAGAACGTTCAGCATAAAGAATAGTGAAGCGGCAGAGTCATGTTCACATACTATCCATAGAGGGGACGCAGACATGTTAGAAATCAATCGCGAAAGAAGAAACTCCCAACTCCGAGTCGATTCCTGGTTCGTACGGTCGGTCTTGGGCGCAGTGAGTCTGGTCGCAACGGGCTGGTGTAGTGGATGCGGGGCTTACCGCATGTCGACGTATGGCCTAGACAGCCGTTAGCGGAGGAGCAGAAAGTACTGCCCATGGGGAGAGCACTGACCACTTCATGCACGGGGCGAAGATCTCTCGCGACGCTGCAAAACGTGTACGCGTCAGCAGGACTGAAACCGTACGCTACATAAGGAAGGCGGTCATGCGGCGAACGGGGGAGCGCGTCACTTCGCGGATGTCTGGCGCAGGGTGGGAAGGGGCTAGAAGTAGAGATAAGGACGGGGACCCTGTCTGTTGGCTTACCTGGA
Organism: Daedaleopsis sinensis; assembly: GCA_033807695.1. NCBI lineage: Eukaryota > Fungi > Basidiomycota > Agaricomycetes > Polyporales > Polyporaceae > Daedaleopsis > Daedaleopsis sinensis. The sequence goes on along the minus strand of CM066310.1, from coordinate 3,378,225 downwards.
TCGATCCCGGCCGTAGCATAGAGCTCCTCGTCAGTGAAAGGATCGCGTTTTGAAGGGCGGGGTCTTGACATACGACTTGTCGTTAAGGACGGTTAGGTGAACCGCAGGTTTCATCTGGTTCTTGATTGCTGTGCATGGGGTCAGAAGAGGAGGGTAAATTCGGGGTGTGCGGGATGCAATAGGAGAGGACGTACGAGTGACCACAGACCTCTGATGCCAAATCGTGATGCATTAGTGCCGGTCGTAGTCGTTGTTCGAGAGCTGTCGGTCATCGTCCTTGCCAACGTCCTCGTCCGAGTTGCGTTCGAGTGGCGCGCGGCAGAAGCCCAAGTTACAGTCACTGTGATAGTACGCGTGACGTCACGCGCATATTTCCTGTCGTGCTCGGCTAGCGTCCTCTTGCTTCCTCGATTCTCTCCTTCGTGCCCCTCCCTCGTTGAACTTGCGCGTATACTACATCACATCTCAACTGTATTCCTCGTCGCCCACCTCTCACTCGCACTTCAGATGACGTGCAACGCTGCTCAGGATCAAGCTGCCAGCAACACAAACCGACTCCTCAGGCCTCAGGTCTTGGAGCTGATGAATTACTACCATGGCGAATTAGGACTCTGTCGACGTGCAGATAGACACAGCTAGCTCTACCATCCAGGAAATCTCTACGGCGACTTGAATCGGTGTCGCAGAACTTCATGACGACTCGACCGATGATATCCAGCGCGTCCAGATACCCCATACACTTTGGGGTCGGCAACTCGCTGCCTTCAATGACATGGTTTTCTATGCTTCTGGTAAGTCCCAATTCTAGCCCTCATCAATGCAAGTCTATTGAGCTCATGAAGTATACTCGCTATGCGATCAACCTTCCAGCCTCTCATAGGGCCCATCCGATACGTGCGACGAGGAATGCTGTAGCAGCGGCTCGAGTTCAACTCTACTACGCTGCTCCAGTGCATGCTGAGTGCATGGCACATGCATATGGGTCTTTACTGCGCTGATGCGTTACGTACGTGCACACGATCTCTGTCCAGTGTCGTCGCACTGCCTGCGCTGCGCGCGCCAAACATCACTCGCCTCTGTGCACCCACCATGTCCACCAGCCCGCTGCCACTGCCCCTGGACATCGTCGAGCATGTCATCGACACCTTCGCCGACGACCCACACGCTCTAGCGACCTGTGCGCTCGTCTCGCGCGCGTGGATCGCACGCTCCCGCTTTCACCTCTTCTCCGACCTCACCTTCGCCGCAGAGAGCACGACCCCGCACGATCCCACACAACATTGGAAGCACCTCCCCTCGCGCACGAACTCGCCTGCGCACCGGTGGACCCGGTTCGTCTCCTTGCTTCACGAAAACCCGCACCTCGCACTCTACGTTCGCGCCCTCACCGTGTACGCCGGAATCGGGATGCCCCCCGTCGACTGGCGCGGCGTGGACACGTTCGACTTCACGCGGTTCCCATACGTGCGCTCGCTCACGCTCACTCGGATGGGCTTCAAGTCGATGCTGGACCTCGTGTCTCTCATGCAGTCGCTCCCGGCACTGGAAGAGCTTGTGCTCAACGAGGTAAGCTTCGTCTTCCCGGGCCACATCCGGACCATGCGCAGCCGCGGCCGCGCAGGCTTGGGCGCCCCCGTACTCAACGGGTATAGGATGCCTGTCGCGCCTCCTCCGACCCACCACAACATCGCCGGGACGATCCTTGCAGGTGGTCGGCACGCTGCATATACCCCTCCCATCGCCCCCGGGGACCCGTCTTCGTCTTCGTCTTCCCCAGCCGCAGGCGACACTCGCCAACGCCCCCTCCCGCGGCTGAAGAAGTTCAGCCTCTCGACGATCAAGATGGCCCCATGGCCGCCCAAGTGGGAAGAAGAACAGGCGGCGGCCTTCGCGCGCGCGCTCCTCGAACGGGGCGCGCTCAGCCCCCTCGACCTGGAGCTTTTCTCCCCGCGCGCGACGACCGGCTGGCTCACCGCGCTCCCAGCGCTCGGGAGGTCCCTGCAGCACTGCGCGCTGAGCGTCGCGGAGGTGCTGGCGGCCGACTCGCTCGAGATGGCCGCGCACGCGCGTACGTGCCCGTCTATTCGCCCCACTGTCTGAGTCCCGGACATGTACTGACGAGTAGGCACGTGTTCGTTGTGCAGGCGAGAACATCACCCGAGTCTGCTCTGCGCTCCGCGCGCTCCCCGGCCTGCGCTCGCTGTGCGTCGAGTACGACGCGCACAGCTCGATGGCGCGCTGGGCGCACGACCCCGCGGCTGCCGTCCTCTCCCCGCTGCTCGTCCCCGCGCTATGCGACGCGCTCTGCACCCCCCTTCCCAGTCGTCCCTCACCCTCACGCGCTCATGCTCATGCAGAAGTAGAGTATCCCTGTCCGCTCCTGGAGCAGCTCGCGTTCCGGATACACGCGACCGCGCCGAGTCTCGCGGCGTGGACATCACCCGTCTCCGAGCTCGCGCACAGGCTCCACCGCCCAGTCACAATCACAGGATCTCCGAGTGATGCTGGGGGCCCCAGTACCGAATGTGCACGCGAGTGCGGAAGCCCGTGCCCGAGGCTTCAGCGGGTAGCGGTGGACGTGCTGGAGCCGCGGATGATGCTGTACGTGTACGGGGGCGCGCGTCGGCCGTCTCTCGAGAACCGATTGGCCGCAGTGCGGGCGGTGTTCGCGCCGTTCGAGGCGGCGGGCGTGCAGATCGAGGTCCGGGTGAATAGGTCTGTGAACCCTGCGTTGTTTTGAGTGGAGGTGTGTACTTGTGACTTGGGTGCGAGCGAGATGTCGACGAGGCCTTGGACAGTGCTGATATCTGTTAGTGTCCGGACCTGGTGCTGACTTCGCATCGTTTCCGCGGGCTCTTCCCTTCGAGGTTACCGTTACTGTACTACGAGGTCCGTACACGATGTACAGATCATGACGTCATGCACTGTCCATCAATCGTAGTGACTCTGGGATAAACGACTGAGGTTGCTTTCTCTCCACATGCCGATTGACCACGGATGCACGCTGTGTGTTGGGACAAAGGAACGATATTGGCATCAGTATCCTTTGTCCCCGTTTCTCTTCTAGCTCACCACGCGCTGCTCACGCTCTACCCTCGTGGAGGCACGCATAAAACCCCGCTTTTCGTCGATATCCAGTGACTCACAATGCACACTATGTCCGCCATCGCTCTCCCGCAAGAAATCTTCGACAACACCTTCCCGCTCCTCGCCTCGGAACCCTCCGAGGTCTCCAAATGCGCCCTGGTCTGCCGGGACTGGGCGCACGGTTCGCAAGCCGTCCTCTTTTCCTCCATCACCATCTCACTGTTCCCAGACCGGGCATCCGACCGCTGGCTGGAGTTTGAGGAAATCCTCGAGCACAAGCCCTACCTTGCTGTGTTCGTCCGCTCGCTCACCCTCAAGGTCGACGCGAACGTGAGCTATCGCGCGATGCAGTGGCGTGGGCGCCAAACGTTCGAATTCTACTGGCTTCCCAACCTCCGTTCGCTCACTCTCCAGCTGTTTACGATCCCGAGTCTTGACTGCATCTACTCTACGCTTGTTTCTATCCCTCGTCTGCAGCATTTCACCCTTGACATGGTTCGTATAGCCCACAACCTAGACCTGGAACGAGAGCCGCCCTATATCACACCGAACGACCGTCCAGGGCAGGAAGAACCTCATGAAACGCGATCTTTGCGAGCTCTACGCATGACAGGCTGGGGTCTTCCGAACGAATTCGCTCGTGAAATGCTCGATCTCGGACACATTTCCACGCTCTCTTCGTTGGACCTCTTCGGGAGCACGGTCCGTGAAAGTTACTCGTGGGTCAGCGTCCTCCCTTCCCTCGCGTCCTCCCTTCGCCACCTTGGATTGAGCATCGCCGAGGAAGTTGGAACCCGAACAGAAATTCTTTCTCAACGTGAGCCACCCCTCCTTTGCTCTCACGTTTCGCCCTGACGCGTCCTCCGCAAACAGAAGCAGACATCATCAATGTTTACCACAGATTCCTCACATCCCCAAACCTGACCTCGATCGCCATCGAGCTGCGTGCCCACGAAACCGCGCGCAAAGTCAACAACCACGTCATGCACGGCTCCTTCCGGGACTATCCCCTCGACGCCATGCTCGCCCCCGGCGCCGCACCCACCAGCTCGCCGTTCTTCCTCGCCGCACTCGCCGACCTCCTCACCCCGCCGGCCGCTGGGAGTGACACGCGCGCTGCCGGTTCCGTGCCCTTCCCGGCCCTCAGGCAGCTGACGTTCAAGATCGACGGCATGGCGTGCAGCCTGCACTCGTGCGCGCCCGCCGCCACGCGCCTGGCGGACGTGCTCACCGCGCACGGCTACTATCCGTCGTTCGCGCGGGTGAGCGTGCGGGTCGAGGAGCCCAATCTCGCGCGGTACGAGTGGGAGATGCCCTGGGACGTTGTGCAGGCCAGTCTGGCGAAGCGCGCGGATGGCGTGAGGGCTGCGTTTAGTGCGTTTGAGGCGGCCGGGTGCGAGGTCGCGGTCGAGGTTTGGAAGGGTTCAACCATGTACATGTGAGTGGGTGAGCGTGGTTAGGCAAGCAGGCGTCAGAACAGTGCAAAGTGCGTGTGCCATCGTCATCTCCGACCAGTACAAACGACATGCTAACCGTTGTCAATTATTTCTCAGTCATCGACGAGCGATAGGGTCAATATTAGGGATCAGCCACCCGAGCTTCGACGTGTTTTGATATACATATATGCCTTCGAGTCTCAGAGACTGACATAATCTCATGAAGGGCTGCGTATTGTTGACATGTATATTAGCGACCGGTAAGCCTCAGTGTCTCTTGTCGCAATTATCGGACGGGGATCGGTTTGAACACAGCGTTTTTGTCGATTCATCGCCGGAGATGCTAAGTTATTTCCAACCACGACGTCGACCACCCCACTCACTGACTTTTGAGACTCTCGCATCTTCACAGTATCTCCAAACGACTGAATATGCTTCTAGCTCTCCCCCTCGAAAGTACTGTTATATGTTTTTCTCGACGCCCTTGCGGATGATCACGACGCTCTCCGAACATGCGCCCTCGCCGGCCATACTCTGCTTCCCTATGCCCGCGATCTCCTTTTTCACACCACATCTAGATCTGTTCACACTGGCACTCTAACTGCCGCCATACAATTATCGACCCTCATGGCTTCCAACCTCACCCTTGGCGAGCTCGTCCGTGAGCTAACCAGTACCAGCCACTCGCAGCACACCGGTTGCATTGTTTATCCACGCGTTGAGCTCGCCCCGGCCCTGCTCCCGTTCGCGTACCTCCCGCACGTCCACCGTGCCCTCACGCTCTCTGAGGTATTCCTGCGCGAGGTCCTCTACGTAGTCGACGCCCTCGCACTCCTCACATCGCTCGCCGACCTCCGTTTCGACAACGCCGATTTTGAGGGTCCGAGACTTCTAACCAAAGCGTCTGCGGCGTTGCGCGCCGAGGAAGACACCCACCTCCTCCGACGCAACGAGCTTTTCCGAGCCACGCGACGCCATGGCTGCTCGGTCACCGCCTTTCCCGCATTGAAGAGATTGTCGGTCAAGCACTCTAGCTGCGCGGGCGCGGACCGGTTCGTGGACGCCCTGCTGATGTTCAAGCATGTACTCTCTGTCGAAGTGCTCAATCCCGACCTCGGGTTGGAGGCGCAGTGCATCCCGTTGACAAAGTTCATACAGGATGTGGGCTGGAGACTGCACCATCTGAGTCTGGTCGTGCACGAGGATTGGGAAGGTGCGCACATCACTACTCCGAGAACCCCGAGATTCAGGGGAGCGAGCATATATGCTCACTGTGTAAACCAAAATCCTGCAGGCACTCCGAAGCTATACGACCAAATGTTTGACGCAATCGCGTCTGCACGCTTGCTCAACACGCTCTCACTCGCACAACGCCCTTCTTGGCCTTGTTCATGAGGCGTCTGTGTACTATGATTCTCGAGCGCACTCCCGTCCTGTTCCCGAAACTCGCAGAGATCAAGATGGATCTCGTCGAGCGTGAAGGAAAGATGGTCTGTGCTAACGATGCACTCTGCGCTCGACTTGGGCGGGCAGTCTTCGACTCTCACTTTCAAGTTCCCCAACGTGGCCGCTCTCTCAAGTTTCCTTCCGGGTCCATGCAATCTCGTTATTGGTCTCTATACCCGTGCTTTAAGCGGCTTGTGGTTACGGTGCGCATTCAGAGACACTACAAGGCGACTCTGAATGTCACGGGTTCTGATCCGAGTCAAGAGAGTGACTCGGACGCAATTCTCGCTACTAGGTGGAGGAGTGCCTTTGGTCTGTTTGAAAAATCTGGACAAGTGGAGTTGAATATCCTTCCCCAGGTCCAATGTCTACCAATAGTTTACTGCTTTACAAGTACACCAGCTGGACTCGATACTGACTTGACTTACTGCGCCGCTTCGATGCGAATTGGTGTGCGCTTAGCTGGCACATAGACGCCGAAAAGCTTCTTTTCAATCGACCTCCATCATCTACAATCTCACCTCACCTGATTCACCATCCAAAGTCTATCAATCCCTCAAATTTGCTGCTCAACATAACACAACTCATTCCTTCTACGTACTGTAGGTGAGGTGCTCGATATGGGGTTTGTCAACACTTTTCGTAACTTATGATCCCAGCATTCACGGTCCTCATCTCCGAGCCAAGATCTAGAGCTTGATCTACTCAGCACTGAGACCACAGAATGAGCGAGCAGCGAACATCACCAGGTAATGTACTCATTGCTTTCGATCTTTAGGAAATCGACTAATAAAGTGCTTGGTGTCGATTTCGCCAACCTATAACGGGGGGATCCCCTTGACAGTTGCCCACTCTCGCTTACCATTCGATATCTATCAATGTTTCATCGACATCCTGAAGGACGATCTGCATGCGTTGACCTGCTGTGCACTTGTCTGTCGTGAATGGGCAACACGAGCTCAGTACCACCTCTTCTCCCACGCATCGCTGCCTTCGACGTCTACTGGCCAGTCTATTCGTCGAGATCAACTCGAGCTGATTCTTCAACATAGTCCACATATCGCACAGTACATCCGATCCATGACGGTTCGAGTTACGACCTACGGCATGACTCACTGGTCGGACTTCTCCCGCGCGCCGTTTGACTGCACGCGGTTCCCTAACCTCCGATCTCTCACTTTGGGATCATTCAGAATCTGGCACAATGTGGAGCTCATAGCAGTTATACGCGATATACCTACCCTTTTGGATCTCTCGCTCTTGGACTTCGAGATCGGTAGTCATCGAAAGGTTGGACCAGCCCCTCCACCTTCAACCTCACCCTGTCATTCGCTCCAATCGCTTCGGTTCGATGGGAGCGCTACGTTCCAAGCACCCACGAATGACAACGAAGCACTTTGTGTCGCCATGCACCAAAGCGGCGCACTTTCTTTGCTCAGCTCGCTGGAGCTGCTAACCCCAACGTACATTTGCAAAGTGTGGATGTCACTGCTACCTGATCTGGGAGCCACGCTCACGCATTGCGCCTTCAAAATCTTGGATCCAAATAATTTTCACATGGGAGGCTTTGTCTTGGGGGTGACTCGTATGTACCGCGCCCTATTCTCGTCCTTCCCACATGCTGAACGTCGTTATGCAGGCGAGCACATCGTTCGAGTATGCGAAGCACTTCGCTTCTGCCCATCCCTCCGCTCCCTGCGATTCTTCTACAATGCGTTGCATACCTTCGTACAAGCTCTACACGACAACAGCGCCGACCCTACACCTCGGATATCTCCATTTTTCTTCGACACATTCGCCGACACACTCGCTGATCCCCAACACCAGCCTCTGCAGAAACTCACGCGGCTATCCTTGGAGTTCTTCTGCTCTGTCGAGAGCGTATCTATCGACTGCTCCCCCGCATGTGAGAAACTTAGCCGCGTGATCGCTTCCAACGGGTCTTTTCCATCCTTGAAGCATCTTCGATTGGATTTCACGGAATTGCACTACCAAGTAAAACCTCCCCGAACGACGCTTGCGGAGCGACAAGTGGAAGCGTATCACCTGTTTGCCATTGTACAAGATGCGGGAATAGAAGTGGTGGCAACGGTGAAAGAACGTCCTGGGCCACGCATAGGACACATCTTACCGTCGACAGCCTAACATCCTGGACCTTGGATCTAGACGTCTTCTTCCATATTGTCGTTGTTGATCCGCGGACACTTTGCCTTACTTGCCATTTAATATTCATCCCCGCTCGTACATTAGTACATATCTCACGGGAGACGGAACCCACCACTTCTTACAGCTCCTTGAGCGCCTGTCAAGGCATCGGGCCGACACGCGAGCGCTCTGAGGCTCATACTGCGCTCTACTGCGCTCGTACAAGTGCCGTTATCGCCCTTCCTTCACCCAACCATCATGTTCCGTCGACGCAAGAGGCGACTCACTCTCCCAACCGACGTTTTCTATCCAATCTGCGAACACCTTGACCTAAAGACACTTCGGGATCTGTCTCTCACCTGCCGCCGCCTCGTTGCCCCCGCCCGAAAGCAATTATTCCGACACATCGTTCTCGGACGTCGGACCACCGACCGTTTCTTACAGCTACTCTTCTCCGAGCCCTCCTTTGGTGGATTCGTACATAGGCTCACCATCGTCGAATCTCTCATTTTCTCATCCACTCCCACCACCTCTCTACCCTTCGCGCTTTTCACGAATCTTCAACACCTCACGCTGCGCTCGCTCATTCTCCGAACGTGGGATCAATTATTCCAACGAGTCCTGGCATTAGTTCCATCGCTGAAATCCTTGAGCTGCTATGCCATAGAGGTGGAATCGGAGACGGTTCCGCACGATCAAATCCCTGATGGTCACGTAGGCCAGGCTCCCTTAAGCCGCACATCGCTAGTGTCCTTAACTGTGAAACATGGACATTTTGACAGCGGTATACTCGTCAAGCACATCTTATGCGAGAAAGTTGCACCCCACCTGCGTTCTCTCAACATATCTCTCGGATCGACCGATCGGCACCTTCATTGGGTACCTATCATTCTCTCCACCAGTCAGACTCTCGAGCATGTCAATATCTCGATGAGCGACGACCCCATCCCGGTCAGTATCTCAGCACCTGGTGCGTATGCTTCTGTCTGTAATCATATGCCAGTGCACGCTCTAACAGACACGCAGATGCCTCGCACACTAGTTATGTATTCGACGCCCTCGCTACCGCCTCTCACCTATCCACTATCGGTATCCGCTACTGTCCCGATCCTATGGTACACGACACTCCGACACGGATCGGCGAAGTTCTAACGAAGCTCAGCTCACTGCTCGACCGATCTCCCGTCCCGTTCCCCCACCTCTCCGCTCTCACTCTGCATATGGTCGATCGCGGAGCAGTACCCGATCAACCATCTCTGGACCGCCTCGCCCACTCTCTAGCCAATTCAACTCGATATCCCAAGTTCACCCGTATCACGGTGACGGTGACGTTCGAGCGCTGGGTTCACAACGCAGGTGGTCTCTGGCTTCCCGCTAGGACGAGAGGCGAGCCGCGCGAAGCGTTGTACAAGAAGTGGCACGAGGCGTGTGCTGTCTTCGAGGCGCGCTCAGGAGTCACTTTGGAGGTCGTGGTATATCCCACGGAGATGTCGTAGACCTTCTTCCGGTCCTACGACGGGCTTGAGATCGCATAGATGAGTACACAGCATTTCTCCCAGTGCATTAGCAGATACACAGTACAGCGCTATACCTTCTCGGCATGTGCTAGTACGACACTTTCCCTTCCATTGCGAACAGCTCTACGCCTCACTGCCGTGTAGTATACATTGACTTCTCACCCTGTGCTCCGCGAATACCTCGCTAGCCGCAAGTTATGTCTACGCATCCAGTTGTACTAGTTTTCGAGTCCTCAAAGTACGCACATAACAGGAGCATAACTACCTCAGCGACATCGTGGAAGATTCCTTCACCGTCGTATCTACGTGCACGCCAGCCTCTCGAACGACGACAAACAGGCGATTCGCTTCGGCCTCTCGCTCCTGCAGCGTACCTAGTGGTGGCTTCACGTAGTACAACGGTTCCTCGAAATCGATGTCGAGATGCTGAAAGGAGGGGTATCGTCCATCCTCCACAAGCACACGGCCAAGCCGCTCGCATGCAGGAGTACAGTCGGTGGATAAGCTCCTAACGGAGCAAAGAAACGAGAAGGATAAGCGTTTGAGGTGCTGCAGCAGCGGCGGCTGGGGGCACGAGAGCGTATCCGCGAGCGTTTCGAAGAAGAATGGAGATAGTCGAGGAGCGGGGTTCACTCTGTCTCTGTACAGAGCGTGGATGAAGGTGTAGAGACCGTCGTACTTGATCCTGAGCGAGCGAAGGGATGGGCAGAAACGGAGAGCGTCGCATACGATAGCATGATGCTCGCCTAGCGACAGCAACCGACCCGTCAGTATGCAAGACTGAATACAGAGCCTAGATGCACGCACGGAAAGCTTCCCCAACCGATTGTGTGTTGGAAACTTCGGTCGGATCGAATACATTGAGCCCGCAGTGCGTCAGCCTGGCGCCGATGTCGGGGAGAAGTGAGATCCAACCGCGGCCAATGGGCATGCCAGTCAGAATATCGAGGGACGTGAGCGAAGCAAGCGCCCCGCACAGCATGAGTTGGGTGGAGAGAGGGGTAGAACGGCCATTCCCAAGAGCTTGGAAGGAAGTGATACCAGTGAACCGAATGCTTTCAAGCGAATGGCATCGCGGCACGGTAGAAGTGAGCGGGGTCCCAGGCAGCCCTTCCCCGACGTAGACATCGTCGAGCAAAAAATCCTTGAGGGGGGGTAATCCTCGTATAATATCCACAATCTCCGTGTTGCAGTGGAATCTGAACGACTTCAAAGTGAGGGATCGGAGGTTCGGAAAACGCGCGCAGTCGAGTGGTCCCCGGGAGAGGTTGGCCCAGCTAGTTGGAATGAGACTGTGGGTGGGGATCTGCCACAAAGTTATCGACATGATGTATTCATAGATGTGTGGACTTGTCTGCAGTATCTCTGCTAGCTGATCTCGACGAACGGAATTGCCTTGGAAGGTGGAAGGGAGACAAACATGTGAGAAGAGGTGATATTGACACCACGGAGCCCAGCTCCGACAGACGAGGGCACAGCAGGATAGGGCAGGCCGATCTTCTTTCAAGAAGTCGACGAGACATCGGTAGACATCGACTGGAAGACGGGAGCCTGGAACGGGTATACGGGGTTGAGATGCTGAGGTGAGATACTGAATTAGTCGATACTGCTGAGCATATAAAGCGATAGGGACTCCACCTTGGAACATCAGACACTGGCTCTCCGAGACCGTCGACCTCTTGAAGCTGTCCACTAGACGTGTCAGATAGGTCGATCCAGTGAGCTCGGAGGGGGCCCGGGGCATGGACGGCCTGCCTATGCAACTGCCAGTGAGACATACCGATTTCGATGGGCCCTTCAAACAGGCAATTAGTAAACTATGTGGCTCTTTTTGCTCGTACAGCCGGTATGCTTCTGATAAGCTGCCTAGAAAGAGAAAGCCAGCCACGGACTGGGAGTCGAGGGAAGAAACACTATAGACGCCCTCTGCTTACGAAACACATACAGGCTGTGAGTCACGCACTGGCGTCTAATGCTGATCCTCCCTCCATCATGCATGTTCTCGCCCGGACAAACTTTACGTTCTCGAGTCATCTATCAAGGACCGACTTGCAAACGCTGACCGCGCTCAACGTGACAATCCCTACTGCGCGCGCCATATCTGGTCCGCTATGAATCTTCTCCTCAGATGGCATCCAGTTTATGATCGCTGAAACAATACTCTGCAGAGTTATGTGTTCCCGCCGTGGCGCTGGCCACTTCTTCAGCTGCTAAATCTGCTACATATGCCTACACGAGCCTAGTCCGAGTTATACACGCAATGCCTTGGATGTCTCTCGTGGGAGCTTCGCCGGAGCAAAGAACCTGTTCGCAGTCGCCACGCCATCCGTGTGCTCCGAATCGGATCGAGCACTGCCTCCTCCTCCAATTAGTTTATTTCGAATCCTTTCCTTTGTTCTGACTGCCACTACAGCAACCCCATCATGACCGATCCTCAGCGAAATGGCCCCATCGTACCCGGAGAGCTCACAGACCGCATAGTCGACTTTCTCCACGACGACTGGCCATCTCTCGCATCATGTGCCATGGTCAACTCTCCCTCCGCACTCTCGCCCCGAGCACTGTTCCATCTCTCGCACACAATTACAATTCTCGTCCAGCAATCCTCGTCCAGCACTCTCGGCCTCACCCACTTCCTACGCCTCTTCGGACCCTCTACCCGGCTCGCGCCCGTTGTCCAGTCACTGCACATTCGCGGAGCTCGCGACACCTTGTCTCCCTCACCCGCCCCTGATGTAGAAACATTGTCATCGGGCCCCACTCTCCCACCTTTCGCAGACCTCCGACACCTGCCGCACCTGCGTTCGCTCGTCCTTTCTGATCTGCACATTGGCCTCCCCGGGCGCTTCATTCACTTCATCTGTGGCATCCCCGCGCTCGAGGAGCTCTCCTGCCTGAACCTCCGAGTCCCTGCGTACTCGTCCTCGTATCGCACGATCCCCGACCGCGCTCGACCGCCGCCTTCTGCATACGCCGCGCTTCGTGCGCGTCTTCGCGTGCTCTGCATTGTAGGTACCGATGCTGTTCTCAGGGAAGATGGCATACCTTACGACTGTCTCGCGGAAATGCTAGGGTTGAGCGACTCGCCCAACAGTGATCTCACCCTCAATGGCAACCTTGACCGTCACTCTGCGACGCGTCTCTCCCTTTGCTCGGCCGACATCCATTTCCCAGACGCACGCCGTTCCGAACGCTGGATCCGAGCTATATGCTCCAAAAGCTGCACCTCCCTTGCCGCACTCAGTCTCACGATTGCGAACGCAGTCCACACGCACTCCGACGGAGATGATGGTGCGTTCGTAGCAGCTCCGTATCCACCACCGCCTAACTGACATAATACTCTACCGCACTGTAGACTGGAAGAGGCTCTTCGCGGATATTGCAGCGTGTACCGCCCTCCAATCGCTGGACATCTGCTACAACCCGCAAGTACTACTCCGCAGCCCGAACATACCTCTACCTGCTCCCTCTCAGCGAGCGAACACGTACAACCGCTTCGTCACATTCCTGTCGAAGGCTCTCCTTGTCTCTCCTCCAGGGGCAACTGCGCTAGGCTCGACCGGGACGGCAAATCAGGTATCATCATCGTTATCCGACCCCTCTCTCCCGACGTTCGCACATCTCAACACCTTCAAACTCGTCCTCCGCGCCTCCGCGATCGACGTCCTGTACGAGCGGCCCGACATCGCGTCATTTTCCCTCCTCACGGATGCCCTGTCACCGTCTCGATATGCCGACCTCCGCGAGGTTTCTGTCCAGGTCGAGGCTGTCCCCGCATACACATACAGGCCCTTCCGTGACGGTGGAGCGCAAGAGATCAGGAGCGTCGTGAAGGGCGAGGGGGAGAAATGGGACACGTACGTAATGGTTATCAAGGATGCTCTCAAGTCCTTCGAAAATACTCGCGTCGACGCGTCGGCCGAGCTTTTGTATTTGTGATCTAGGATTGTACTCGATAGCATAGCAGGACGACCTTATACGACACGGACTGCGACGGACGTGACTACACCGGGCCAGTCAGAATCTCTGAGGAGCTCCCGAATCGCAGCCTCCGACTCCTCATCATTCTCTACCTCCGCTCCGCTCCGAAACAAGCCTACAACGTACTCAGGCTCGTCGATACGCAGCTCGATCCTCTTAAGACACGGATATTGCGCCCTCTCGGACAACACCCGCGCAAGCTCTGCAAACGCGTCCGCGCATGGCTTCGAAGCGAGCGACCGGCGCGAGCCAACGAGCACGATCGTCAGTTCCTCCAGAGCGGAGAGAGCTTGGACAGAACCGTCGAGCGCTCTAGGAAGCGCCTCGACGAAGAACGGGCTCACGGCGGGCATCGTCCGTGTGCGCCCGTCGAAAACGGCCTGCATGAGCGTGCTTGTCGCGTTGTACTGCACACACACGGAGCGCATGTCCTCGCAGAGCACGAGCGCATCATACACGCGTAGGATGTATTCGCCTGCACACATCCACAGAGTGACATGCGCGGTCAGCGCCTCTCGAAGCAAACAGTGATCATCGAAGAACAGGGACGTACGTGCGTTCTCGGTCAGCTCGCCCGTGGCAGCGGAGATGTGCTCGTGCAAGCTCACCGCGCAGCGCCGGAGCGACGGTGCGAACGACGGGAGGAACGGGAGCCAGCCCGCACACGCGCTCGCGCCCGACAGCAGCACGAGCCCTTCCAGCACCCCCGGCCGCAATAGCCCCGCCGCCCAGAGGGCACGCACAAACGCGGCCGCGTCGTGCTCGAGCACGCCCTCTCCGATCGGCTGCCCCGTCTGCTGGAAGCGAACCAGCCGCAACGCGCGTGCACGAGGCCGATCCCCGGGCGCACACACAGATACGCCCGCTGCCGGCGAGGCTGGTTGAAATTGCTGGTGCTTGGGTTTGACGCGAATATTGTCGAGGGTGAGTTCCTCGAGGAGCGGTAGGGCGGCGAGGGTGGGCACGAGGTCCGTGAGCGCGCCGAACTCGAAGCGAGAGAGCGTGAGGGAGCGGATCGCCCACAGACGCGAAGCCTTGAGAGCTTCTGTGTGCGTCCAGCGGACGGTGTCGCCTAAGAACCCGGCGCCGGCGAGCGTGAGCGACTGCACGTAAGCCGCGATACCCGGGTTGCGAACGACGATGTGCTCGAAGGTTGTGGAGAGGGCAGAGGGGAGGCCGCAGAATGGGACTGGGAGGACGACGGATGCGAAGCGATGGTGGTGCGAGCGGGGGAGCCAGACACGGCTGACGAGCGCACACGAAGAGAGGGCGCGGGGGTCGGTGTGCAAGAAGTCGATGATATGCTCCACGACCTCGGGGGGACATGTCGAGTGAGGCATGTTAGCTGGGCGAGAGCACGCAAGGGCGATGGCAGCGATATATAGCGGGGGCTTGTGCTGTTCTTGAGCTGGTCCTCGTGTACATGCACCAGCTCGGCTCGCCCTATGCGAGACTATAAGCTTGCTAAATGCGATAACGTGCAATCAGTTCGCAAGGCACCAAACGTCATGCGCCACGTACAAGATAGGTTGAGCTACACGGATGCCGTTGTGAGCGACTGGATGGTGATTACAGTTGTCTGGGAAGCCGGGAGTTGACACGGTCCATCCAAGGACAAGTAGCTTGAGGCACAGAGGCTGCAGTGAGGGTGCATCGTGTTCCTGGCGTGACCGCCGACAATTCAGATATACACTGTCGAAATTTGTCGTGTGGAAATTTGACACTGTCGAAATCTGTCGTGGTCGACATTTATCGCCGGTGTCCTAGGAGGTTCCAATATGTATGAATCGCAGGATTGCGGGAGCCTCGGGCAAGGACACCTGGCGCGCCGACCGGCGTGAGGATGAAGATTCGAGGCGTCCGAGTGCAGGTGAAATAGCGCACCGGTGACGGACCTGCTTTCGCCGCCTCGGATATATACTATGCTGTCGGTCTCGATTCAACAAAATTAAGTGCCTTCCGTTCTACATACTGGTGTCCAAAATCCTAGAGAACTGTATCAAATTGATCATGGTTCCTAGCGAGACGGATGGACTTCGAGGAGCTAAAAACCGTCGTACCATTGTTGCCGCACTCTCATCGCCCTTCCCCGTGACTCTCCATACTCCCCGTCGTCCGAATCGGTCCAAGCTCAGAATTGGTCGAGGTTGACAAGTACAGTTGTGGTGCAAGTCACAAAGGCTCGGTAGTCGGGAGGAGGGGATCGGAGAGTGACAGAAAATTTGGACTTACTAGAACATCGCCTACTGGACCAGTCATTCCCGATTCCTGCTGTCATCATTTTCAAGCCTTGAGTAGGGCGTCCGAGCCTTACCCAGTATCAGAGCAGATATGATGCTCAGAAGCTTTCGAGCCTAGAGAACCAGAGGGTTGCCCGTTCGCGCCTGCCGAAAGATAGTTGTACTACGCAGGGAGGTAGGTCTTCATTCCGAGGTGCGAGTGAGTTGAGTGGTGAGCTAAGAGTTGCATACGCATTAACGTGAGGGCAGCCTGTCTAGTACGTAGTATCACCTTTCTCGAGAGCGTTGATACGCCGCGACGGGGGAGCAGAAGGAGGAGGAGGAGACGCTGCGCACGTACACGCGCCTTCGGAGTTCGGAACCGGCTCCGTGTACTAGCGCCTAGTAGACAAGTCGTGTCACGCCAACTTTGTGACGCCTCCACCGAACCACACGCACCTCCTCTGCGGCGGCCACATAGCTTCGACATAGCTACGGGCCCAGGAACTTGATGGTAAGTGCAAGCAGTTATTACGGCCCCATAACGGTGAGTGGTACATTCGACTGATACTCGACCCGCACCAGCCTACTCAGATCAACTCCGAGGAGCAACTTATGAACTGGCATCATCTCCGCCGCATCTCGGTCCACCTTCTCCCCCGTACTCTATCCCCCCTCTCGCGACGTGCACTGAGACACTGACCCTCTACAGCACTCTCCTCTTCTCTCATTTTGCTTTGCGAACTACTTGGAAGAGTACGGTAACTCGGAATTTCGTCACCTCCAGGATCCAATGGAACTTAAGGACAACATCCTTCCAAGAGCAGACGATGATAAGTAATGTTTTTAAGTACTAGCGAATTGGATACCTGACCTCGTCCTCAAGCATCAGGATCCTTCGCCGCAGAAAAACCACCGCGATCGTCACACTTACCAACAAACGCTCGGGAGCTCCCCCACCTTCGCCACACATGCTCAGAACTCCGGTCCCATATGCTGCTAGCTTATCCTCCTCCCGCTAACTTAGACAGATACAGGGTAGAGAGCCTGCTTTTTTCACATCGGCCTCCACCCCCGAACGTCCAAAACCTCTTATCTGTCGCTTGGCCTTAGCAAACCCTGCCTCCTAGAAACGTCTCCTCTGTGCGCTGTCGGTGATACATGGCCACTAGGGCACTGAGATCGCGCCCAGCCGTCAATGCTCTGCAGACAACACGGTCAGACGTGTCACATGCAAGAGCTTCTCCACCCACGACGGGTCGGGCTGTTGACTAGTATAAGGATGAGCGAAACACACCGTTGAAGACGCGGGACCCGCATACCGACTCGTACACAAGCATAATGAAGCCGACCCACCTCTTCTCTCTCGTCCTCCTGGGCATGCTCTCCGCAACTGACCACGTAAGCTCACTCCATTCTCATCTAAAGACTAACATTCACCACATACCGCCCGCTCGCAGTCGTCCGCACGCTTCACGCCGTACGTCAAAGTGCCCGCGCACGCGCACGCCGTCCAAAAAGGGAGCGAGTACGCGTGGCTCGTGGACACGCACGAGCAAGCCCGGCTCTCCGCGCTGCTCGCGCACGATGTCTCCTCGCTCGACCTCCTCGGCTTCTACGCGAACGCCCCGCCGCATCCCTGCCCGCGCTGCGGCAAGGAGACGGAGCTCATCGACTGGTAAGTACAGTCCCGGCCCCCTTCTGAGCGAGTCGCGACATCAGTGCGTCTCGTCTCTCTCCTCCCACTGGCACTTCTACGCACCGTGACCGGGCCAGCGCGGGTTCTCGCTCGTTTGATTCTAGCCTATGGACCGACGCGAGCCGTCGCACGACAGGTAGTTCTGGCACTGGCACTGACACCGCGCGTTGACAGGGTATACACTGCGCTCGAGCGCGGGGTGCACTCGCGCGAGTGGATCGTGCAGGCGCTGCGCGAGGGCCGGCTGTCCAAGAAGGGCGCGCACGACGTCTATTGCTCGCGCTGCGGCCACCTGACCGCGTTCCAAGACCCCTCGGGCGACGAGGGCGGCAGGCCCGACATTGCGTGTGCCACGGCACGCCCTGTCGACTGGCAAGGTCGCTGCGTGCTGTGGCTGCGGACTCATTGACTTCTCTCTCTGTACAATGTAGCGGTACGATCGGGGCACGAGGACGTTTGGCCGTCGCCCGGATAGCCCGCCGTTTCTTGGAGAACACACGATGGGCATGGTGCGTCCAGTTTGTACCCGATGCCTACATATAGCAGATCCGTCAGATCCAACTATGCTGACAGAATGCCCCAGGAGCAGCCGGCGGGAGGGATGCAAAAGAGGGAACCGTCTGCGGGCGCCGTTCCCGACAGCGTCGGAGTCGCCGCGAAGACATGGAGCGACATCTGGAACATCAAGAGGTCCGACGCACCCGAGTTTCTACAGGTCCTCGTAGAGAAAACCCACCAAACTCCAGAATGTGCATCCACAAACGCCCACGACGACGGGTCTGGACAAACCGCCAATGTGTGGGCGCATTACTGGCTCGTCAAAAAAGGAGAAGTTGTACTACCATCTAAATCGGAGTTCTCCGGCGCAGTCTGATCAACAGCGCTCGTACGGCGCTTGGCTATCGATGTAGCTTCTCTCCACTGTCAGTGTCACTGTGAACTAGCAGGAAAGCGAGATGCTGCCCACATTCCCAACCGACATATTCTACCCAATCTGCGAACAGCTCGATCGCGAGACACTGCAGAATCTGTCTCTCACTTGCTACGCTCTCGTGGTGCCTGCTCGACAGCAGTTGTTCCAGGACATCTTCTACCGGCCGTCGACAATGGACCGATTTCTAGCCCTCCTCCGCTCCAACTCCTCTATTGGCGCACTCGTGAAGAGTCTCACCATCGACTCTCTCATATTTCCAACCCCCGCAAGCTCTCTACACCTCGCGCTCTTCACGAACCTTCGACACCTCACGCTGTGTGCGCCCCTCCTCGAATCGTGGGACCAACTGTTCCAGGAGGTCCTCCCCTCGATCCCCTCGCTGCGGTCTTTGGACTGCGAAGACGTGGAAGTTGAAACGGAGACGGCACCGGTGTCTCGACCCCTTGACGGCACCGCGGGCCAGGCTCCTGTGGCGCTCGCGGCTCTGACAGTGAAGCTGAACAGCAGGCGTTGCGACAGCAGAGTGTTCATCCAGCACATTCTATGCGCGGACGTCGCAGCCCGTCTACGCTCTCTCGACATCTCTCTCGGAGAAACCGACCAGCATTTCCTTTGGATGCCCGTCGTCCGCGCGGCCAGTCAAACTCTCGAGCATGTCACCCTCTCGATGAGCGACGCTCCCATCCCTGCAAGTATCTCGGAGACCTCCGGTGCGTACGCCGCTGCTTGTAACGGCACGGGCTCTAACAGACACCCAGAGACCTCGCACAGCTATGTATTCGGCGCCCTCGCCACCGCCTCTCGACTGTCCACGCTCGGCATCCGCTACTGTCCCGATCCTATGATACGTAACGGCTCCCGGACACGGGTCGCCGAACTCCTCATGGCGCTCAGCAGCGCACTGCTCTCCCGATCCCCCGTCCTGTTCCCGGACCTCTCCCACCTCACTCTGCACATGGTCGACCGCGAACGAGGGCTGGACCCACTCGGACCGTCTCTAGCACGCCTCGCGCGCGCTCTCGCCGACGCGACTCGATATCCGAAGCTCGCCAGACTCACCGTCACCGTCACGCACGAGATGTGGCTCAGCGACTCCATCGGCTGGTCCCCCGTGTCCAGGACGTTCAAGCACGACGCATTGCACGCCAAGTGGTCCGCAGCGTGCGCAGTGCTCGAGGGACTCCCCGGGGTCGCTCTGGATATCGTGGTTCATCGCTTCATCAAGACGTGGTAGACCGCCGTCCGACTGCGTTCAGAAGCCGCACAGAGGCGTGGCAGGCGGCGACCGCTGACCAACGCAGTCGCCCTCGAAGCAGTCCGCTCACGGCTACCGGACCTCTTTTCTCGAACCGGACCAGACGCGGTCAGGAAGCGACCGACGGCGAGCACGCTGCGGGCCGCAAACGGTCGAGCTGTCGCACCCCTCGCTTCTCTTGCATGCTTCGCTGCCTGCCTCCGTACAAAACTCGTCCGCCGCTGCGCCCGTCGGTCCCTACGCCCTACGGCCCCCACGCTCCTTACCGCCATGTTCTCCCTCGCCCCCCTCTCTCTCCTCCTCCTCGCAGCCCTCGCAGCCCGCGCAGCCCCCGACGCCCGGTCCCCCACCAGCACCCTCCCCGACCTCTCCGCCGGCTTCAACCCGCTCCACGTCCCCGTCCGCTCCCTCCCCATCGTCGCCCCCGTCCCGCTCACCAACGCCCAGCGCCTCGCCCGCGGCCTGCCCCCCAACCGCCCCCGCTTCCACAGCAGCCACCGCCGCGCCCACGACCCGCGTCCGTCGGGCGGATGCCCCATGCACACTGGGTCAATCGCCGTCGCGCTCGACGGCATCGACGCCGGCTTCGTCCGCCACAACCCGAACGGATTTGGGGAGTTCGGGCTCACCACCGTCCCCACCGAAGCCCTCTCCGTCATCTTCTGCACGCGCGGCGAGTACATCGAGCTCGCCACTACCGTGCGCCTCTCCTTCTGCCCGCTGTCCGACTTGCGCGTTGACTTGACTGCAGAACGGCCTCATGGACTTCGACCACCTGGGTGGGGTGCAGGGCTTCGCCTCCAAGACCCCCGACTTGGGCACCGGCGCCCTCGCTACCCACTACGCCTACATCGCTGGCACGCTAGAAGGTACGCCCTCTGCCCTCCGCTCGCGTCCCTCTTCCCTTCCCTTCCTCCCGCTTCCCTTCCAGCGCCCGCTCACCTCCCTCCCTGCAGCACCCCGCAGCGCACCCATCGCAGGCCCAAACGCATTCACAGCCGCAACCGGCATCCCCGAGTCCTACGAGTCCACGATCTGGCACCTCACCCGGGGCTCGGAGCTGCGCCCCGCGTGGGTGAACAGCGACGGCGCGCGCGCGCCGGGGGTCGAGCTCGTGTACGACGTCGGCGCCGGGGCGTTCGCGCTCACGGGGGACGTGCGTGCATTCGTCGCCGCCTACGGGCGCGCGCAGCGTGCGGTGCGTCGCCTCTCTCCTCTCCTCTCCTCTCCTCTCCTCCTACCGCGCGTGTGCAGGATGCTGACCACGTTCACGGTCCTGCCAGACGTTCACGTTCGTGCCCGCGTGAGGCGGCCGTCCTTCTCGCACGCACGCAGCACGCAGATCGCAGGCCGCAGAAAACAGAACGCAAAATGCAGAAAACGGCCGGGCGAAACGCGTCTGCCAAGTCGAGTCGAGTCGTTTGGTGTTTTTGTTTTGCTTTTCTTTGCTTTTCTCTCTAGACTCCTCCGACGGACGCCATACCATACCCGCACCCATCTCGCGCGCCATACCCACACGCCTCGCCGTGCGTCTCTCTCTCGCCGTGCGCCGTGCGCCGTCCCTCTCTCGCGCGCGCGGCCGCCTCCTACCATACATCCCCGTACGCTACGCTACGCTGCTCTCCTCTCCGTCTACTTGACGTTCCCATCTACACTCACGTTAATCACACCCACCTTACTCACATTACTCACACAGTACACTCACCTTCAACATGTCCATGTCCATGCGCGGCCCGTTCACACGCAGATCTACGCCGTTCACATCCACACGGCCGTCTACATTGGACTTGAACGGCGCGCAATGATGCGGACGGTCGTGCGTGCGTGCGTGCGTGCGAGTGCGTCGGGGTCTGCACAAGCGTGTCCCGTTGTGAGTCCCGAGTCTGAGTACCGAGTACGGAGTGCTGAGTGCTTGAGTCTGAGTGCTGAGTCTGAGTACCTGATAGCGAGTAGCGAGTAGTAGCGAGTCCTGAGTACCTGAGTACCTGAGTAACGTGTACTGAATGAGTCTGAGATCTGAGGACTGACTGACTGACTGATTGATTGATTGACTGAGTCCTGAGTCCTGAGTACTGAGTACTGAGTCTCGCGGCGGTGCTTGAGGCCACTGAGGCTCTTCATCGATGCATCGCCGTGCCGTCGTCGCGACGCGCCATCGCACGCCCCGGCCGCAAACGCAAACACACCCGGAGTGAGTGCCGTCCGCCGTCCACCATCAGCTATATCCTCATATCTAATCTCTCTAGGGACCGGGTCGGCCCCACTGTGTCGAGTCTCGACGTCCGATCGCAACCTGCAGCATGCACTCGGACGCAGAGCGGATGTGGAGTGGACGTCACGTACGCACCTCAGGCCCGGGCTCGCGTAGACGACACCGCGGCCCGTGCACGAGCTGCAGTCTCCATGGCATGTCGTGGCAGGCTGCCCGGGCGTCCTCGCCGCTCGGGGGTGGTGTGCGTCCCAGAGAGTGCAGGGTGCGCACGCCACGCCACTGCATTCGACTCGGAGCTCCGAGTCTGCGTCTGAGTCTGCGTCTGAGTCTCGAGCTCAAGGATTTCCGTCACGGTCACCGTCGTGCGTTCGACGCGTCCCGTCCCGTTATCATCAACTGCAGTATGATACCTGGCCGTGTCCGAGTCATCCGTCCCCGTTCCTGTCTTCATTTTCGAGTGAACTTGAAGCTCGAACTTGAAGCTTGGTCATTGAATATCGAACGTTGAACGTTGAACGCCTTGAAGCCTGAAAGCTTGAAAGCTTAAACAGCGGTGGCTGATCCGCGCGCGCAGCGCGTGAACTCAGGCTGTGAACACACCCGCAGATTCGCACCAGTACTGTCAATGAGTAAGTCTGGTCAGCTGGCAGCGCGTGCCCGAGCCGCACGTATAACGCACCACAGGGACGCGAGGAATATGAAGACGGCGGCGTCGAACGGCGAACGTCGGACAATGGGGGGAGGGCGGGCCCGGGCAAGCCCACCAGACCGGCCTAGAGAGCCTGAACCTAGCAAACGGTCCGTTTGTCCGTCCGCCTCTCCATCTGTCCGTCTATCAGGGACACCCTGGATCAGCCTCCTGGATCAGCCTCCTAGTAGTAGATAGTTGCGCAGACCGCCATCCGTGCAGCACCGCGGCGGCGTACCCCACTACACACGCGCACACACATCAGAACGAGCCCGAGCGCGGTTGCACACACACGCACATATGCATGCATATGAACGAGCCAGGGCCGTGCACGGTACGGACACCGACACGGCGCACCGTAGCTGAGGGCGAGTCAGGGGCGCCGGCCGATAATGCATGTGTCGGGTCGGGCACGGGCCCTATAGAGCTGTAGCACGATCCGTGCGGGATGCGCGGGATGCAGGATGCAAGATGCGACAGCCCTTTCCGATCGCACGAGCGACACTGTCGATGTCTAGACCGGCACGGCGGTATGAGGGAACACTCATATCCGGAAGTAGGTAACTAGGAGGAGGTCCTGTGTCGCGTTCGTCGACGTGTGCGCGTCGATTGCAAGGCGATCTTCGCGTCTGGGCTCGGGGTCATGCCCGATGGAAACCTGCAGCAGACTCAGAGCGGGATGTGGACGTTGCGCACTCACCTCGCGTGGACGGACAAGCTGCGGCCTCCAAGTCTTCTTCGGAGGTAACAGGAACAATGAATGAGATCTAAGCTGTACGAGCTTGGGCCAGCGAGCACCCTATATGAGCAGTCGGCTTTTCCGCGCAACACCAACAAAGGCGGTATGCGCTGGGTATGCATCCCGCACTGCAGAGCCATCGCGTTCTCTCAACAGACAGACACCTCGACCTCGATCCCCGCGTCCGCAAACATCCAGAGCATCTCCCGCCCCTTCTCCTCCGGATCCTGCCCGAGCGGGAAGGGCCGAATATTAGAGCCGTACGCGGGGTCGCTGAACCGCATGTCCACGCTCCGGAAGCGCGGATACCGGCAGCTGCCTAGACCCCGACTCCCGCTAGTGCCCGTGCCCGTGCCGACGAGGGACGATAACAGCGCGTGCCACGCGTCCCCGCAGCACGCGAGGCTGTCGACGGACGCCCGCTGGATGCCGAACGAGAGTGTCTCCAGGAGCGGGAGCGGCGGCGGGTCTCGGGCGAAAACGGCGGCGAGCTCATCGAGGAAGAAGGGCGAGAGGAGCGGGCGCGAGTCGACTCGCTGTGCCTGCCGGCAGGAGGGGTAGCCGTCGTACTTGATGTGCAGCGAGCGCAGGAGCGGACAGCCAGGGAGCGCCGCGTACAGCGTCACGACGCTCTCTCCTAAGTACATAGCAGCTCATGAGTGCACCGTGGAGACGGGCCGCGCCGATCGGCCCAGCACAGAAGCGACAGCGACAAGTACTCACGAAGCTCGCATTCGGCCTTGTTGAAGTAGAAATAGTCGCCGGTCGCATTGATGTCGGGGACAATGTCGTTCACGGAGAGGGACAGATGCGCCAGCGACCGTCCAAGCGCGGGGAAGAGCGGCAACCATGCGTGCGACACGCCGGCGTCGCTGAGGAGGTGCAGCGAGGCCAGCGCCGCGAGCTCGCCCGCTGCAGCGAGGTCCCGGGCGAGCGCCGCCGACGCCCACTCCGTCGTGTCGTATGTGCCATAGAGATAGAGCAGCGAAAGGCTCTTGAGGGGCGCGGAGCGCGCTCCTCCTGCCGCGAACGCGCGCAAGGGTGGGGGCTGCGTCCATCGGGGCTCGGGATCGCGGTAATCCATGTCCAGGCCGGTGAGGACGAGGGCCTCGATCTGCGGGAACGCGGCGATGACCACCCGGGCCATCGCAGGCAGCGAGTCGCCTATGAAGTCATCGAGGGTGACAGAGCGGACGTTGGCGAGGCGTGTCAGAGCCGAGCTGAGCGCCGCCTCCTCCGTCCAGAGGTTATCGCTGTGGTAGGATTCGCCCATAAACATCGTGTGTTCGCCGTCGCACACGAGATGGAGGTCCCTCACGCAGGATGCCAGAGCGGGATTCGCGTCCACGAGCTTGAGAAAAGCCTCGGTTCGTCGACTGTCCGGGATGTACCTAGGATTGGAGGATTTGGAAGGGAGCGTGATCTTGGCAAAGATATGGTGACGCGCAGTTGCGTTCCAGAGACGGCTCACAAGAGAGCACAGGCACATCGTGTGCATGTCGTCGTGCAGGTTCTCGAGGACTTTGTCGAGGAGCTCCGGCACCTCCAGTGCCGTGAGGTCCGCATGTCCTCCACTCCTATGAGAGATAATCGGGTGCGTTATCTAAGATTCAGGAGTCCCGTTCTGTTCTGAAGCTACGATGAAGACGTACCCATCCATACGTCTGGATACTGATTAAGTTCGGAGAGGATCCGAGAGGCGGACGAGGCGGAGTCCTCCTGGAATCAAAACTTGCGGCGAGTTTCGATCCTACTGCAGAGATATATTGTCGTTGTGGATAAAGAGCACGCACCAGCTAGGAAGCAGACTCTGGACGAAGGGGCAGGGATTAGTAGAGAACAGGTGAGTGTCAAGACGTCAAGCGCTGGCTCGAGATGTCGGAGTCATTCGACAGGTCACACATGCGTGACATAACGCGACGCCGGGCGCTGCCGCCAACTTGAACTGTGATGCCACATGATGGTTGGATCCAAGTTGGATCTCATTTCCTCCAGCCTGTATACCACCACCAGTCGCTAAACGACGGTATCGCGCCGCTCTGGACACGATGCTCGACTCAGCGACTACGCTCTAGAGGCATGTGAGTGGCATTTGGTACCACTGCCGCTGTACAATGACCATTACGGCGCAGTGTGCGACGGACGTATAAGAATTCGTTCTTCTCCTTTCAGGAAGCATACCGATTCATAGTCTACAGTCCAACTACACGCTCAAGTTTCTGAAATACCGTAGTGCGCGGATGTTCCGGGATGCGGGGGGGTTCGGGGGATTTGGAACGGAGCGTGATCTTGGCAAATATATGACGACGGGCAGTTGCATTCCACAGGCGGCTCACAAGCGAACATGAGCACAGTGTGTGCATGTCGTTGCATATTGCCGAGTACTTGGTCGAGGAGCTCCGGTACCTCTAAGGCCGTGAACTCCGTATGCCCTTCACTGCAATGAGGGACGACCGGTTGCGCTGTGTAAACTTAGGGCTCTCAGTTTGGCTGTAAAGCTACAGTGAAACACCGTACCCATGTATCACAGAATCGCCGAGACGTTTAGAATAGGAGGCGGTCGGGGAGGAGACGCCGTGATGGTGGGTGCTAAGAGTTGATCCGTGTTTTGACGTTACTAGCAGATGTTTATGTTGTTTTGGTTCGAGAAGATGCACGGGCTAAGTGGGCTAGGAATGCGCATAGTCCAGACGAAACGGTAGAGAAACCAATTGCTCGCAAGACTCAAGCGCCGACGGGGAGTCATCGATGGGTCACAACGCGTGACATAACGCGTGGTTAGTAGTAACGGTTCAGTTAGCGAGTTCAAGTCACTCAAACTCTGTATGATGTATGTACAGTCAGTATCATGTCAAAGTGCCCGAAGGGCGCTACATGACATGTAGCATTGGGTCGTAGGAGGTTCCTGCGTGGTGACCGAAATCAGACAGCTGACCGCACAGAGGAACGGGTCACCTCACCTCCGTTGATGATGTCGCGGGGACATACCATCCCACTGCTCACGACTCGCCCGCACCCCCCTCGTCCTCGTCCTCGTCCCCGTCCTCGGCGTTCCCGTCCTCGTCTCCCGAGTCCACCCCGATATCGACGCTCCCGGGGGCAGGGAACCACCCAAACGCGCGCAGGTCGACCTTCAGGTCTCCGCCGCGCGTAAGCACGACATCCACGCCCTCCGCGACGAGTGCGTCGCGCTGGCGCGTCGCTCCGTCCGTCCCCGGCCCCCGGGAGGAGATCACGCCCGAGGAAGAGAGGACGCGGTGCCAGGGCACGGGCGGGTTCGCGTCCGGGGAGAGGAACTTGAGTGCTACATGGGGCGAGAGCCGCAGCGCGTGAACGTACGTCCGAGTCAGCGTTACGATAGGAGGCAGGTGGAAGTCTGGGCGGACCTTGACCGACGTGTCGGGAGTACGCGGGCATCCCAATGAGCTTCGCGATGTGTCCTGTGCGGCATACATTAGGGGGAAACGTTCCGCATCGTCCAGGGGACGTACGCGTCGCAGACGCACCGTAGGAAGTGACCCGCTGAGGCGGAATCTGACGAACGACATTGTAGACCTGGACGATGCTTGAGTATACGATTAAGCGATATGTTGTGGAATGGACTGTACTGCTGCATGGAACTGATCCCCGTCTAGTGGCATGACGGCCGTCCACAAGAGAGCTGGCGTATGCGGGCGTGACGTCGAGTCAGAGAAAGGTCGCGTTACGTCACGCGTTTCGTCACTTCCATAGGCTCCGAGTAGACGCTCTCAAAGGCGTTTGAATTCGTGTGAGCTACGATACACCCAACCACCGCACAGCACGATCTACATACGCACCAATGAGGGACGATGGCACACATGCACACACAGCGTATTTCATGGACTGCACCGACATTTCGCCTCCTGTGCTCTCACCCGCCCACGACCGCGGGGACCAACGGCGACCCCACAGCATCACATTTCAACTTCCCCTCGTCTGGCACCTCTGCACGATGCGGGACCGCAGGCTCTACCCGTTCCCAAGCGCACGTAAGCACGCATTCAAGTTCCGCTCGTGAGCAGCGAGCGACCACTGCCAGAGCCGAGCACTCACCGAACAGCACCTCCCGCGCGCCGAACCGGACCTCGAGCGCCTTGTACCCGACGGCCGCGAGCCAGGGGAGCGCGCTGAGCTCCATGCACTCGAACCCCGCGGCGTCGTAGCCCAGCCCGAGCCCGCGCTCGAAGGCGAGGACGTGGTGCGCGGGGTGCGTGTGCGTGCGCGTGCGCGGCGGGTGCTGAGGGCCGTCGTAGGCGGGTGCGGAGGGGGCCGCGGCGAGATCTGCCTCTGGCTCGCACGGCGCGTCCTGGTCTGCGGGGGTCCATTGCGAGAACAGCTCTTGGGTCTGGGCAGCCGGGGCGGTGGGCGTGATGGCCCGGGGTTGAGGATGAGCGTGCGCTTTTCCCTTAGGCGGGCAGGCTTGCTTCTTTCCCTTCCCCTTGCCCTTTCCTTTCGTCCCAGCAGGGACCGGCGCCGAGCTCGCGTTCGCTGCCGCGCCCAAGTTCCGCACCGGCAGGAGGATGCTTGCTGCCGCCTCGGCCTTCACTTCCGTGGCGGCGGGGGCTTTCTTCCCGCGCGGCTTCCTCTGCGCCGGGGCGCGCTTCTTCGCAACGGGCACGATAGCTGGCTCCACCTTCACAGAGACAGCGGCGGTTCCGAGCTGGGCGTGAGGGTCTACGGAGAGAGCCTGCTGTGCTTTCGTCTTCTTCTTCCGCACCCGTTTTAGAGGCGGCGGTTGAGGAACTGTGCAGTGCGTGATATCAGAGCGACCTCGCAAGAGGGTCTGACGACGGTACTCACCAGTCGTCGATGCGGCGCTGCTGTCGTTGACGTTTTCTGTCTTCACGCGAACGTCTGCCGCACACAGCTGCTGAGCCTGAGACGCGTCCTCGACCTTGACTTTGCGTTTCCCGCGCGCCTTATCCTTGTTAGGCTGCGCACCCGCCGCGGTGTGCTTCGGACCCGCCCCTTCCTTCTGCTTCTTGGTCTGCTTGTTCTTCTGCTTCTTTGACCCTTTCGCGTTCGCCTCCGTCTCAACTGGCTGTGCCCGGGCTTGCCGCCTCCGCGCGAGGACGATGCGCAGGGGTTCTGCGAGAGCGTATCAGTATCACGAGCAGCGACGATTGCGCCCTAATGACACTCACCGTCGTCTTCGTCGTCGTCCAAGACGAACATGGGCGTCGGATGCGGGACGGCGTCACGGTCCAGCAGCTCGCGTTTGACCGCTACCCCGCCGCCGCAGTCTTCAAGTTCAAATTTGATCGTGTGTGGTACGCTGGCATCCAGCGGCATCGGCATCGGCGTCGGATCCTGCTCAAGCTCACGCTTCAGGTCAGCATCACTCCCAGCGACAGCGACAGCGACGAACACGACCGTGAGCACTCACCCCTGCACTGCTCTTCGCCTTCACCGCGTCCGGCCGGACAGGCAGCGACCTCGGCGACCCTCCCGACGATGACTGGAGCTGGAGGCGGAGGGTGTGCGTGCGCGTGCCCGACCCGGGACGTCCGTGGGGAGTTCCTGGGCGGCTCCCGGACGAGGGCGCGTTGGGGGAACGGGGGCGGGGCGGGTGTGTTGTGTTGCGAAGGTGTAGGGTAGAGTCGTCCGCGCCTGGGCGGCCGGGTCTGTACGGCTGAGGAGTCCCGGGCCGGCTGCCTGACGAGGGCGACGGTCCGTCGGGCGTGCGGGGACGGGGAGGGATGTCCGCTGGGGGTGGGCTGAGAGGAAGAGGAAGGGGGAGCGAGGGATGTTGAGGGAGGCATGTGTCGCTCGTGTCGGATCCGGGACGGCCGGGACGATGGGGTTGAGGAGTCCCCGGGCGACTGCCGGATGCGGGCGGGGTGCGGGGGCGGGGTGGGATGTCCTCTGGAGGAGGCAGGCTGCCCGGACGCGGAACGAGGTGGAAAGAGGGCTGGAGATCGTGTTCAGTGGCGGTTGCGGACGCCTCGGTTTGCTGTTCGACGGAAGAGCCGTTCCTGAAAGCTAGCAAGCGAGAGTGCGCGGGAAACTGCTTCGGGTCTGCGGAGTCCAAAGGGGGCGAGGAGCAGACGAGCGGAGACGTTGGCGGAGACGACGAAGGCAGGCGGCGGTCGTCATCGGAGTGTTGTAGTGAGAATGGAGAAGGAGAGCGAGGCGAGGAATGTGTGGACAAGAAGAAAGAGGGGGAAAAGAACGAGTCTTCGACTTTGACTTGCGGGCTTGGCGTGCGAGGCGGATCGGGTGCGGTATGAGGAGTCGGCATTGGCAGAAGAGGGCGAGAGCCTTGGAGAGCAGGTTCGAGGTCCTGGCGGGTTTTGAGACGCTTCGGCTGCGACTGGGTCGATGACTCGGCGGCCGCAAGAACAGTTTCATCTTGGGGAGCTACTCGGCCGAAAGCTTGGAGCGTGTTCACCAGAACTACCTCGCGGGCAGGAGTTGAGCGAGAGACGTGAGAATCAGCGAGGTTGTCAGGGTCGTCGAAACGTGCGCCAGAGCGAATAGCAGAAGTAGGAATCTCAAGCCCAGGATGAGGATGCGAGCCAGCGACACAAGTGGCACCTCCAGAGACACCAGACGGAGCTCCAGTCACTGCAGGAGCATCGTAGTACAGGAATCGTTTGCGCTTGAGGCGAGGTGGAAGCGAAGGTGAAGGGTCCTCGTCAGGCACAGAGAGTCCAGCGTAGGTATATGCGTCGGAAACGACGTCGTCTTGACTGTCCGTGTGGGTATATGCGGTATATAAGTGTTCAGAAACCTCGTCCGAGAAGTGTACTTGACGAGGACGACGAGAGGCGGGTCGACGCTGAGAAGACTTGCGGAGAGCAGGCTTGAGGACCTGAGAGACAGCGGAGCCAGATCCCTCTTGACGACCAGACCAGATTTCGTACGCACTGGTAGACTCGACAGAGACGGGCCCCAGGACGCCCGGTCCTTGAACGAGTGGAAGCCCTGCGAGCGCTGTTCTGGCACATGTCGCGCAGGCAGGATGGGGAACCGTGTCGTGTGCGCGAGTGTGCCGCACACGAGCCGCAGACTGGCGAGAAACGTGTGCGGCCTTCGTGCGCTGCCCCCGAGTCGTTCCGCGGGTCTTCGCCTTCTTGCCTGGGGGCGGGGCGAGCGAGGGAGACTCGGCGCGCTCGCGCTTGACGCGGACGTCGACAGGAAAAGACTCACGAGGCGGCCCAGCGTCGCTGCCAGTATCCGGGTTCCCAGAGGTCCTTCCCCCCCGCGCGGAACCGTCCTGGCGTCGGCCGCCGGTCCGTCGCTGCAGCCAGTCGTCGACGAGAGCAG
The DNA here is from genome assembly GCA_033807695.1 of Daedaleopsis sinensis. Classification (NCBI taxonomy): domain Eukaryota; kingdom Fungi; phylum Basidiomycota; class Agaricomycetes; order Polyporales; family Polyporaceae; genus Daedaleopsis; species Daedaleopsis sinensis. The sequence continues at coordinate 3,347,577 of CM066310.1, read as the reverse complement.
GGTCAATGTTGCGAGTGGTCGCCCAGTTGGCGCAGAAAGACGTCGTGGGCTTGAGAGAGGACTGGGCGAGGATGCCGCTGAGCTCGGCGCGGTGCGTGCGGGAGAGCAACTCCGATGGGTTTGCAGACGAGTCGTCGTTGGCGCGAGTGAGAGCGGTAGTCCTCGTCTTGACCGTCGTCTTTGGCATCGTCCAGAGCTCGAGAGAGGATGAGGAAGGCCCAAAGGACGATGGTGGTGGTACCGCGCCAAGTCCCGACGAGGACACTTCGAGCCGCTCGAATTCGGTCACACACCGGCGCCTCCACAAACTAGTGCATCACGTGCCTGTGACTACTCGCGCCCTGTCACCGTTGCAGCGAACGCGTCTCGTTCCCATGCGCATACAGCTCCGTCTCAGGTGGTACATGAGTTTGTATGGTGAGGTCCGGTGAGTGCGTATCGACTTTGTTTTTTCCCCTCGCGACCCGAGGACTTACGTCAACGCACATCGCTGAGCAGGAACAAGCACCGTCGAGAACCACCTCTCTTTCCGCGCCTTCTCGTTCAAACAGACTCACCTTCGCGGGTGGAAGGCGGTGAGAAGCGCGAGATTCCTAGTGGTTCATGACGTCGTGATCCGGGGGTGCTCATTGAGAGAAGATCGATGATGAACTGATTAGAATTGAGTTGCCCGCAAGCACGCACGCTCTATCAGCTTGGGGGACTGCGGCTCGCGGTCAATAGCAAGGCATTACATTCAACTCTGCGCGGGATTCTCACCATCTCCTTCGTCGAAAACGGAAAAACGTTGATATCTCAAGGCTTCAGGAGGGACACAGCACCACTGGAGGTCACCGAGTTGAATGCGACGACCCTGGTAATACTTGGAATAGATCTAGCAACCCCGGTCAGTACGTATGCGACGCAGAATCGAGTTGACGTCGACGGCACGGCACGCACCTCTGTCTACGCATCCGAATCGACGCGTATATCACGCGTGCCCTCTCCAGCCAAGACCAGATCCATCCCTCCCGAGTCCACTACCCATCGTCCACACACCCTCACTGCAGACATGCACATCCTCACCTCCACCCCACGCCTCCTCGCCGTCCTCGGCCTAGCCCTCGCCTCAATCCTCGCTGCCGCCACCCCGCTCCCCGCCCCCGCCCCAGACAGCTCCGCCATCGGGAACGGCTCGTCTGGCCTGTGCGGCGGGGCCGTCGCGGCCCTCCTCTGCTGCCACACCGTCGAGCCCGCGACGAGCCCCGCCGCGCGCACGCTCCTCGCTGCCGTCGGCGCCGCCGTGCAGGACGCCGCGACGCCCGTCGGGATCGCGTGTGCGCCGATCGCCGCTGGGGGCGCCTGGTGAGTTGCGGAGTCGCTCGCCAGTGTAGTGTCGGGTTGAATGCGAGATCCTTTTTCTCTTCTTTTAGTTCTGCGAATGCGGTGTGCTGCGCGGGCGAGTTCGGTGAGCGGACACGGCTTGGATTGTTGCATGGATGCTTACTGACGATTTTGTGCATCGGACGTAGGCTTGCTCGGGGTCGGATGCCTGCCCGCGTTGGTGTAGGGATACTGGTTCTGGTTGGGGAGAGCAGGTCTGCAGCAGGAGATCTGGCGATGGCGTCGTCTGACGACGCTCGATTCGGTGAAACTGCAGGTCCTCAAATGTATCAGTGCATGCATGTATCAGTGTGACTTGCGGATCGGATATATGAGATCAATGCGGCTAATGCCAGACCTTTGTGCACATCCAGAGTCTCTGGCCGTACTGATCTTGAGCCGCGCACGCAGGTGGGCAGTCGAGGGCGGGGTAGCATAGAATGGAGGGCTAACCCAAGTTCTTCCTGGGAGAGCTATTCGCCGTCTTTTCCATGCCAGAGCACGGCAATACCGCCATCCCCGCGCCTAGGGACACTCTCCTTAGCTTCACCCTTTGAGCGAGCCGTTGAGAGCTACGCTGCGAGGGGCGTAGTGCGCACTGCTCTTCTCAATCGTGGACACGAGCGCAGTCGAGCATCAGTCGTAGTAACTTGAATGTGCGAGGAGACCGGGCTTTCCGCCCATCATGAACTTATTTTGGCCTCAGGCGGGGAGGTGCTGCGGCTGCCGCACGCCCGGTTGACCATCGCGTTGGTGAGTCAATAGTGCTGCCTGGAGAAGGAAGGAGAAGAGACGGCGGCGGCATGTGGAGGTGGAGATGAGAAGCCATATCCATTATTAATATTGAGTAGAGCAGGTCCTCGGAGCGTCATACCCATACCGCGGCCGACCTGCATCTGGATATGTGTGCGAGGCCCAGGAAACTCGGATGAGACGGCGTACTCGACACAAGCCTGTGAGGCCTGAGGAGGAATGTGGGCTGCGACGTTGGTATCTGTGAGCATACGCAGAATCAACGTTCAATATCGAGGAGTTTTGGAATTGGAGGGGCCAGCATGACGTACCGCGCAAACCAAACTGAGACGGTACGACGCCGATCAGCAGTTGTATTGTGGCCTGTATCAGTATGGTCAGGACCGCAGTATCAACTTGGAAGCCCAGCTGCGGTGTGTTCGCGGGATACTCCGGGTAGAGTCGGACGGCACGCGTCACCAGCAGTAAAACGCCGGCGCTGCGAGGATCTCCGAGGCGAGCGATGCGTGCGCGTGCCAGTGCGGCCTTGAGGAGCGGAAATGAGGCTTCCCGAATTCGACGGGTGCGGTCAGCTGCAGCTGCAGCACCTCACCTCATCGATCCCGCGTCATACCGCCGCTGCTCTCAATGTGCCTAACACGCGTGCGTTGACGAAACGAAGTGCGGCTGCCGGCTGCCGGCTGCCAGCGTAGGAGCTTGCGGGAACGTGCCGCGCGTGGGCGTGAAGTTGGAGGTTCGCAGGTCCCGATTCACGTCACGCGTGTGCGGGACCCGCCGCACAACACCCGCAGCGAGTAGCGATATGGGGTCAGTGTGAGTGTGTGTATATATGAGTATGTGTGTGCACCCACCTGGCTAGACCCACTCCGTCTGCTCTCACTCCCCTCACCGTTGCCACCCCTCCCTCTCCGCCCGCTGCCAACACCAGCACCGACTACCGACACAGATGAAGCCGCCTCGGCCGATGCTCGAGACGCGCATGCGTGCACCGCTGCCAATCCTTGTTGCCGCCACCTCCGCGTCGCGCGCCGTCACCTCGCGTACGGCCCGACGTCGCTGCTCCTGCCCATCCACGTCCTCGCGACTAGGTCGGATGGGGGCATCGTAGCGCGTGATGCGCTATCGGTTAGCCCTGTGTATCTATATCCCCCTGTTACGGTGAGCCTATTTGCTTCGTTGGGCATTGGGATTGGCGAGTCTGACGCGACGCGGCCTCTGGGCCCCTTGCAGTTTCAGTTGCGGTTGCGGTTGCAGAGGTGAATTCTAACTCGACGCGGACAGTTGGAGGTGCTTCGAGCTTCAGGGGTGGGCCGTGGCCATCTTCGGGCGTATGTTACACGTATGTGTCCCGTCGCCGCTGCGCTTTTGCGCTCGCGGGGTCCGCAATGCGTGTTGACTGACTGACCGGCCTTTACGATTCTGCAGGTGCATCGTTAGCGTGCGCGGGTCGGCGCTATCTCTGTCGTTGGAGTGCATGCATGGACTGTGGACTGTGAATTAGTACGCTTGCTGGGAGGTTACTACGTGCCGTTGATGGTGTTTGACTGGTACCAGTGCATATCGTTGAACGTTGAACAATGAAAGGACAAGGACGAGTTCTCATACGTTCGTCGCACTCTGTGTTGACATGTAGCTCTGCGCCGTAATGGTCATTGTACAGCGGCAGTGGTACCAAATGCCACTCACATGCCTCTAGAGCGTAGTCGCTGAGTCGAGCATCGTGTCCAGAGCGGCGCGATACCGTCGTTTAGCGACTGGTGGTGGTATACAGGCTGGAGGAAATGAGATCCAACCATCATGTGGCATCACAGTTCAAGTTGGCGGCAGCGCCCGGCGTCGCGTTATGTCACGCATGTGTGACCTGTCGAATGACTCCGACATCTCGAGCCAGCGCTTGACGTCTTGACACTCACCTGTTCTCTACTAATCCCTGCCCCTTCGTCCAGAGTCTGCTTCCTAGCTGGTGCGTGCTCTTTATCCACAACGACAATATATCTTTGCAGTAGGATCGAAACTCGCCACAAGTTTTGATTCCAGGAGGACTCCGCCTCGTCCGCCTCTCGGATCCTCTCCGAACTTAATCAGTATCCAGACGTATGGATGGGTACGTCTTCATCGTAGCTTCAGAACAGAACGGGACTCCTGAATTTTAGATAACGCACCCGATTATCTCTCATAGGAGTGGAGGACATGCGGACCTCACGGCACTGGAGGTGCCGGAGCTCCTCGACAAAGTCCTCGAGAACCTGCACGACGACATGCACACGATGTGCCTGTGCTCTCTTGTGAGCCGTCTCTGGAACGCAACTGCGCGTCGCCATATCTTTGCCAAGATCACGCTCCCTTCCAAATCCTCCAATCCTAGGTACATCCCGGCCAGTCGACGAGCCGAGGCAATTTTAAACCTCGCAGACGCGAATCCCGCTCTGGGATCCTGCGTGAGAGACCTCCATCTTGTGTACGACGGCATACACCAACTGCATATGGGCGAATCCTATCACGACGGCTTCCTTTGGACGGACCGTGCGCTCAGCCCGGATCTGGCATGCCTCGCCAACGTCCGCTCTGTCACCCTCGACGGCTTCATAGGCGACTCGCTGCCTGCGATGGTCCAGGTGGTCATCGCCGCCTTCCCACAGATCGACACCCTCACCCTCACCAACCTGGACCTCGATTGGCGCGATCCCGAGCCCCGATGGACGCAGCCCCCACCCTTGCGCGCGTTCACGGCAGGAGGAGCGCGCTCCGCGCCCCTCAAGAGCCTCTCGCTGCTCTATCTCGATGGCGTAAACGACACCACGGAGTGGGCGTCAGCAGCGCTCGCCAGATACCTCGCTGCAGCGGGCGAGCTCGCAGCGCTGGCCTCGCTGCACCTCCTCAGCGACGCCGGCGTGTCGCACGCGTGGTTGCCGCTCTTCCCCGCGCTTGGACGGTCGCTGGCGCATCTGTCCCTCGCTGTGAACGACATTGTCCCCGACGTCACTGGGACCGGCGACTATTTCTACTTCAACAAGGCCGAATGCGAGCTTCGTGAGTACTTCTCCCCGTCGCTTCTGTGCTGGGCCCATCGGCGCGGCCCGTCAAGGTCTCCACGGTGCACTCACGATCTGCTATGTACTTAGGAGAGAGCATTGTCAAGCTGTACGCGGCGCTCCCAGGCTGTCCGCGCCTGCGCTCGCTGCACATCACGTACGATGGATACCCCTCCTACGACCAGGCCCAGCGGGTCGACTCGTGGAACCCGCGCCCGCTCCTGTCGCCCTTCTTTCTCGACGAGCTCGCCGCCGTCCTCGCACGGGGCCCGCCGCCGCTCCAGCACCTGGAGACGCTCTCGTTCGGCATCCGGGCGTCCGTCGACAGCCTCGCGCGGTGCGGGGACGCGTGGCTCGCGCTGTTCTCTGCGCTCGTCGGCACGGGCACGGGCACGGGCGGGAGTCGGGGTCGGGGTACCTACCGGTATCCGCGCTTCCGGCGCGTGGGCGTGCGGCTCAACGACCCTGGGTACCGCCCTGATATACCGCCCTTCCCGTACGGGAAGAAGGCGGAGGCGAGGGCGCAGAAGGGGCGGGACATGCTCTCGATGTTCGCGGACGCGGGGATCGAGGTCGAGGTGTCTGTTTGTTGAGAGAACGTGATGGCTCTGCGGTGCGGGATACATACGCAGCAGGTACCGCGGCTGGTTGATGTCGCGGGGCTGGGGCGTGCAGTGCTCTTTGTGCGGCCTTGGTGGTGCTGAGCAGGAAAGCCGATACCTCGTATAGGGTTCTCGTTGGCCGAGGGTTGGACAACTCGGATCTCATTCGTTGTTCCCATCACCCCCCGAGGATTCGGAGGCTGCAGCTCGTTCACGGACCGTCTACGCGAGGTGAGTGCACAATGCCCCCGTTCGCTCTGAGTCTGCTGCAGGCTGCAATCGGACGTGACCCCGAGACCAGACGCGAAGTTTGCCTGGCAATCGATGCGCACGCGTCGACCAACGCGACACACCGGACCCGTCGCAGGCCGCTCCTGCGACTGCCTCTTTGAGTCTCCGGAGTACCAACCTCCGCATCTGAGGTTTGCCTCCTACCGCCGTGTTGATCCAGGCATCGACATCCACCTCGTCGTCCGTGCGAATGGGACGTGCCGTCCACACCTCTCACCTCATACCGTCGCATCCCGCGCACACCGCACGGATCGTGCTACAGCTCTATAGGCCCATGCCCGGTGACTCAACACCGTGACATGCATCATCGGCCGGCGGGGCCCCCGACTCGACCTCAGCTACTCTCATCTCCTCCTCCTCCAGTCTTGTTCTGCCTCAGGTGCAATACCGATGCGGACGGTCTGCAGTACCGTAGCGGCGGCGCGTACATGTACTACGGAGCCGTATGCGTGTGGTGTGTGCTCTGCCCACTGCCCATCTTGACGGTGCGTCGTGCGCCATGTCCGTGTCCGTGTCCGTGCGCGGCTCGGGCTCGTCCATATCCATGCATATATGCGTGTGTATGTCCGACCGGGCGCGTATGGGCGTGCGGATGTGTTGTGTGTGTAGTGGGGTAAATTTAAGCGGCCGCGATGCTGCACGGACCGCGGACGGCGGTCGGCGGTCGGCGCAACTACTAGTAGGAGGCTGCACGGGATGTCCCTGACAGACAGACGGACGGACCGCTTGCTCGGGCCCAGGCTCTCTGGACTTGTTGGTGGTGCGCCCCGGGCCCGCCATCCCCCATTGTCCGACGTTCGACGTTCGCCGTTCGCTGTTCGATTCTGCCATCTTCCTCGTGTGCTTGCGGTGCGTTATACGTGCGGCCTCGGCCACACGCTGTCCGCCGATCAGACTTAGTTATACTTATTTTATTGACAGCGCACGAAACAGCCCCCGCTGTTCAAGCTTGCAAGCTTCATGCTTCCGAGAGGCGTTCGATGTTAAATATCCAATGATCAAGCTTCAAGCTCACTCGGAAATGAAGACGGGGACAGGGACGGACGACACGGCCAGGTGATACCACGCACACCGCGACGCGACGCGCAAGCGCGCTGCAGTTGATGATATGCATACGGACGGACGCCGTGATGGGACAGAACGCGTCGGACGCACGACGGTTGACGTTGAGCTCCATCATCGCGCTATCATCCAAACGGTCTTCCAGGAACCGAAGTCGCATAAGGACTTACGGTCCCCGCGGTCGCGGTGTTCAAGTTCTGGTATGGGTGCCAAGTGCTTCCTGCACGATTGTGTTTTGACCGCAGGATCCCACTGGAGGTCAGAGCCTTCCGTTGTCGTGAAACTGGCAAAACGGTCGTAAAATCCACAAATTTGTCTGCCTCACCCCCTTCGGCCGCTCACCGGCTTACAATCAGGTGGCGATTGAGGTTCGGAGAGTATGACATCAAATCTTTATTCGACCACAGGATGAGTAAGATACGCATTCGAAAACATCTTCAACCTCACTGGCCTCCTCGAACGTCCCCACCTCTTGTCCCCAACCACGCATACTTCGTCATCTCCGGCTCGAGCTGACCATCGCCGCCGGCCACTCCGAGGCACGCTCGGCCCACTACATCAGGCACGCGAAGCTCTCCCAAGCCGACACCTCGAGCTCCAGCCCACAGTCCTCGACAATCCGCAGCATCTCGCGCCCCTTCGCCACTCTTTCGTCCTCGTCCCAGTTTTTGGATTCACGATTCAAACACGTGTACTGTGTAATCTCCTCGAACACGACCCGCACCCGACGGAACTGTGGGTACCGGTGGGCCGTCCGTCCGTCCGCACCAGAGGCAGCGCTCGTCAGCGTCCCGAACAGCGCACGCCACGCGTCCACGCAGAGCGCGAGGCTCTCGACGGTCGCGAAGAGATCGAACGAGAGCGTGTGTAGGTGCGGGAAGGGCGGCGTTGCGGTGCCGCGCGAGAGGAGTGCGGACAGCTGTTCGAGGAAGAAGGGGGATATGAGCGGGTTCGGCTCCTCGTAGTTCTCGTCCATCGCGCGCGCGAACGTCGGCATGCCGACGTACTTGATGCACAGCGTACGGAGGCGGGGGCAGCTGGATACCGCGGCGTAGAACTCTACGAGACACTCTCCTAGACGGCCAGGATGAGTACAGGGGGCGGAGGAAGAAAGAAAATAACGTACGGAGCTGGGGCTCAGACTTTCCTTCGTAAAAGCCTGTAGGCCCTGGCATGACAGCGATATCATTCACGGCGATAGAGAGATGCTCGAGCGAGTGTCCGAGCGCCGGAAAAAGCGAGAGCCAGGGATATGAGATCCCTACCGGACTGGATAGGTGCAGTGAGGTCAGAGACGACAGTTCACCAGCGGCGGCCAGGGCTTTGGCGAGTGCGAAGGACTCGGGCTGCAGGAATCCATCACCGCCTGAGACATTGATGAGGGAGATATGCCTCAGGGGACTCGGACGGCGTTCACTCTTCGCAAATGAGCGTATCGGCGTGCGACCGCCGGGAGGAAACCACGTAGGTTCGGGAGGGTCTCCAATCAACTCTCTGGGAAGTTCCACTCGGTCGAAGGTGAGGCTTTCCATCAGTGGAAACACGGCTATAAAAGCTCTCCAAACTTCGATCAAAGTATCGCATGGAGCCCTTGAGAGAGTGACAGAGCGGACGTTGGAGAGATGGGAGAGATGAGCAAGGTCGATGTCTCCCCATGGGATCGGCAGATCATCACCGTCGAAATAGTCTCCGTCGAAAGAGGTTAAATGGACGAGACGCAACGACTTGACGTAGAGGGATACGGTAGGATCCCTGTCCACTATCTCTTGGAACCGAGAATCGAGGGTGGCCGGGTAAGGGTCTTTGATGGTGGATCTAAGGGTAGCTTTGGCGAACAGGCGACGGCGTGCTCTCACATGCCAGTCGCAACTCACAAGCGAGCACTGGCTCAGTGCGTATCGATCGTCGCAGAGCGCATCCATGATCTCGTCCAGCAGCTCTGGCACCCCCAACGCCTTCGATGCAGCAGAGTCGTCGCCCGCATGTGCGATGTCAACTTGTTGGACTATTGCGCATGGTAAATTGGTGATTCATTCATAGGCCTGCCAGTAGAATCGGAAAGGTGACTTACCCATAATCGAGGATGTCGCCGAGTAGTAGGATATAGGCCGTGATGATACTAATAGTCGTGAGGAAGAAATGCAGCGGTCTTCGGCTCCGAGTCATCACAGTGCAGAGTCAAGGCTGGAGGAGTGCTTGGCCCTGTTTGTGCACGTCATCTAGTGACTAGTGACTAGTGACTAGTGACTAGTAGTGACTAGTGTCCCTCTCTGACTTCGAGCTCCTCCTCAGGCCCGGTGACTAGTGACTCCGAGCGTACCAAAGTGTTCACGAATGCATATCCTGTGGGCAGCGGCGTCGTACAGAGTCGTAAAGATTTACGGTACGATGATTCAATGTGTGAATGAGCAGGTGAGTTCCTTCCGTAGCACGGACTCCGCGTACTCTACTGTGGCAAAATGTTCAGTTACGCATAAAATGGGTAACGGCGGTACCGCGGACCATGAGGACGAACAATTACTACTTCGCCTCATTTAGAAATAGAATCCAGATAGAACCGCGAGGACGGTGATTAAGTGAGCAAGTCAAACTGACAGTCCTCTGTTCGCCGCTGGTTCTCGATGACTTCACAGGCACACTGAGGCTCGTGACTGAGCATACAACAGCAGAAAGACACACCTTGCGGGAGCATGGCGGCAAGTCTCACTTTGCTGGGCCCGGGCCTGATACTACGATGCATGCTGCGACCGCATGTTCGTTATTTGCGCGCATAGAGTGGACAGTGCTGTGATCGTCGGCTCGCGAGTCATAAGCAGCCTACGTCTCTATCCAATAGCAAGGTCAGTAATCAGCGGGGACTACTGGAATGTCCTGCTTACCATTCAGAGTGCGCCCAACCATATCACCGCATAGTTCACTACATACTAGTGAAATCTCGCTAGGCACAATGCTACGGTGCGGACGGAAGAAATGGGTAGATAAAGAGATAAGCATCTCCTTCTAATCCTACACACGACACCACCTCGCCGATCAACACACAGACGAGCATTGGATTCTTCCTCTCTGATGACGTAGAGTTATGAACCATCTTGAGATGAGAGCATGACAAAGTTATTGCGCGTCACACGCATCGGTCGGATGGTCCAGTACTTCCGTCAGTAACTCGAAGCATTCGGTGAATGATGCTCACGCATAACGTCGTCCTTCCCCCGCAGGCAAAGTCTTCGGCCGGTCCACTTAAATTTTAATACCAGAACCCTCGTTTGTGATCCAACCCGTTTATAAGTACCTGGGGACCGCGTGAACATGAGCTCAACAGACACTCCTGTCGTTCTCGCAATCGCACTCGCAATCGCGCTCGCACTCGCACTCGCACTCACCATGTTCGCAAGCCTCCTCGCTCTCTCCGCCCTCGCGATCCTTGCCGCCGCCACCCCTACGCCCGCCCAGGACGAGTCCTGCAGCACCGGCGCGATCCAGTGCTGTCAGCAGATCGCGCCCGCGTCGAGCTTGTCCGTCGCGCCCGTGCTCGGCGTGCTCGGCGTCGTCGTGCAGGACGTGGACGTGCTCGTCGGCCTCGAGTGCTCCCCCATCACGGTCGTCGGTCTCGGCCAGAGTGCTTGGTACGTCCACGCTTAGCTACTGTAGCGGTCATCGAGCGTCGAGGGGGCCATTGCTGACGGACCGCCTGCTACGCAGCTCCGCCAATACGGTGTGCTGTGAGAACAACAGCGTCGGTGAGCAATAGACGGCGACGAACGGTTTCGAGAGATGTGCGTGAGGCGACTGACCCGCGGTATTTAGGCACTCTAGTCTCCATCGGCTGCGTGCCGATCTTCGTTTGACCTAGATTTGGGCATTGGCTGGAAGTGTAAAGTTGTAGAACAAGTGCGGTAGCTAGTCGGATACGGAGAATGGCGCTGTCTCTGCGATAGTCTTGTTGTGTATGCTGAAATTGAAATCGAAGGGGTCGCCGTGTAGAGCCGCGTAATGGGCGTGTGCATCTGCGGAGCGTTACATTTGATGATTCGCAAAATATCTGACATCACGTACCACGTACCAAGCTGTCGATGGGCGTGCAGGATCCAGGGAGCGGTGTAAAGCAGATAGCACGAGACGTTATCGACACTCGGATGCGACGGGAGTTCTGCTGCGAGCACGGTCAGCGATTGGGTGAAAGATGTGCAAGAGATACTCACGAGTAAGCATCATGCACACGGCTACTTCGATGGGGGATGCTGAATGATCTTCCATGAAGTCATCAAGCGCCGCGGACGACGAGGACGTGCGGCTCACGAGTTCGTATTCTCACCGGACACGGAGGGTGTCCGACGTAATTATCCCTGCGGCCATTAACCGGCTGGAACTGTATCGTGGTTCGTTAATGATGACTTCATGGGGACTCGAATAGAGCTGCAAAGCGGCTATAGAAGAAGGGCACTGTGAATAGAACCACCTTGTTGTGCAACAGCCTCAAGGGAGACGGGCACAGATAGGGCCGGCCGTTCCGCTCAAATGGGCACGGATGCCTGCACTATCGCTCTGCATACCACTGTTCTCATACTATCAGCGTATAGTCGACCACTGGACGAGAACAACGTCCCGCATGTGCTGCACTGAGAGACGTCAATAAGCTCCGATACAAGGACGCGTTCTAATTACGCCGCGACCTGGAGAGAAGGCATACTGTCACCCGTGAATACAGGCGCATACGAAGCGCACTCACCAATAGCAGCTTTGCGGACGCTGTACCCGTCGTCTTCTCGTTTAAGTCGGGTGGAGCCCGCGCGTGATTAGAAGCAGTACGGAGATGAGTTTCGCGACTCATGGACTCATGCGCACTACCGGGCGAAGCTCCCGTAGTAGCAGCACCCGTAGTGCGAGCAACAGAACGCGGCGGCCGCACCCGTGAGTTCACGACCATAGCAAAGGTGCTCGTGCTCGTATGTGTTCTACACACGGGCTACGCGTCATCGACTCATCGCCCGGGGGGTCCAGCCTGAGACACCTACAAAAGCCCTGGTGAGCCTGAGACACCTACAAAAGCCCTGGTGAGCTCGCTCGACACTCTCAACGAACACTCACCGTCGTTCTAATACCCAAGCGTCCTCAGCTCTAACCAGCATAATGTTCTCCAAGCTTTCCGTCGCCTCTGCTCTCGCTATCCTTGCCGCCGCCACCTCCGCCCAGGGACAGTGCGCGACCGGCACCGCACAGTGCTGCGAGAGCACGAGCACCGCCGACAGCCCGGCCGTCGCGCCCATCCTCAGCGCGATCGGCGTCGTCGTCCAGGACGTGACCGCCATGGTCGGCCTCAGTTGCTCCCCGATCACCGCCATCGGCGTGGGCTCGGGCGACTCCTGGTACGTCGCTTTCCCCGAGATGACAGGGGAGCTGCTGGACGTTGACCGTGTCTGTTTGCTACAGCGATGCACAGGCTGTCTGCTGCGACAACACCTCGCTGGGTACGTCTTGACCTCCCGACGAGCCTGAACGGGCTTTTGTTTATCCTTTGCGCGGGTTGTTTCCGAGCCGTGCTGACGTTGACTGTGGCAGGTGGCCTCATTGGTATCGGATGTGCCCCGATCTCGACCTAAACCCTGCGCTATAACGGCGGCGTCGTCGTCGTCGTCATTGTCGACAGAGAATCCGCCAGGATCCTCCGTCCGTAGGCTGTAGGATGTAGAGCGAACGTTGTAGTTGTTGCCCCTGTATTATGAATATTCAGTCGCGTCCCGTGAAGAGAGCCAGGTAGTTGCGTATCGAACCGTTTCAGGACAGAGTCCCTGTATCTTGAAGCTTCGACGGGTATGATACCTCCGTAAACGGCCCACATGGTCTATCACGACTGCATATATGGTGGATCGGTGGCCAGCGCGATTGATCGAAATTGTAGTAAGACACTCAGGCTTGAGCGCGTAGCGAGGAAGCAAAACGTCATATATAGGCATCACTTCCATCCCACCGTGCACGACGTAGTCACGTCGGAGTGCATGAGCAAGTCGCGCTAGCGTTGACAAACATTGTCGTCAGCGTGAAGAGGCCCGGGATCAACCGCCCGAAGCGGATAAGACGAGCCAGGTATGTACATGTAGTCTGCAGAGAAAAAGCAGTGAGCTTGATAGCGGCGTCGTTCGCGAGATACGTACCGGTCTATCCGAAGTGCCTTCGACGGACGCTGACGTGAGACCCCGTAAGTACGGTACGTCCGTCTCCTGGGAGAGAACGGCGCGGAGGCGAGCAGGGAGTGCATCTTGCCGTTGAGACGAAATTAAGGTACGTACAGGGTGACCTCACCCAGCGAGATCAAGAGGGCTTAAAGCGGACCGAAGACACCATGGATCTCCCAGACTCCACGTACACGCACCCGTGCAATCACCTTTGTTGCAGCAAGTGGTGGTCAGGCAGACCACGGCAAGCGATGATCCCGCGGAGGAAGGCCAGCAGCACGTCTCATAACCTTAGGCGCGTGGAGTAGCACGTCTACGGCGGAGACGGGCGAGACAACCGTGACGTTAAATCAGGCGCTGGTACATACGAGGGGGTTGCCGAGCGGTCCCGGAGATGAGCTTTTTGACAGGCGAGGGAGCGTCCTGACGGCAACTGGTTCAAGCAAGGTTTCACCTCTGGCAGTAGAAGATGAACCATGCGGGCCGGGAGGAGTCCAGTTTCGAAGCTTGCAGCGAGGTGCGAGCGTCCTCGACGTCAGGTTCGTGCTGCGTCTCTATGTGCCTATGAGTCACAATGCGCGTGAGGTCATGCACGCATGAAGAGGTGGAGACACAGTACCGAACGTACGACGTACGAGTATGGGCACGCGGGGCGAAGGGCGTTTGTCGTATATAAGCCCTCCTCTCGTCCATGCATCCTCACTGAACAGCACTCACCAGTCGTTCAAGCTCACCATCCTCCACCCGCTCACTCATACACCATGTTCGCCAAGCTCTTTACCATTTCCGCTCTCGCGATCCTTGCTGCCGCCACCCCCGCTCCCGGCGGCGGCGGCTCTGGCTCCGGCTCCGGCTCCGGCGCTGGCAGCTGCAACACGGGCTCAATCCAATGTTGCCAGAGCGTTCAGAAGGCCAGCAGCACGGCTGTCGCTCCCATCTTGGCCGCCCTCGGGGTCGTCGTCCAAGACGTCAACGCATTGGTGGGCGTCACCTGCTCCCCGATTACCGCCATCGGTGTCGGCTCTGGTGGTTCTTGGTGAGTGTTCTCTGCCGAATGAGATAGTGCAGAAGCGGGAGGACTAACATGTCGGACAGCTCCGCGAACACCGTTTGCTGCGAGGACAACGCCTTCGGTGAGGGATCCAGACTGCATTTCGCTGTGCTCGCCGTTGCGAAGCCCTTCATGCTGATGCGGGTATGCAGGCGGCCTTCTCTCCGTCGGGTGTCTCCCGGTCACCCTCTAAGAGGACACTGGTGGACGAAATCGAGGATGCGGAGCTAGAGAGGAGTCGAGGCTGTTATGACTAGTTCTGAGAGACCGATAGCCAAGCTGTATGCAAGTTTTCTGAGACCCAGACCGATAGAGAGACTCAGTGTATTCGAGCGACAGCAGAAGGAATGTACACGATGTAGTAGACGAGTTGTCGAAGCTCGACGTTCAAGTTGGCCGTCGTGCATTACGCATCTTGCTTCAGCCGTGGACCAGAGACCATGTCGTCCCGAGTCTTGTCGTACAGAGGTTCGCAAGCAATCGACACATATAGTGTTGGTGCGGGGTGTAGAATAGATGTATACGACGCTCACCGAGATGCGCCTCCATACGCCATGTCATCGCTCTCCATGCGCAACAAGCACCTATCAACTGGAAGGATCACATTTCACAAGACCGTCAGTGAGCATGAGCAGGGACGAACCTATCCATTCCGCACCACCGCAAGCTGAATCGTCTCTTCCCTTAATCCAACGGTCAATCCTCTTCTAGGTCACAGCGCCGTTCGAGAAGCAGGCAGCAAGGGGACAACAGCAAGCGATCTCAGTGCAATGACTCAGCAAACAAGAACAAGACTCAGAGTACTCGGAGGCCAGGCAGAAGCACCGGGTAGGCGGTCGTCGAGGAGGAGGTCAACCTGAGTCTTGTCGCGAAAGTTCCGATTCTGTCTTAGAATCGGTATTCTACTAGCAATGGACCGAACGCCACAATGTGTACGCTCCAATCAGATACGTGCGCCTCTTTCCCTCCCTGCAGGAAGATTACGGGAATGCTCGCGTGAACCCGGGGAACGGCCCGCATTCGGGCCGCTACCCTCCAGTCTTTCCGTCGCCTCTCTGATTGGTCCGTACACACCCCTCCTGGCGCTCGTGACCGTACTAGGCCGTTGTACCTGCATCTAATGGGCTTCATTTACCGGGATCTGAAGTAGTGGTCTATCATCGTCTGGGCTTGTACTGCGGGTTTTGCTCCCGCGAATGATTTTGTTCTTCTGCGTGTACCGTCCTTGCGCAACCAGTGTCCTTCGCTCGCCAGCGCGCCACTGGCATCTTTGAATGGACCTGAGATTTGCTCTGGGCACTCTTGGGCACTGTGTCTCGCTCGCAAGACAATTTCACGGGGAAAACGCCGACATATGCGTGTGTAGTACTCTATCATACCAGAGCTTACATTTGGCACTATATTGTTTCTTGTCCCCCGTATATACCGACCTCGAACGGCAGGCGCGTTGTGGGCGGGCCTTGCGCCCGGTCGATGCGCGCCATAAAGTTACTTACGTGACTTCCAAGTTCAAGTTCCTCTTAGCTACTTCTATTGCAGCAGACTTATGATATTAGTTTGTTCGACGACTTGATGCTTCTTGCTGCATAATTACCTTCTCTCGAATCAGCGTGCGCGGCCGCCCTTAAAGCGGCACGCGCCGCCGCTCAGGCGGCTCGGGCGAGGCTGACTACAGCCATGCGCCGCCCCCTCTCTTCCTCTTCCGGAGCAGCTGTGCTCTGCCGTCAGCTTCGTGCTGCGCGCACAGAGGGCCAGTGGTCGGGTAGGTCGTGAGGTCGGAAGTCAGGAGTCCACTCTTTCCTTCTGACTTCCAACTCACGACTCGCCAGGTACGCACCACAGCCCGTCCCTCGTGCGCCCGTTAGCTTCTTGTTGGCTGACTTCCAACTCTCGACTCGCCAGCCCAGGCTCGAGGCGATCTCACGTCGAATTCAGCTATATATAAGTCGCTACGCTACATCTATCGATCAGTTTTCAACATCGTTTCCATGGCGGATGGCGAGACAAACCCAGCCGAAGCATCGGTCGCCCAATCGCAATCTACATCCGGAGCTAGTGCTGCTCCCGCGGTTGAAACCACCAGCGATGCCCGACTTGAAATCGTGCGAAAATGCGAGGCAGTCGTGGAGAGCTTCCGGAAAGGAGACACAGGAAGGCCTCAAGCCCTCTTTACTATCTCGGCTCTCCTCTCCCATCTGCAAAAAGTCATTTGCATTAGATAGCATTGGAAGCATTGAAATTTCATCCTTACATTACATGCGCTTGCAATACATCCAATACCATATAATACTTGGCTGGTATTGTGAGGTATTGAAATTCAGCCCACAACTTTTGAGGGCTTCAGAGAGCTGCCCAATTATTATTGTGACTTGCAAGGACCCCAAATGTCTCCAGGAAGATATGTCACAGACACTAGGAGTCAATCATATATTTTAAATCATAACTTTATGGTTTGAACTAGGTCCCAGATAAGCGTATATAGGTAGATACTTTTGGATATATATAAAGCTGTAGTAGTGCAGTGGTAAATGAGAGTGCAAAGATTTGGGCCATGTGGTTGCCGGTTCAATCCCTCAAGCAACATTCTCAATAGCTCTGATGGAGGGATATATCTGAGACTAGTGACCGTTGGTTGAAAGGTGTGGGTGGGTGGTAGTAATGTTTTGGTCGGGCCCGTGTAACAACTAATATTTATTCCCTTTTTGGGCCTGATATTGGAAGGGTTATGTGTGCTTGTAATACAGAAACCGTAATTATATGGCATTATAATGCACTAAGATGCCGTGGGATGCCTCACAATCTTGGGCCCAGTATTGGACGTATTGTAAGGTATTGGAGGCATTTCAATGCCTCGCAATGCATATGACTTTTTGCAGATGCCAAGCCCCCGAGTAAACTATCAAAACAAGAGTACGCATCCACTTTCGACTCATACCTCGAGATGCTCTTGGAAGCCCAGCGGGAGCGAGAGGGAAAGGCGTCAGGGGCCGCCTCGGCTGAGCTTGGCCGAGCGGCTGGGAATACCGTCGGGAATCCCCCCGTCACCGGAGCGCAACCTGCAGTCGCGAATGGAGGCGTTGGAAACCCCGGTGCTCGCGCTCAACTCGCAGCTGCCGGTGGCGCGACCTCAGCCGCTACTGGAGGAAGCGCGCCCACGCACTCCGCTGCAGGCACGCCTCCTGAGTCCGGCGAGAAGCGTAGGACCCAGGCCGGACAGCGCGGTTCTGCTCACTCGTCCGATGAAGAGTCTTCCGACGAAGAAGGACTGCCGTGCTCCAAGCGCTCGAGAGTCGATCCGGACGACTACGCTTGGATCCCCGCTGACAGAGTCCTCAAGCACGCCCTGCGTCCTGAGCTCCAAGAGACGCTTAGACTGCTCCGAATCTACCGGAAGGACGTCCGACAAGCAAAAGCTGAAATTATCAGCTCAGTTTCAGCACCCGAGTTCCCGGAGAGCGAGTGGATCAATGTACTCTCGGGAAGGCCTGTGGACCTCGACCAAGTCTTCTCCGGGTCGTTCTCTAACGACCCCGACACCCGGCTCACTCAGCGTATCGGAGACGTTGAGCTCGCTTTCGGAACCCGAGAGCCAGCGAAACGGATCCGATGTGCCGCTGACTGGAACATTGCGTGGGACATCACGGCAGACGCGACGACCTACGCCTTCCCAGGTCGCCGACTCGAACTACGAGCCTACGGAAAATATATCCACGGCCTTTTTGGAGCGCTCGCTACCATGTTCCACCCCCGTGTCTTCGAATTTGACCGCGCGGTGCGCAAACACGTCGCCGGCGTGCGGACCCTCTTGCTCTCCGACGTGCACGAGTTCGCTAACTTGCGAACTCAATTCATTGACTCCCTCGGAGCGGCCGTCGTTGCAACGCCCGCTGAAAAGGCAAAGGAGCCTCTCCCATCAGGAAAGTGTTCGCCGCGCAGGACCGAGGTCTGCCGGAACTGGAACCTCGGATGTTGCTCGAATCTCGCCAGCGCCTGTCGGTACCGACACGCATGCGCATCCTGCGGTGGAGTTGGGCACGCCAAGCCCCAATGCACTAAGGGAACGGGCGGACAGGCCTGAGTCGGTGGCGAAGCCGCGCTTCCTGCGTGGCTTCGTCTGGAGCGACTCCGATGCCGACGCGGATTTCTCTCGCTTCGGACACGTTTCGCTGACACACCTCCCTCTACCGGACGTCCCACAGGATGTCCGCGAGGATCCCGAAATCAACCGCACCTTACTGTCTCACCCGCACCTTTTCAAAATCGTATCCCCCATTCTCACCGACCGGTTCGAGGCCCTCCTAGCGGATCATCCTAATCAACCATTCGTGCGCTCAGTCGTCAAGGGACTTCGCGTTGGTTTCTGGCCATTCGCGGACCCACGGCCTACAGGATTCCCGAACGCTCACGATGAGGTACGCGCAGAGCCAAACGACTCGACCGCGCGCCAGTTCCTGCGCGACCAGCGCGACGAGGAGATCCGTCTAGGCCGATACTCCCCCGCGTTCGGTGTAGACCTTCTGCCTGGTATGCACAACATGCCGATTCATGTAGTACCCAAGCCGGGCACATCAAAACTCCGCCTCGTGAATGATCAGAGTGCAGGCGTGTTCTCGCTTAACTCACTCATCAGACCGGAAGCAATCAAGGGTGCGGTCCTTGACAGCATCCCCGTTCTCGGTCGCGATCTCCGCGAATTGCGCAAGGAACATGCCGGCGAGCCGATCATCCTCTGGAAGTCGGACGTATCCCAAGCTTATCGTCAACTTCCCATGTCGCCATACTGGCAGATCAAGCAGCAGCTGTTGTAGTTCTGATGTATTACGAACAGGTACTTTGTCTAAGCCTTATTGCAATAGGAACAGGCAGGACATATGATGTATTACGAAGCCCTGGGGAGGTCCTGGGCACCATCAGCTTGGCAAACCCAATTAGGCAAAGGGGTGCAAAATGCTTGATATCTGGCAAATTAAGCACATCAAAGGCTTATCTCTATAGATAATAGCACTATTAGGCCTGTCCTGGGCGTGCCTTTGAGCGCTTATTTTCGTTCCAGCATTCCCACACCTCCTGCACCTGATTAGGTAATTTGCTGGGGGGCTACTATAGGTGGGGGATTGGTTCCACTATTGCTCCCTCAATTCTGGATGGATTTGGATGGTTGTAGGTGCATTGGAAAGGTATTGTAAGGGCCATTCAAGCGCACCATTAAGGGGGTATACTCTAGCTACATGCATGCTATAAATTGCAACCTGATAGGCATAAATGCAGGTTTTCAATGGGGTATAGCCTACTTAGTTCTAAGTGGACATATGGGTGTTCTATCTTCCTAGAATACAGTACAAGAGCACTCTCCAACAAGCCCATGATCATAGAATTTCATCCAGTGGTTGGGGAGATATACTTTCCCTGCCCATAGGGAGGAGGAGGGGTCAGTGTATCTCCACTAATTATGGTCAGAATTCTTTCCAGTTTTTTAGAATACACCCTACATATATACTAAATGTAGGGTGGCTATGGTTCCTGGCCATAAAATATCAAGAGCTATATATAGGAGGCAACTAATACTTCAGCCACAGAGGTGTTCCATCCTAAATATAATGTGCAGTTCGTGATGTGCACTGATGGTAAATATACTGCTGGAAAGCCACAGCCTGTATCTTTCTAACGGTATAAATATCATGGCAATTGATCTACAAAATCATCTGGTACTACCACCCTCTCCTCCTGGCCCCATTAAACAGGCATATGCTTATATCTCTATGAATCGTTAACTAAATCTCATTCTGATGGATAGCTACATACATATTGTATCTGTGTGCCCAAAATTTGACCCACAGATGAAGAACTAGATATGCAACAGCTCACTAAGTATTTCCAAACTCCGACTATATGTAGCAGTTTAAGAGGAACATATGTATACTATCTTTACGGTCTATGCACAAGATATGTGGATGTAGTGGGTTCACTAAGCTGTAGACACATTCATATACATAGATTACAGGTAGTATTCTTACCTTCTGATTCTACACATGTAGTAGTCTGGTATACCAAGCTGTTAGTGCAGATATATATGTATCTCAAGTGGTCTGCACCACAATTATTTTTTTGCATGACACTACCAAAGATCTGATGTTGCATACACATAATCACCTTCAGTACCTATTGAATGAGTACAAATTTATTGGAAACAGTGAAGAATTGCATGATATGTGGCCCATACACAGATTAAGACTTTAAGACACTTTAAGACACTTCAAGACACCTGCCACAGACACAGTGTCCGGCAATATAATTGTACATGTACACAGTCTATGCATGAGTTCTGGTCATACATGATATTTATACCGTTAGAAAGATACAGGCTGTGGCTTTCCAGCAGTATATTTACCATCAGTGCACATCACGAACTGCACATTATATTTAGGATGGAACACCTCTGTGGCTGAAGTATTAGTTGCCTCCTATATATAGCTCTTGATATTTTATGGCCAGGAACCATAGCCACCCTACATTTAGTATATATGTAGGGTGTATTCTAAAAAACTGGAAAGAATTCTGACCATAATTAGTGGAGATACACTGACTCCTCCTCCTCCCTATGGGCAGGGAAAGTATATCTCCCCAACCACTGGATGAAATTCTATGATCATGGGCTTGTTGGAGAGTGCTCTTGTACTGTATTCTAGGAAGATAGAACACCCATATGTCCACTTAGAACTAAGTAGGCTATACCCCATTGAAAACCTGCATTTATGCCTATCAGGTTGCAATTTATAGCATGCATGTAGCTAGAGTATACCCCCTTAATGGTGCGCTTGAATGGCCCTTACAATACCTTTCCAATGCACCTACAACCATCCAAATCCATCCAGAATTGAGGGAGCAATAGTGGAACCAATCCCCCACCTATAGTAGCCCCCCAGCAAATTACCTAATCAGGTGCAGGAGGTGTGGGAATGCTGGAACGAAAATAAGCGCTCAAAGGCACGCCCAGGACAGGCCTAATAGTGCTATTATCTATAGAGATAAGCCTTTGATGTGCTTAATTTGCCAGATATCAAGCATTTTGCACCCCTTTGCCTAATTGGGTTTGCCAAGCTGATGGTGCCCAGGACCTCCCCAGGGCTTCGTAATACATCATATGTCCTGCCTGTTCCTATTGCAATAAGGCTTAGACAAAGTACCTGTTCGTAATACATCAGAACTACCACAGCTAGTGAGATCAAACAGGTGGTCACGATAGATGGGCTGCGACATGTCGACCGCTGTAATGTCTTTGGGGGCCGCGCATCTCTGCGCATCTGGGCGGCGTTCAACTGTTTAGTACATTGGATCGCAACCACTAAGCGCGGGATACAACACATGGCCAACTATGTCGACGACAACTTCGGCCCTGCGCTCTTGAGCGACTGCCGCTGGTACGAGCCTTACCAGAAACTCCTCCCCAGTCCACAAGTCCAGCTGCTCTTGCTGTGGGACGAACTCCAAGTGCCACACTCCGAGACAAAACAAATCGCTCGCGTCATCTGCCCTATCATTGGGTTTGAAGTCGACGTTAGCAGCTTCACGGTAACCCTCCCGTGCGAAGGGAAGCAACGACTTCTTGATGCCATAGAAGTTTTCTGCGACACCTCAGGCGACCGGTGTCACTCTCTCCGGGATTTCCAAGCGCTCACAGGCTATGCGAACTGGGCGTTCAATGTCTTTCCCCTCCTCCGCCCATCGCTTTCATCGTGCTATGCAAAAATGGCAGGCAAAACCGCCAAACGCGCTGGTATCTATGTCAACGCGGGAGTCATCCGAGAGCTACAGTGGCTCGCACGTCATCTGCGCGCGGCTGATGGTGTTCGCATCCTCTCGTCTCTCGCATGGACGCCGGCAGACCTGGTGGAGGGACTTCAAAGCGACGAGTTCGCATTGGTAGATGCCTCAGGACGAGGCCTAGGCATGTACTTCCCTTGGTTACACATGGGTTTCTATTGCGACTGTCCTTCAGACGCCCCGACTGCCGCTATCTTCTGGTTCGAGGCGCTCGCCGTCTGTAGCGCCGTGCATCGCGTCCATATCTGGAAGAAGGCTAACCGCCGGGTGTCAAGACTCGCGGTCTTGTCCGACAACATGAACACAGTGGCTGCATTCAACACCCTCCGCGCCTCCCCCATTTACAACAGCATTCTTGTCTCATCCATAGACATACTCATCGCAGACAAGATGGAACTCCGAGTAGACCATGTGCCCGGCCGATACAACTCGATAGCCGACGCTCTCTCACGTGGCAACCTGGACCTTGCCTCGCAGCTCGACCCCGCACTGCGGGTCTTCCCCTTTAAACCCCCTCAGGATGCGATGGGGGCAATGAAAAAATGATCCCCACTTCACACATGTCGCGTCAGCCTCCCAGGCAGGCGTGGCCTCTCGAGCGTTTGCTCCACGAGCGTGCAATCGCGCTCGAGCACGCGCTCGAACAATCTACAGCAGCCTCGTACTCCTCAGCACTCAATTCCTATCTCACGTTCTGTGATCTTCATCGCTTCCAGATCCACCCGACCGAAAACAACCTCAGCCTATATGTTGTGTTTCAATCCCATCACATTGAGCCCCGCTCCGTCGACTCCTACCTCTCGGGGATCTGTAGCGAACTCGAACCATTCTACCCTGATATTCGCGCACGCCGCCGCTCGCCGCTCGTCTCGCGTACCTTAAAAGGATGCAAGCGCTTGTATAGCAAACCAGTCCGTCGGAAGCGCGCGCTCACACGCGATGACCTCAATCTCGTATACAGTACCCTCTCCGCATCAGATCAACATGACGACTCCCTTTTCCTGGCAATCATTCTCACGGGCTTCAACGGCCTCATGCAACTCGGCGAGTTGGTCTGGCCAGATAGTCATCGACTCCGCACTTTCCACAAAGTAACTCGCCGAACGTCCGTCGTTGTCCACGCGGATGACTTCCAGTTCCAGCTACATTCCCACAAAACCGACAAGAACTTTGCCGGCGACACTATCCTCGTCAAAAGGTACACGCGTGGCGCTGACCCATTCACCGCTTTCACCCGCTACTTGACAGCACGGGATAAGCTTTTCCCACTACGCGCGGAGCTATGGCTGCAAGCAAATGGACATATCCCCACCCGTGCCTGGTTCATTCGCAAGCTCCGCCACTTCTTCCCAGCCGACATCAGCGGGCATTCAATGCGCGCCGGTGGAGCAACTGCACTTGCAATCGAGGGCACCCCCGGCCCGACGATTCAAGCAATTGGATGTTGGTCCTCAACTGCATGGCAGATATACATCCGCGAGCACCCCGTTGTGCTCCACGCGATGATGTTCGTCCAACAACAGAACACCCCGGGTCTCTCCAGTTTCTGATCGTGACCTCTCCACGTCCGCGCTCCCGAGCGCCCGCTTCCGAGCGCCCCCCGCGAATCATTTCATTTGAACAATTTCTTCCTTTCTGCTCGTATCTCCCATCTCTCGGGTCAAACAACTGCTAAAACTAAACTACAATCCCCACTCCGTTCTCAGACATCTCTCTCTCACCACTCGCGTCTCTATCCTTTCACGCTCGAACATTATATTCACATAATTCCTTTTCTTTTCCTTTTCTTAGCTTTCTTACCATTCGTACTCGCGAAAAAACAACACGTACCACTGGACGCTCCCCTGGCCACGCGCCGGAGCGTCCGAGTCTTGCTACAACACTCTATGCGTGTTGCCTAGACGTGAGAGCGCCGCAGATTTGTCGGGTTTAAAGTGAGGATTTACACGAGTTGAATCAGCGTGCGCGGCCGCCCTTAAAGCGGCACGCGCCGCCGCTCAGGCGGCTCGGGCGAGGCTGACTACAGCCATGCGCCGCCCCCTCTCTTCCTCTTCCGGAGCAGCTGTGCTCTGCCGTCGGCTTCGTGCTGCGCGCACAGAGGGCCAGTGGTCGGGTAGGTCGTGAGGTCGGAAGTCAGGAGTCCACTCTTTCCTTCTGACTTCCAACTCACGACTCGCCAGGTACGCACCACAGCCCGTCCCTCGTGCGCCCGTTAGCTTCTTGTTGGCTGACTTCCAACTCTCGACTCGCCAGCCCAGGCTCGAGGCGATCTCACGTCGAATTCAGCTACCCTCCATCCCGCCTCTTTGGCAATATTACCTCTCGTACGTATACAAAACTGTATCTAGCACGTCCCATTCGTACTCGCGAAAAAACCACACGTACCACTGGACGCTCCCCTGGCCACGCGCCGGAGCGTCCGAGTCTTGCTACAACACTCTATGCGTGTTGCCTAGACGTGAGAGGACAACAGCAAGCGATCTCAGTGCAATGACTCAGCAAACAAGAACAAGACTCAGAGTACTCGGAGGCCAGGCAGTAGCACCGGGTAGGCGGTCGTCGAGGAGGAGGTCAACCTGAGTCTTGTCGCGAAAGTTTGGAGACGCCCATTATTTTGTGGTCCGGCCCGAGCGGATCTGACGGCCCGAAGTGCCCGAGCCAACCTTCGACCAACTTGCAGGCACTAGGTGGTAATTTGAATCGAGAAGAGAAACCGAGGTGGAAAATGATAGATATGCTCTGGATGTTCGAGGATGCTTACTGGGATGTTCGCGAGCTCGACGGGGGACGCGAACCTTATTCAGGACATTATACCATTTAGCAACCTCATTCGGTGGTTCGTGAGAACGCATCCATGCAAAAGAGCAACAGACAAGCGTCAAGACCTGCGAGCTCCCATCATCACCGAAACAAGTCTCATCTACCGCCAGGTCTCGCTTTCGACAGGGTTCAATTGGAAGGCTGGGTATTGAACACAATATCGAATATCACATTACTACGCTGATCCGACTCAAATAACCGTCGAAGGAACATTATCGTCCATAGTCTCACGAGGCATCTGGCGGACGAATCATGTTCCTGTCCTCCCATAGGAGTACGTCTCGTCCCACGAGCTCTACTTGGCACAGCGAGTCATTGACATCTCAGGAGCTCCCGAGATACACATACCTCATCTTAATCAAGATGTAGTCGACCACATCATCGATTGCCTGGAAGACGATCTCCAAAGTCTATCGGCTTGCGCTCTCGTCTGTAAACACTGGCAACGGCGAGCACGACATCACCTCTTTGCAGAGGTTACTCTCACCTTTCCGTCGGAGAGTCGAAGGAAGCTGTTCGACGACCTCATCCAACAGGACACCGACATATGTCGACACGTGAAGACACTTTGTCTCGCTGCAAAGCGTTGGCAGTCGATTCCGTGGCCCGGAGACGGCCTCCTCCGGCAATACGCAAACATGTCTGTGCTACGCTGCTTTGCGATCTCGGGATTCAGTTGCACATCCCTAGCGCAGGTGGCGAAGACCGCCATCTGCTCTTTCCCCCTCCTCGAGATCCTCATCTTTGACCAAGTGACGGTTCGGGGCGACGTCAGTGACACTCCCGAAACACGTTGGCAGACTACAGAACATCCCGTTGAGATCCGCAAGACCGCTACCCGTGCAAGAGCTCTGAAAGCACTAGTTCTAAATGATCTCTCTGGGCGACGTCACGTCAGGCAACATGAGTCGTTCGCGCTGGCACAGGTACTGGCGGAGATGGGCGAGCTGTCGACGCTCACGAAGCTGAACCTCCTCGGCGACTCCGCAAGCACGCACGTGTGTATTCCGCTCTTCCCCGCCATCGGACCAACCCTCGAGCATTGCGCGGTCACCGTGAACGACGTCGTCGTGTCGGGCGACGATGTCAACATTGGGTTTAGCAAGCAGCAACTACGTGAGTGCCAATCCTTCCATCCATGGACCATGCTATTGTTACGTTCAAATGTGCATGTGTACGTAGAACTCACCCATTACTATCCGCCCATGCAGGAGACAGAGTCACGAGCCTCTACAATGCGCTGCTCGGATGTCCGTCCTTGCGCTCGCTGCGGATTAAGTACGACGGCTTTCCGACCTTCATCCGCGAGGTTGTCCAGAACCGCATCAGCCCCAGCCCCATCATCGCGCCCTTCTTCCTCGAGGCGCTCGCCTCCCTCCTCTCCTCGTCTCGCACACCCGACCCCGCCTCCCCAGCCACTACTATTCCAGAGTCGCCTGCCGCGGTCCCTTCCCACGCTGACAGCGAATCGCCGTTTCCGCACCTCGAAACGCTCAAGCTCGACCTCATCTGCAACATCGAGAGCCTCGCGCAGTGCGGGGGCGCCTGGACCGGGCTGCTGCACGCACTCACCGGCACGGCCGCGGGGCACCCGCGATACCCGCGGTTCGCGCGGCTGTCGGTCGCGCTGGAGGAGATGACGACGTATGCGGGGACGCGGCTGATGGTGCAGTACGATGCGGCGGTCAGGCTTGCGAAGGCGCGGGAGATGTTCAGCAGGTTCGAGGAGCACGGGATAGAGGTCGATGTGTCGGTGCGGAAGGTGGACGCGTCGATGATGTGAATGGTAGGACAATCGAAGTAGCCTGCAGTGCACTCGGCTGCTAGCGTCGCTGAGATATGTCGGGGAGCTACTTATCATGGGGCGGTTAAGGCCAGAAGAGCCTGCTCTAGTCAAATCGTAGACACCATATATCACAGGGTGCGAAACTCAGTGCCATACACTGCGGGCGGTCGACATTTCGAACATAATCTACAGAGTAGCTATAGTACACTGCAATTCATGATACTTTCTCTTTCAATGTCTTACAGACTCTCACGATCCTGTACGGGGAAGGTTAGCGAGTACTAAGACACCTTATCCAGGGAGGAGGGTGACGGAGCGGTCTGACGAACCTTCAATTCTTCAGGCATGTCATCTTTCTTGATGAGCCAGATGGGCCGCCATCCAACAGCGTCTTCAGATGGTTCCCCCGCATTGTGATCGACAGCCTGGGCATCCGCTGCCTCGGATTTCGTCACTTCGAGTTCCTCGGGGGCATTCTCTTTCTTGATGAGCCAGATTGGCCGCCATCCAACCTCAGGAACGTCGGACACGTCGGCATCAGGCTCCTAGTAAGTACGCGTTGGCGAAAGATAGTGAGTACTCAGACATCTGATCCCAAGAGGAGGGGCAGAGTCACACGAACCTTCAGTTCTTCAGGCATGTCGTCTTTCTTGATAAGCCAGATGGGCCGCCATCCAACAGCGTCTTCAGAAGGTTCCCCAGACTCGTGTGCGAGAGCGTGAGCATCCGCTACCTTGGTTCCCTGATGCGTAGACAACGCAACCCAGAGTCAGAATAATTGCTGTCGAGTATGAAAGAACCACGCACAGTGCTCCCGAGCTCTTCGGGGGCGTTCTCTCTCTTGATGAGCCAGGAGGTACGCCACCCAACCTCAGGGACGTCAGATTCGGGCACGTCGGCGTCGGATTCCTAGGGAGCACGGGTTAGCGTAGAAATACAGCCAGCGTGTGTACACGGATAAGCCTGTCGGATAACTTACAAAGATGCTCGTCTCCTCAGGAGCGTTTTCTTTCTTGATGAGCCACGAAGGACGCCACCCAGCCTCAGGTACAGCAGAGTCGGCAGCCATGTCGGACTTCTGGGTTAACGTTAAACGACAGCTTAAAAGCGACACAGTGCTGTGACTTACAGATTCAGAGCCCTGTGTCTCCACGGAGTCGGAGGCGGCGTCCTTCTTGATGAGCCAGCTTGTGCGCCAGCCTGCATCAGTTCCTTCAGGTATCTCCTGAGCAGCGGCTGCCTCCTATTGTACAGCAGCATAAGAGGTGTCAGCATCTAGATCCCCAATGCTGCAGATGTAGTTGACGCACAGCGTCTCGTTTACCAAAGGTTCGAGTCGCGCGATCGTAAGGCTAAGCAGGGGGTAAGTAGCTGTAGTCGATAATGTCATAGAAAAACGTACCGTCGCATGAGCGATGTGATGCATTCCGCCTTCGTCGCCCGTGGGATCGCGAAACACCGTAAGGTGCCCACATCGAGAGCAATACACATCGTGTGCGTTCTTGCGGGATAGCTGACCGCTACGGAGAGACTGGATGAGCCACTCCTTGGAGTGGATGCCGCGTTCGAGCGCGGTCCAAAACCTGCGTCACGGGCACGACGACATCATGAGCCTGGATGCTTCATACCATACCTCGGACGACAAGAGGACACTTCGAAAGGCGTACCAGTCGTATATCTCCGTCTCCTTTCCGCAATGGGGGCATATCTTTGGAACGGTGTTCATGTTGAACCCGACGAAGTCGAGGTCTCGGATGTCGTAGTCGAGTAGCTGGCTGATCCGGCGCTCCTCGTCTTCGCCGATGGCCCAGGCGTAGCTGGGGCCCTCGAGTCCGTCCGACTTCACTTCAACATAGTACGAGTCTTGAGGCAGGGACTGCCCAGATATAGAGCATAAGTATAAGACCGAATTCGATACATCTTCAAGCCCGACGATGACGTACCTTGCCTACTACCGCGAAGAGAGCGAGAAGGATGAGGGGAAGGAGGTGAATCGGCTTCATAGCGTTGATGCAAACTGAGGGGTCCGATCTTGACGAGATAGTACTGGTATTGGAATGGGAGTACTTATATATAACTACTGTGACTGGGCCGCCCGCGCAGGAGTGTCCTCGAATTCTAGCTATTCTCTACCAGCATGCCGGGTTGCACACGTGAGTTGGCATCACGCCAAACGCATACAGGACGTGAGTGAAAGATAGCGTCGGGAGTACCACCGCAGCCATGGCTCTCTGTTCTATGTCCGACATCGGTCGCGAGGCTTCTACGCTTTGTCTGTCAAGTTGGCGTTTTGTACGTGACGCTTGCGCGCTGAGCTGTCAGGTATGTGATCCCGTGTTGCAGCGTGTTGGAGTAAATGAGCAAGGTTATGTTAGATTACGTTAACCATTGTAAAGAGGTATGGTAGTGCCGGCAGTAGTGAAGGACGTACAGCAACGATCTTGAGGAGGAACTGGTCTCCTGAACGGTGCAGTGCGGGGACCGTGTCTCCCTATGAGTCTCCGGGTGGGAAGAATATAAGTGTATTGAGAGCCTGGGCCTCGCTTATGTCGTAAAAAGACTAGTGCCAGGTGAGAGAAGCAGCACCAATAGCTCTAGTGAACGTCCGGGTCGCCAGTGAGACGGCGAGGAGGATGGTAAGTAGTACAACTTGGAGCGCTTGATGCTTGCCTTACGTCATCAGCGGCTGACCAGCGTCCGTGGTCTCTCGACCAAGTTCGTCTCTGACTAGGGTAGAGGCAATAAGTCAGATTTAGTGACCGCTTATATAATGACCATGTTAATAACCTGTTATTGACTGTCATTTAATGGGGGGGTCTAAGTGGGCTGTCATAATAGTCATAATGACCAAGCGCCAAACGGGCTTCGAACTACCAAACTGTGCTCAGTGCAGCAGCACAATGCACATCACTGAATGACATCATATTCAATATCGCTTCAGAGTCGCCTTAGTAACATTTTGACTCCCTCTAACTTGCCCTACCAGTGCCAGCGCACTGCGTCCCTGTCCGTGCACCATGTCTCTGCCGCCTGAACTCGACTCTTTGGCTTCTAGACGCATCGCAGAGCTTCAGCATATACTTGAGAATCTTCCCGACTCCTTACCTGACCGTAGTCTTACGGCATCTCGCTTCAACTTCGTCAACTACGAGCCCGATGAAGAAGACATCGAAAATTACGGCACCATTGCAGCCGCTATAAACCGCGCTCTCGAGCAAGAGGGGGGCACCGGCAGATGCCGAGACCGGCGCTAGGAGGGGGGAGGGGGGGTCCCGGGGTCCTTAATGCACTTCGGGGATACCCCTTGGGAAATTCGTTTGGACCCTCTGCAGATGTGTTGGAAGCTATTCTGAGCACACAAAGACTCGTTAGAGCACTTAAGCACACAAGCACTTACCTCTCACCGGTCTTGAACTCAGGCTGGCTATGAAAAGTTTAAGCACAGTGACTTGAGTTCTCGGCGCTTGCCAAAGTATTACTTCTTTACTACTACCCAAGTTCTAAGCACGCCGATGGGCAAGGGCCTTTCCCCTGCCGTCGAGAATTGAAGGAATGTGTATCATTGTTTTTGCTCTCGCGCATGTTGAGGCCCGAAAACTAGGAAGTGATAGATACTTATTCAATTTCCTCAGGGATGGAAAAGGGCATTAAATGCCCGTCGTGACTCGGAAGTTCATCTCATCAAATATGTGACTTACTCTCTAAAGTAGCAGCTACTATCTAGCAAATCATATCACACACTGAGCACTGAGATGTGTTTTTATCTTCAATCAAATGGTCATGCCTGATATTACTATGCAATTTCGAAACTAAATAATCCGAGTCGGCGGTGGTCACGAAATCATTATACTGACCACTGCTTAGGGCTGTCTCATACAACTTTTAACGTCTTACTGATGCTGTCAATCCCTGTTAATGCATTTAAACTCATGGGTCCGAACCTACTACTTACTAATAGTGAGCCGTCCGGAGGTGTTGGGCGCCTCCGCTTCTCCTTTAGGATATGTTATGCCGGAAAACATACCGTATATAGTAGTTTCCCACGGGGGGAGGGGGAGGGGGGGTCCCCAGAAACCCCTTATTGCACTTCGCCTACCCCGGTACGATTTTCACTTCATGCCCCCCTCTTGCTCTCGAGATCACGTTTGGGCATGCAGCCCGCTCGATGGGTGTGCTTCCGATTGAAGAGAGAGGAGCTGGCATTTGCTCTCTCATCGAGCCGCTGAATCAGTACATGAGGTCCCTGAAAAACCCTGACGAAGATGCAGTGCTCTTGAAGTGGATTGATGATATCCGTGCTGGTGCAGAGAAAGCTTATAGGGATGTGAGCAAGACTGTGAGTTTGTTGTCTTAATGTATAATCAAGTTCAACGCTCACCCCAGCATCCGAGTTGTGAAGTTCCCTCCACCTGCTAGGCCCGGATTGTCGATAGCCCAGGTCGGCCCAAAGATTCGTCTTGTGACCGCCGGAGCCGCAGGCGACTCTACCACCGTAGCCCGGACTCGGACTGAGACCACAACCGTACTTGGTAAACGTTCACGAGAAGATGAAGATGAAGAGGAACACGGCGAGGCTGAGAGCGACACCCCCGACAATAATGTATGCCCATTTTTGTCTGTGAGTTCAGTGACTAAAGTTGACGAGTTCGAATACGTACAGGATAACCCGGAGCCTGGCTTGAAGAAGAGCGACATGGTCGTTGTACCATGGCCATCTCACAAGAGGCTGCGCGAGATGAAGGGGCGTCCTCCGAAGGAAGAGAACATGCTGCTGTCAACCAAACTTAAGCACAAGAAGACGGGGAAGATGTACTACTGCTGTGTCGCCGAGAACTGCACCTTCATCCGCTCCGGGGGCCCCCGAATTGATCGAATTCTACGCCATGCTCCCGGATGCAAGAAACTCAGTCCCACGCTCAGGGCCAAGGCTAACGACTGGGCCGCAGCATTGTCCCTTGGAGCTCAGAACGGTCTCCTCACCTCGCCTTCCTCCCACACAGAGGCTACAAGCTCAGCACCGCAGGACCCGTCCGGCTCCGAGTCTACAGCTGCAAACAGTAAGCAAGTGTCACCAGCGGCCAAGTCGGACACGCCCACGGTAAAGAAGAACGGGAATCTGGGGGAGATTGTGATTGGGAAGGGGCGGGACGAGCTGCGTAAGAAGGTCGACTATCGCATCCTGAAGCTGATCTGTGTCCGTGGGATCTCTCCGAAAATCGTTGATACGAAGGAGTGGAAGGATGTCATGGCAGCAGCAAACACGAGGTATGAGCCGACATGTGCGAGTCAGTTTGAGGATGTCCATATCCCTCAAGAGGCTGCGCAAGTTCGTAATCTCCAAATTGAGCATCTGAAGACCCAGAACAACCTCACGGCGACGTACGACGGCGGGACCACCCACAAGCAGGAGTCGGTTTACACGGTTCACGTCACCACTCCCGAGCGCCGTGTGTATCTTGTCGAGGGGGATGAAGCCTCACGCGAGCATCACACTGCTGAACATCTGAAGAATCTACTGCTTGAGGTGAGTCATTTTCGGACGCGAGATGACAGCTATTCAGATACTCACGGCGGCAACAGGTCATGGAGCGTATTGGAGTAGACCGCTTCTCCGGAGTCTGTTCTGACAACACTGGCAACACACGCAAGGCGCGTGAGCTCCTCGCAAAGGAGATCCCCACACTCAACAACATGCTCGATTGTTGCCACCATCTACACAACACGATAAAGGACATCACGAAGCTGTCAGAGTTCAAGCCGGTGAGTAGTATACTGCTATAAGAGGATGTACGCTCACCATCATACCACGACGTGACACCCAATACTAGGTGATCGCCGACCTGCGCAAGATAATCAAATACTTCAAGAAGTCGACCCTTGCAGCTGCGGAGCTTTCCCTTGCTCGCCGAGAGCAGGGTATCCTCCAGGGATTGCAGAGCATCGGGAAGACGCGCTTTGCGTCAGTATATTGGAGTGCCGAATCACTACGGACATGCTTGGGACTCATCCGTTCTCTTGTGCACGATGGCCGGATCACGCTACCGAGGGTATGTGCTCAGCCAGGCTGTGCGGTCATGTCAAACTAACCACTCACGATGCATACAGAACGTGTCATTCGATCCCGCTCTCCTTCAAACCCACTCCTACGCGACACTCAAGTTTGAGCGTGACCTGATGCAATACGTCACCGTAGTCGCTCCCCTCGCACGAGCACTGAAGAGTCTCGAGGCTACCGATGCTACTGCAACTGACGTGTTCATCTTCTGGCTGGCTATCATTGCAAGCCTCGAGGAACTCTTCCAGTCAGAGGGCAAAACAGGGATATCAATGACACTCGCTAGAAAGATCACGACCATTGTTAACACACGCTACAAGGAGATTATCGACGACTCACCCACGGATGTCTACTTTTGTTCCGCTTTCTTGCATCCAGGTGCGTACATACATGCCCCATAACCCGGACGAATACTTACTTGTATGCTGCCGTACCATCAGAACTCCGCCGAACCGACATCTTCCGCAAGCCATCCAAGGACTGGGTCCCTTCTGTCAATCCCAAGAATGGGAAGCCTGACGACAGTCTGAAGGCTCCCAACCCCAAGGCGTATTACCGGGTCAAGGAGTTTCTCAAGGCTCAGCTCCGTGCTGAAAGCAAGACAGCGCGGCATCCGGTGATCACAAAACTCGGTGAAGCGAAGGCCGTTGAGGCTTTCCGAGCTCAGCTACTAGCATATGCGAACAACCAATGGCCGTTCGACCAACCACTCCTAGCAGCGGACGAGACATGCACCCGCCCTGTCTTGCAATGGTGGCGTGATTTGGAGAAGCATACACATGCCTCTGTACTTGCGGTAAGTGTAACAAGCACTCATTGCAGCGAGCATGTGTCTCACGAGCTTCCTATGACCACAGATACTTGCCATAAAGCTCTACTCAATCGCCATCAACTCCATGGCAGACGAACGTACAGCGTCGAACTTCACATGGTTCAACAGCGCCGTACGCAGTAGACAGAACGTGAAGACGCTAGTGGACATGGTCCAGGTGCGCCAATGGTATTTGTACCAGGTACGAATGTGGAACTACAAGACCGGAACAGTGTAGGCTAACATACCTAATACCCCTCTGCGACCGTGACTAGGACTATCCAGAGAAACCACGCACCCAGCCCACGGTGCGCTGGACTGATATGGACCAATCTGTCTTCAAACGCCGGGAAAAGGCTTTCGTCGAACAGACCGACGACGAGTTCTTCCAGGAATGGCCGGAGGAGGAACAAGCCAAAGAAGCGGCTCGCAAGCTCGAGCAAGAGGGACTGTTGATGGATGAGGAGTTCCGGGTGGATTCGGACATCGACACTAGGTCGGCGACACTGAGGAAGCTCTTGCGTGATGATACAAAGGACGTCGACAGGCCGGACGGTGATGTAGGAAGGCGGACAGGCAGTAGAAGCGACTTAGAGCAGGGCGAGGGAGAAGGAGGCAACAGCGACGATGTTGCGGAGGCGGACTGGGATTTCTGACGTGTCGAGCGGTTACTGACTGTCACTTATTAGATAATGACTGTTAATGACCATTAATAACTGGGTGGTTACTAACTGGTAGTAACTGCTGTCACTAAGTCCCGTCCGGATGGTCAGTTAATAACTGTCAGGTCATCAACTGTTTGATTTATTGCCTCTACCCTATCTCTGACTATCATGAGACTATGCGACCTAGCTCTTCGTGTCAATGAGTTCGACCTCCTCACAGGCCTCCTGTCCTGGTGTAACGGTTGCAGACAATCTCAAGCTATGTAGCCTGTTGGAAAGCATTGCAAACGACTCTCGGAAAACTTCGGGAGCAGTTTGAATCGGATCGTAGCGCGGAGCTTAGAGGTATGTATGTCTATGCAAGAGCTCTTATGTTGTTGAAGCTTAATTCTCAAGCAGCTCTGTTCTACGCTACTGCCACTTTCTCTGGATGCAGGTGGGGCTGAGCACACGTAACCGCGATAGTACCTCCACGCACTCCGAGCAAGCTTTGACAGCTTGCAACGAGGCTGCAGCCCGCTCATGCACTATCGACCCGAGGTAAGTTCATCCCATCTGCTTCGTCTATATCACCTCTTGTATGGGGGCTGCAAGCTCGGATCCCACGCGAAAATCTCCTTGAGTACTACCAGACGACGAGGAGTATACTCGTAGCAAGCTACCACCTCGGATATCTTGTTACCCTCCACGGTTGGCTTAGCTGTGGATTTCGTATGCTCGTCTCGACTCATCTTGACGTGCAGTTCCAGACATGATTGTCTAGTGTGGGCAAACGATATCTCAAACTTTCGGCGCATCACTTGATATATAGGCTCAACAAATCAAGGAACAGCTAATTCGACCTCGTCTTCAGCACAGGTACGTTCTCGGACTCTGAAAGTCTCGTCTATGACTAATTCCTTCCTCTTGGGCAGGTTAGATGGAGATCGGGAGGCACCCGATGGACAGAAGACCTCCTGTTAGCAATCGGTCAGCGCAGCCCTCCAGACCGACCCGAACATGGATATGCATGTAACAAGACAGTCCGATCCTCACCGACGTTGTTGTCGTCGCAGCAGACCGTGTGGGCGTTGCTGTCAATCGCGTTAGTCTATGCCCTCCAATTACTAACCGACGAAATCTGCTCACCAGTCGTTGCCAGATCCTATGCCAATCACGCTGATCGCGGAGCAGGTCAGCCCGATGAGCACGTTCAAGTCCTGGATGACGATCCCGAGGCCCGCGAGGATCGGTGCGACGGCGGTGCTGTTCGGGGTCTGGAGGGACTCGCAGCACTGGATCGGGCCCGTGGTGCAGCCGCTGGTGCCTGCGCCGGAGCCGCCGCCGTTGACGTTGGGAGCGGGGGTGGCGGCAGCAAGGACTGCGAGCGCGGAGAGGGTGAAGAGCTTGGCGAACATGGTGTGAAGGCGAGGCTGAGTACTTGAACGACTGGTGAGTGCTGTTCGAGTGAGGATGTCGGACGAGGTCTGACCGCGGCCCTCTTTATACTGCAGACGACGTCCGGGTGTGTGTCGTGGTGACTGAGGATGAACACACGCCCAAGCTTGTGTTTCTGCGAGCCTTCCACGCTCTCACCCACTAGCATCGAACACCACCCTGTAGTCGCTTCACAGCTGATTTTTCGGCCTTCGCTACAAGCGTACCGTAAAATAGACCGGGACCTCAACAAAAACAGGTCCGCCGAGATTATATTCAACGAAGCTTCGATACACGGCGTCCTAACGTTCTGCTGCATGCGGTGTTGTATACGTTGCTGACAGCGTCATGCGAACTCACAGGTTCGCGCCCCCGGCCGTCGCACACCGTACCATGCTCTGGCATGGCAGGAACATCGGCGCGTGAATGTGGAGAGAGTATCACGCGTGATTATCCGTAGTACTCGTCTTCTTTTGCCTTCTTATGGCCGCGACTGGCGAGCACGCCGATGAGGTCATCGCAACGCTGTGCCCGTTTTATGAACGTGAGTACTTACGAGCTATGCACTTCCGCCCGCCCATCTCACCCAGTGCAAGCTTTCGTTTGCGCCCTACGAGTGTGTACACCAGGATGTGCAACGCCAGTGGTCTGCAGTACGTGTTCATGCATGCCCTGTCTACACGCAACTCGTCCGAGGAATGCTCACGCATTTGTTGACACGGCGCTCGCGCGGAAGGTTGCTTGTTGAACACTGCGAAGCCAGCACACCAGATTCGCGTCGTCTATGAAGCATCCTCTCAAGCATATGCATATCAATTGCGTATCATCTCTACATAGACGGTTCACATTCACGATCGTATATTCTCCACCTCCTCCTTCGACGGTACGTTCTCGAGCCCATCTTGCCTTGACTCGGTACTCGCCGCGTGTTTAGACACTAACGGGAAGGCATCCGATAGAAATAAGACTCCCTGTCGAGCATTCGTCAGCACGTATCCCAAAACGTCTCGACTCGGCAGAACGCGCTGTGCCAACGGGCAATATCTCACCGAAGGAGTTGTTCTCGCAGCACACCGTGTTAGCAGAGCTGTCCGCGTATGTCAGCCTCTCGCAAAGTCCAGTCGTATGCGGATCGCTTACCAGGAGCTGCCCGAGCCGACGCCGACTACGGTGAGCGGCGAGCAAGTCAGGCCAACGAGGGCGTTCACGTCCTGGACGACGACGCCGATGCTCGCTAGGATAGCAGAGGCGGCCTTGCTGTTTGCGGACTCGACCGACTGGCAGCACTGGATCGCGCCGGTGCTGCAGGACGCAGCGGGAGCGGGGTTTGGGGTGGCGACGGCAAGGATTGCGAGAGCGGAGAGGGTGAAGAGCTTGGTAAACATGGTGCAGGTGCAGAACGAGGAGTACTTGAACGACAGTGAGTGCTGTTCGAGTTGGGGGACCCGACGAGGGATGTCGCTCATTTATATGCTGTCAGTGCAGAGACGGTCAGTCACAATAGTACTCTCGTCCCGTTGTCCTTGGACGCTACGTCAGTGATCCACGTTCATATTCTCAGTCTTTCTCTCCGCGCGCAGTCCTGGTCGGTACACCTCGTTCTAGGGTACAAGTGCGACAAATGCCTCCGCGATGGATTGAAACGGTTCCTCCGTCTAGCGGTCGATGCCGCCGGACATCCGAGCGGGCGCATCGACGCGAGCGTACCGTTTGGGGTACTCACGGATCGCTCCGAGTGGGGTCCACACCCTTGCAACGCATCCCGGCAGCTCCACTCTTCCGCGAGGACTTGGGGTCCCCTCCGCGGATTCCTGTGTTTGCGCGCACTCGGTGATACGTGATATGTCTTGCAGCCGTACTGTATCCCATGACGCACTGCGGCGACGGCAAGATGCGCGTGTAGATGAAGAGACTCCCACATGTACGGGTCCCGCCCTGTCGTACTCCGCCGCCGCTCTATGGCCGCGCACACATCGACACGAGGTCACCGGACCGTAGCAGCGGGTTGGATGCGAGCGGGAATCTAGCTGCGACCATGCGGCCTGAACAGCATCAATACATTCATTGAACAGTACAACCATGCTTGCGTTAACGGACGTTTTGCTCGACTTGCCGGCTCACCACTTGTCGCAATCTACAGATTGATACCGAGCCTAGTCCCAAGATTGTGAGGAGACACTTTCCGCGTCCCAGTCACACCGCATCACTACTCAACGAAAGGATCATGCAGACGCGGGTGAGCATACTCAAGAGTACTCAGGAAAACGACATGACTTACGTTCTGAAGGATCCAGAACAAGTTCGATCTTGAGAGCGACCCCCGGAGCCTCCTCGAAAGGAGAGAAGGCGCCTCTCCACTTCGCTACGACTTCCTCTGGTTCGTAGTCTAACTGTGACGCTTTGCTGCTAAGCCAGAATCCGAGTCCACCGACGACCGATTGCGTGCTACAGTCCTTCTGAGGCTCCACAACGACCGCGATGTGCCGAAAAGAGGGGTACCGTGCACGACTGGCAAGAGCGCTTGCGAGACGGGCTATGGGGGCTTCATCCAGCACCTGTCCACGGTCGACCAACTGCAGCGTCAGGGAACGCAGACAGGGCAGAGAGACGGGGGATTGCTCGAGGACAGCACTCAGTGCATATAGTATGTCGTCAGAGCGAAGCTCCGACCCATCTTGAGCCAAGTGGGGAGGGCAATACTGGAAAGACAGAGAGGATAGTTGTCGACTTTCGGCAATTGCGTCGAACAAGCATATGGGTGGATCTAACGGTGCGACCGGGGGTCAGCTGGTGCTCCGTGTCTAGAAGTCTGCAACCATACGCACCGGAAGGATTTGGTAGGGCTACCTTGTTATAAATGGTATCGTCGTCGAGAGAGACTCGGAGACGTTGTAATGTGTGACGAGTGGCGTGTATGACAGGTACCCACCAGATGTTGTTAGCCATCGGAGAAGGCGACACGTGGAGATGACGAAGACGGGATGCGATGCCTGTTTGGAGAATCGCCTGAACAAACTCGGCGTAGTCGCCTCCATCATTTACGACGAGTGATATCAGCGACACCGGGATTGGGGGGGATGTGGCAGATCGAACTGGGTAGTAGTGTTCGCCATCATCGTCATCCAGCATTGTCCAGTCACAAATAAGGAATTTCAATGTGGGTAGTGAGGGGAAGATGCCGTAGAATAACTGATCCCAGGAATCGAAGTAAACTGAGTGCAAGACGAGTGTCCGAAGGTCGGACAAGCGGGAGAAGGGGAAGTTATCCAGAGGAGGAGAAACCTCGTAGAAAGTGATGTTCCGAACGAGTCCCCCGAGGGAAGGGTTGGTATTCAGGCATTGCGCGAGCTGAGCCATCGATCGATCCGTCCCCAGGAAGATGGCTCGAAACAACTCCGCTTGGGCGGGGGCGACGAGACCTTGGCAGGTGAGACATATGCTTCGAAGAGAGTCAGTGTCGAGGTTTTCACAGATGGGATAGAATACATCGATCGGCAATGCCGTATCTGAAGCTGAAGGTTGCAATAAGCTGCACATAGTAGTCGTCGTTGGCCCGGAGCATTGCTACTAGCGCTCGATAAAATCAACGCGTTATGTGACAGAACGCGTTACGTAACGCGTCTAGGGTGCCTCCTCCGAGTCACGCCGAGCGTGAGTCGCTGCCGAGTGCTTGCTTCTGAATTTCGTGGACTTACGACTGAGGTCCACCGGTCATAGGACATGCCACTTGAAGACTACTAGAAGCCGAGTCGATTGACAAACTTCAATCACTGGCAAGTCGGCCGTCCACATGCGTCCGCTGAGAATCACTGCACTGCATACATCACACTACCCGGATACGTACTAATATACGAAGACATACTTGCGCCTTAGGTATCGTCTTTCAGCTTTATGTCTGTCAGCCACTGGCCCGCTCTATTGACCTTTTCTCCTGTACTCCATCGTTGGCGCGGCGACGTAATGGGACTGAGCATACGAGCTCGGCTGATGGACCACTCCTAGCAACGAAGACACGCGCGACCCTCGCACACAACGTAAATCAGAGCTTCTTGAGCCCCACTAGATCGCAGTGGTGAGCAATCTTTCATCTAAGTACTCCTTGAACACCAGTGCAAGACGTCTGGCCACCAAGTCATCGGTAGTATGTTGCCTGTCTGCCGCTCTAGTGCTACATGAGGTATTTTACTCTGTAGATCTCAACGACGTAGCCAGACATTGTGAACAACTGTGCACAACTGTGATGCACTACCGATAGGACAATTCTCCATTTGAACGCTACATTCACTGAAATAGCTCTGAATTTGTCACTTTATCTCACTATCAGCGCGGCCGCAGTGAAGACTACGGACTAGAATCAAACTCAATCATGCTCCTATGTAGCACTAGCGTCATAGTCGCGCTCAGGATGCAATAGTATGCGGCTATAAAGCCTCATGGAAGTTGGGACGAGATACGCCCATCAGCGACCACCCCAACGACACGAACACGAAGATATGAAGACCATCTACCTCCTCCCCGCGCTGCTTGTTGGCATGTTTGCTTTCATCGGCAACGTGCGTCCTGTTCTACTCAATCATTCATTCTTCTCCGACTCGGCCCCTCACAACCATCTGCAGACTGCCGCGGCACCGGCGACCGACGAGCTTGTTCCTGAGCCTCTCGGCAGAGGAGTACGTCTAGCCCAACCCTGTTGATGGGATACATGACACTAAAGCACTCCCTGCACAGGCATACAACCGTCGCGCTGAGCCGGAGCCGCTTGGCAGAGGAGTGAGTCTATCGAAATGCTCATGTATATTCCTTAGGATTCCAGTAACACTGACCCGGTTCAGGGCTACAATCGTCGCTCTGAGGAGCCCGACGTCGTTCCAGAGCCTCTTGGTCGAGGGGTAAGCTTCTCAAGAATCTCGGACAAAGTATTCGTAGACTCACAGAACCCTTGCAGGGCTACAATCGTCGCGCAAGTGACGAGACCTTAGGTCGTAGTGTACGTACCAATTTATTTCACCGCGCGGCGGGAAATGCTTATTATGCCTTGGGATAGGGATACAACCGTCGCGCGGAAGAAGAGATCGCCCCCGAGCCTCTCGGTCGAAGTGTAAGTTCAAACCGCGCCCACACGAGAAAAGGCTGACATGATTCCGTGCGTAGGGTTACAACTGAGCAGGCCTGAACTCTCTAAGCAGTCCGAGACATACGAGGAGTAAACGGAAGGTACACTTCTGTGGCCCGATAACGGTTGGGGCTACGTAGTTGAATGATCCTAGCAGGTGATGCATTGATGACCGATATTGTACGATATATTTATTTCGAAGTCATGCTCTCAGAATTTGAGCTCTACATCGGGTGACGCATGGGTACACGCCTCCGGAATCGCTCGACCATAAGCTCGTCCATGTGCATGGGAGCCGTTGACGGTAGTAGAGAATGCTGTACAACATCAATGTATACCATACCAACCGGTCCATGAGCGAACAACTCTGCATTCATGATGTGCCTCGTGCCTCGGCGGTGTTCGTGAGACTCCTCGTGGGAGTATGTATAAATCTATGCGGAGACTAATCTTCAGCACTCGTGTCTTACATATCCGTTAGGACTTGAGCTTCAATCTTCGAAGCTGCGGGTGGAAAGCGCGTCAGAGCGTCCAGGTATAACACCGGTGCCGCGACGGTGTTCATTGAGCGGAAATAGAACAACACGTTTCGTGAAGCGAGAACACGTACCCTATTCACGATGTCAATGACTTCATAGGTACCCTGTTCTGAAGGCGGGTGCGACCCACCATGCGGAGACATGGTGGGCGTCGCGCGCACCACGGTGACAGTTGATGAAAGTGAGCGTACTTCCCGGTCCCGGTCCCGCAACCGCATGCCCATGCCCTTATCGCGCTCGCAGAGCGGTGAGTGTTCATCTGAGTGTTTCCGCTAGTAAGACGGTGTCATAGAAAGTGTGCCGGTGCTGCAGAGGCATAGCTCTCAACAGTATGCAGTACAACCGATGCACCCGGTTATACCAGTCGGATTAGCGCAACATTGGTGCTCCGGTGTTGCTACCGTCTAAGCAGGAGATGTCACGACATACCAATAGTGTGGTACACCTTCATTAACGAGAGATGTCATCTGACAGGGCTCTATATTGGAAAATGGGAGCGTCAGCAGCTGGCGTTCCATTTGACAGCGTGACTGAGAACCCACCAATCACCCTACGACGGACGTAGTAGTGCTCGGCTACTCTGAGCGTGTAGCTCACGGAGAACACGCCTCGTGTACGACCAGCGGTAGTGAGTGTAAGGAAGTCTGTCATGCATGGGCGCGCTGATCCGCGTTCACAAATGCGCGAAGAGCACGCAATGATAAGGCCCTCCGGGAACTCTAGATGGACGCGATGACGCGTGCGACAGTGTTCAGCAAGGCTACTTACCTGTTCAGCCCGTGTCCCACATATGATCCTGACGCGGCAGCTTCCCGTATCCCTATAAGACCGTTCAGCTAGCGTCGCGTCCTGCTTTCAACAATTAGTCACCACATCGTCATGTCCTTTAGACCCTTCCTCCTCTCGTCCCTCGCAATCCTTGCTGCCGCCACCCCCACTCCCACGCCCGACGCGTGCACGACCTCGCAGATCCAGTGCTGTGAGCAGGTTCTCCCTGCCGGCAGCAGCACTGTCGCGCCGGTGCTCAAGGCGCTGGACATCGTCGTGCAGGACGTGACCGCCCTAGTCGGTCTCACCTGTTCCCCAATCACGGTGGTCGGTGTGGGTGCTGGCGATTCAT
Organism: Daedaleopsis sinensis; assembly: GCA_033807695.1. NCBI lineage: Eukaryota > Fungi > Basidiomycota > Agaricomycetes > Polyporales > Polyporaceae > Daedaleopsis > Daedaleopsis sinensis. The sequence goes on along the minus strand of CM066310.1, from coordinate 3,305,108 downwards.
GGTATGTTCTTGTCCGAACTCTCGCGTTCTCAAGCCGGCGCTGACTAGAGTTCTTAGCTCTGCCCAGACTGTGTGCTGCGAGAACAACGCCGTCGGTGCGTTATGAGCTAATCCATCATAATTGTAGCGGGATAGTGCCGGACGTACTGACATACGGGGTGCGACAGGTGGTCTCGTGTCCATCGGCTGTGTGCCTGTCATCCTCTGACGTTCAACCGAGATCTCACGCAAGAGTAGTCTCTCGGTCAATGCGGTGTAGCGGGGGAGTCGTACATTTGTGTTCGTTCCTGCATATACGAGTATTCGTAAGGTTGTGTGTACTATGGGCTTTTGTTAGCAGTTGCTTTATTTGAGCTAGAGACACGTACAACAGTCCGAGGACCTAGCTGCGCGATAAACGTTGTTCCCCAAGCACAAATGTGATCAGATGACCGCAGAACTCTCAACCTTTAACGAGAAACTACAGATCGCTAAAGTAAAGTGAGAATCTAGAAAGTGAAACGACGTCAGTACCCAGAGCTCTGGAGAGATAGTGGCAGTCAGGACCGCGGACAACGAGGAAGAACACTCACAAGACCCTATTCAGACTGTATGTATCGACACCAGATCTGAGCGATGAATTCGCACATTCATTTTGCGGGGATTAGGAGGTCGAAGTCGCTAAAGCGGGGATGCCCGACGTCATCCAGCCGGTGCTAGTAGATGGGAACCGTCACTGGCGTTTGATGATGTAGATACCCGTTAGTTGACGTACCAGCGTTCCGACTCTCCGACTTCGCGAGCCATGTTCATCAAGCTCTCCGCCTTCTCTGCACTCGCTATCCTTGCTGCAGCCAACTCCGCGTCGGGACGCAGCATCTACGCGTTCGGCCTAGTTGTATGCTGTCAGACTGCTCGCAGGTAACATGAAATACGAAACGGAGGTCTGCGCGCGAATGAGGGGTTTCAAAACAGCTCAGTAGTGGCGCTCTGAGCTATCAACAACGAGGCAGATCATTCGATGAGATCGAGGTGACAGGACAAGACAGGTATATTGCGTCGCGGCGTGGGTGGGAAAAGGAATTTGTTGGCATGATTTAGCGGCTGCGCTGCGGCCGTGTGTCCGCAAGGCCACCCTGTGAACTTGAACAGAGTCAGAGGAGATTAGCACAGTAGCAAGGAAGTACGGACGCTATAGACGGCGCATTGCAGAAGCTAGGTCTTCATAGTCACGTTCTGACGGGTTTCACTGGAAAGTCGGTGAGGTGATAATTTGCGACCATCACAATGCGTCGTGGAGTCAATTTCTCGGCGGAGAAGCGGACGCACCAATCCAATCTCTGCGGAGGCAATAATCTTGTCTTCTGCTCTCCTCACTTAAGTGGAGCCGCATTGACTTCGCCGGTCATCCTGACTTGGTCGATATGTTGACGAACGGATCATGGGTTCGCCGCGCGATAGTAGTTGCCCTTGACATACGGGGTTACTCACCACGCATTTCGAGCGCAGGAGACGAAGCTTGACTCCGTGACGTCATCGTGCTATCGAGCAGTGCGTGATGATAGGACGGAATACTGTGTGCGAGTTAGCACTCGTTGAACCCAACGAACCCTTACCAGCGTTCTAAGCCTCAGCCATCGCACTCCTTGCTGCCGCCACCCCCGCTTTGGGAGCCAGCTGTGCCACTGGCCCAGTCCACCCGCTAGCAGCAAGGCTGTTGCCCCGATCCTCAAGAGGATGTCAACGTGCTCGTCGGTCTGACTTGCTCAGCCGTCAGCGTCGTCGACGTCAGTTCCTCCCGTCCGTGTAGAGTCGATTCGATAGCTGACTGGCTTGCAGCGATGCGCAGACCATGTGCTGCGAGAACAATTCCTTCGGTGTGTTTCCGGCGGAGAGCTTCTATCCGCTTCCTCTCGTGATAGATGACTGATAGTCTTTGACTACAGAGTGCTTTGTCGCTACTGGCTGCCTGCCTTTCTCGGCCTGAAGGGTTCGCGCTATGCGTTCATCTCTTGCTCGACGGGTGCATTAGCTGAAGCGGGTGCAGATGATGGAGGAGGTCACGTATTGTGTATGCCTATGGGTCGTGGAATGAGCGAATCACGTTATGGGCGACGATGTATCCTGTGTGAACCTTACTCTGCGTAATATGACATTCAGCAGCCGACAGCTTCGAGTTCTAGAAAAGAATCGAGCATATAGCACCCTCGTTCGTTATCATACTCGCTAGTATCATTGTCAACGGCAGATTATTCGAGCATTCACAAAGTTGGGGCAGCGCACCTGGCTAGGTTGTGTCAGGTAGCTTTCACGACACGCATACTGCAACCGAACGGCAAGAATAAGCTGTGCTTGACAATGAGTGATAAGAAGTAACGGATGTATATACATCTGGCGTACCTGGGCGATGTCGGAGGTTGTTACAAGACTTCATGTCGGTGAGTACGTATGTGTGCGGTCAAAAGGCGGAGGCGGACCGCGGAAGCTGCGACAATGCACATATGGGAATCGCCATAGAGCTACGTCACCGCTGTGCGTGGCACGCTGTATCCCGAGTCCCGACCCTCACTATGTCTCCCTGTATTGTTGATTGTGCCCGGTAGTCACGAGTACCTCGGCGCGTCGTGTATTCCTTCGTGCGGTGAGAATGATAAGGGTCGTCATCGCTCCATCCCCAGGAGAGAGCATGAGAGAGCCGGGACGATGCAGTGCCGCGGCTCAGATGAGCAAGTCGTGACGGTCTGTCGTCGTGAGCCTTTCTACAAGGTTAAGCAAGTGGGATTACATACCGTATATGCATGGAAGCCTGGGCTGCCGATGAGTGTCCCGACGTCATGGATAGCAGATCTATCCGCGTGGTCAAGGATTTGCAGGGGTGCTCGTTCTCGATAAACACTAAGTACAGATGTCAGCAGTTGTCTATTGTCGGAGACAGGGCATGGTCACCAAGGTACCAATCACTCATGCGGGGTACTACCGTCCCTGAACTTGAATAAAGCCTGAGCGGAGTTGGTTCGTCACCCACACCACACTTCTATTACAGAAAACAAGCTCCTTGACAACATACTATTAGTCAAAAACAATTTTGTAGTTCTCGTGTGTGCCCACCTGTCTAGAGAACGAGTCTTTTCCAAAGTCGCAGCGGTCGTGCTAATAGTGCAAGCGAAGTTGTGAACATACCATGTAGACGCCCGGGGTGGGAGTCGAGCGTCTACTAACCACCGCCTCCGGGTCGAGCCGGAGCGACTTGGCGCCAAGTCCCGACTTCACTGCCAACCACCACCATCTCGGAGCTCGTCAACGACTCGCCCTCCTAGTGCTTTACAATGCCTCAGGAAATCCCTCTAGATGTCATCTATCGCATCTTAGACTATACATGCAACGATACTCGCACACTTCGGACATGCGCACTCGTGAACAGCGCGTTTCTAGCCTACGCACGCATACACCTCTTCCGCGACATCCGCATAACGTCTCGCAACTTGTTGCCCATTATGCGCCTCCTGACGGAATCTGAGGACATTGGAAATTATATTCGAAGGCTTCGAATATACACAAGCACCCATGCTATAACCCCAGACAACGTCGCGTTTGGGAAGCTCGATTGTCTACACACACTCGACCTCTACTCGGTGTCTTTCACAAGCATCAATCACCTTTGTATTTTAGTCGCATCTCTTCCCTCTCTGAAATCTCTCACCTGCATGAAGGTACTACTCGTTCGCGGCGGCTTAACCACTGAGGCTCGTGATATAGTCACGTTATCTCCCTCGATCAGACCTCCATCGTTAAGGACTCTTGCCGTCAAGCACGAGTACATCCGCGTCTATGTGGAGACTGCCCTGCCCTTGACCACTTTCGCGACATGGCTTGCTCAAGGCCCGGGACCGCAGACGCTTCTCGAACTCAAATTGACGCTTCACACAAGAGAGGAACACACAGCATGGATCCCCTTCATCCGCATCGTCGCTCCTGGCTTACAAACTCTACAGATATCTACCATTGACGAACGTACGTCTTGTCTTTCGTATCTCCCATTCCAATATCAACATCGAGCATTCTCGTAGCGTCATTTCGTGCCAGCTTCTTCGACGCGCTGAAAGACTCCCCCTCATTGACTACCCTATCTCTGCGTCATTTCCCCGACTTCGAAGCTCGCGCATACGACTCGCTCGTATTCCTGACCTCCATCTGTGACTTCTTCGAGCGCACGCCCACACCCGCCTCCAATCTAGAGCACCTCTCGCTCCGGATGGAAAACCGGTATGACCAGATGGTCTCCGTGAGCGACGTCCTCTGTGCGCGCCTCGCGCGTGCGCTCGGCTCCGGGCGCTATCCCCGATTTGCGCGGCTCGAGATCGCCGTCGAGGCCAAAAGCTGGCGAGGCGAACTCTACTCCACCTGGTACAGCTCGGAGATTGCGGGTAACGCACAGAAGCAGGAAGTCATAGAGAAATGGCGACGCGCCTTCGGGGCAGTGGGGAAAATTCCTGGGGTGTTACTGGATGTGCGGCTTGTGTCTTAGGTGTGCGTGTTCGCAGTACGCGTGGCGCAGCTCGGACGCGCAAGACGAGCCGCAGAGTCCGGAATCCGAAGTGTCTGTGAGTGCAAGCCTAGCATACGCGTAAACGGCATGCTAACTTTGTGCTAACTGCTAGAAACAGCGTTGCGGCTGAGTCCGAGCCTTCGTTTCTGCTGTACTTGATGGCCATCCGATCTAAATCCATATATGTATCATGGTGTGATCTCCCTCTGAACCATACTAGGTGCTACTCACCGTATTGCAGGTACCTGAGGCCCCGTATCGTCGGTCACAGGCCAACTCTGATCCTTGTGTGCTACCAAGAATGGGTAGATGCACTGCGAGATCGTAAACGTTGTCGTCGCTGCTGTACTCCGGGCTTGAATGCGCACCTGATGTCAAGCAGGCGCACTTTCAAGATCTCGCGGCTCGCGTCTCTCGTCTGCGGTCTAGACCGACGTGGGCTACCGGCCTCTCGGTGCGTACCCCGCACGACACCCTCCATTGGACAAACCGAACTCAAACTCTACAGAAGCGCCCACTAGCACGGCTTCGAGAGTCTGAAGTTTGAACCGTTCAGGCTGGCCGCTGAATCGTCAGTGGTCAAACGCCTGCCTCTACCAGGCAATATATGTCCTAAAACCTGCAGGCGACTCCCTACTGGCGAGCGGTCGGTGCTTGACTCGCTCGCGCTCAGGATCGGATCAAGACGATATACGTCGACGACAGGCCTAGGGTGCTACATTCTTGCAGAATTGAACCTCACATATCCTTGACCCACTTATTGGCTGCCCCGAATAGGGCCTTTATCATTCATGTTTTGCCTGCAACAGATTCCGAGCGTTTCACCTGGAGTCGTGGATAGACACAGAGAATGGAGCAGAGTCGCCTTGGAACACAAGATAACGCGTGTGCAATATCAAAGCCATATAATCGACGTCACAGTTTACGTTCATCCGACCAGGTACGATTTCTACTAGTACGTTATCATTGCGCGCTCTAATTTCTGCAAACAACGTGTCAGCGCACTCGATATACAGTTCTCTCCCGCAAGGATTCTGTGTCGACATCCCTATGAGATATATGGACGCCTGGCGGACGATACAAGCTACCGTGCGCCCACAATTTCATGATGAGCCGCACTGCCGCCATACACTTTGCGATCTCAGAGTAGCTCAGAGTGTGCCGCCGGCCCGCTGCATGCCAATAAAAACGGCGAGACATTACGTGGGCCCGGGTTCGGATCATGCCGCTCATGGACGCTTCATTTACAACAATAAAGTCTCCAGTGAGGCGGTACTTATGGGATAAGTACGTTCTACAACGCGTCTTACACGCGGTCGGCTGACGTCTCCGGTCCTTGCTTGCCATTGAATTATCCATGGTCCAGACATTCTGGATCGAGTCTTTTACATCCATTCGACGTACAACCTCGTACGACTGGCACTGATCTACTGGCAATATCTCAGATAATATCCGTGCCCAAATACAATGTCAACGCCACTGGTACTGGGATACTAACTGTTCCAGGTAGTGCTCGTCAAAACCGACAAGCGCCGCGGCCGCCCACCCGCGACATGTGTCGAGGTCGAACAGGAACATCTACACGGCTCTAGGCACAGTAACAAACTGACTGCACGCAGCTGCACGCACCCGGAAGATACAATCTTTTCCAGCCAGTTCGGGCGGTGACTTCATCCCTACCCCAGATCCGCACCGCCTGTATCTTCGCACAATGCGGCACTGAGGCAGTCCCGTTGGGCTGGCGTGCGAGGACATGACGGCGGTATTGACGTCGTGCCATGGATATTCGATCTTGAAGAACAAAATATGAAAGAGTTCGTTGGAGCTTTGCTCCAAGTTACTCCCGAGTCCGGCTTTTGGCGGTCAGAACGCTAGCGCGGCGTCACTCTGGGGTGGTGGCGCGGGTTCTCCGTTCAGAGCATCCCACTGCTTGTTTTAGCTGTTAGGCCTATGCGTGTATAGGGCTGCTCAATTCTTGAGGGCCGTTTCGAAATGCATTCGACTGACAAAAGTCGTCGAGTTGCCGGTGAGTGCCGAGGCTGATGGTGATGCAGCGCTAAGACTATGTACTTACCTGCTCTTCCTTGCATCCCTTTCCTCCCCTCCTCCCCTGTTTGCGAATGAGATGTCGGCGGATAGCAGATGTTCTCTGCTTTGAAATACTCGAATCTCAATGAATTGAGGTCATTACTGAGCTTTGGACGTCGACAGCAACTTCGGGACTTCGAGCTCAACCTGACCGCATTTGGATGGCCACTGCCACCCATCAGCGGCATCGAGCGGCATCTCGACGACTGTTCGTCAGTCGACTGCATTTCGAAACGTCCCTCAAGAATTGAGCAGCCCTTATGCATGAGGTGAGCCAGCTATTCCGCGGTCCGGAATTCTCACTACGCTTGTCCGATAGACCCTGACACACGCGCGAAAGTCGTTCGGAGCCCTGGCAGGTGAGCACCCTTCGGAATTCCCCAGACAACAGTATGCTACTGCGTTCTACGCACGCGCTCTCAGCCTGCCAGCGCACTGGATGAATCTATTATCTAATCATAGTCCTCATCCCACCATTTGATATATCGTTTCATCAAGACTCACTCGTCCCTCCCTCTCTCCTCAACCGAGTGGAGCGGGTTTGACGTTCTTGGCGGTCCCATTCAGTGCGCGAGGATGATCAATTGGTTCTGTGAAACATGCGACGTCCTCGCAGCGTCTAGACTCTGCAAGAGCATCAGTGACGTACCGAGAGCTTCAGGCAGCTGCCGGCGCGTTGCACGCGAGTGCACGCGCAGGCCGAGAGTCAACGTTCGCGGGTGCACCTGGCTGCTTTCGCACATTGGCCGTGCGCGCTTCTGTCACTGTCTCCGAGTGTATAAGAACCCTCAGGCATCTGGCTGTTGTCCCCACGAACACTCACCAGTCGTTCTACACCTCCACGTCGTCTTCGAGTCCTCACCCACAAAAATCCATCATGTTCACCAAGCTCTTCACCGTCGCCTCCCTGGCAATCCTTGCCGCCGCCACCCCCGCTCCGAGCGGGAACCCCGCGTCGTGCTCGACTGGGCCCGTCCAGTGCTGCAACAGCGTCACGAAGGCGAGCGACCCTGCTGCTGCAGGTATCCTCAAGTCCATCGGTGTCGTCGTGCAGGACATCAACGCCCTCGTCGGCCTCTCCTGCTCCCCGATCACCGTCATTGGTGTGGGCTCTGGCAACGCTTGGTAAGTGAAGGACTCAACAAACATACAACATTGAGAGACTTATCGGGCCGCACAGCTCCGCCAACACGGTGTGCTGCCAGAACAACTCCTTCGGTGCGTCGCCAAAGGATTTGACGTCTGACTCATGCGCATGTTCTCGGATACTAATCAGTTCATATCTACAGGGAGCCTCATCTCCATCGGCTGCCTCCCGGTCTCCCTCTAGAAGATGTCGTCTACTGCACGAGTATCACTCAGAGAAGGTCGCCGGAAGCGGCGATGTAGTGGCAGGCGGGTGCAGATGGACTCGGAGCGGTCGATGTATTAGGCAGTTTATGCTTGTGTATATTGATGTTTGCTTGAACGAGTCGCGTTTGTGGTGCCATGACGCTTCCGAGCGCGATACGCAAGGATACGCAGCAGCACCTGTCATACCAGGCAGATGGACGAAGATCCTCCGCCACATGATCAGGGCGCACTAGTTTTGAAGAACAATGAATACTCCGAACCCTGTTACCAAAGGTTACCCAGCCCTCGAGAACCATCAAGGCCGTAGACATGCAGGTCTAAAACTCTCGGAGCAGCACGCTCATAATACGCTCATTGTCCAAAGGGAGTATGTGTCCCGTGTCCCTGTGGGAAAAGACATACGACCCGATTTTGTAATTGATGCCATTCCGCGCAAGCCCCGCACAGCGGACGATACAGGCTATCGTGCGCCCACACAAACTCCACCGCAAGCCGGAGTGCGGCCACGCATTAGGATCTGGCAGCGTGCTGGAGGCTCGCATGCGTGAAATCATCTCTCAGTGGGAACAAGCAGATTCGAATCACGACACTCAAGGACGACTTAGATGCGGTAGCCGCGCGGGCTCATCCGAACAATGTCGTCTACCAATGCTCCTCAATTCCGACGAATACCGCATCGTAAAGCGAGGCAGTATTGGGTACGTTCTAACTAGCATGATACACGCGCGCGCGGCACCTCCGACCGGCTGACCTGTCTGTTGTATAGCACACTTGCCATTCGTTGTCTCCGAACCAGATGTTCTAGATCGACTCGTCACATGCATATATCGACGTACAACCGCGCACTAAACAGGCACCGAACTGCCGATGTACTACATCTTTTCGCAATGCGTTTCTGCTAGCAACATCTGTTAATGAGCACAAAGTCGACAAAACTGGTACCGGGGTGCTACCCTCTCCAGGTAGCCCTCGTTTGCATCCGCCAGCACGGTTGCGGCTCGGACCCGCGACATATGTCGAGGTCAAACAGGAACGTTGAACCTTGGTCCCTCGTACACGACCCTTCCGCATCCGAAAAGGTACAGCACCAGCTATGACATCGGATCCCAGACGCTCCCTTCAAATTAGCCGCGGCTATTGAGCGACCGGTCTGGCGGTGACTTCATTCCTACCCCAGATCCGAGCTGCCTGCGTCCTCACACGTTACGACGCCGTGGAAGGCTCATCTGCCTGCGGGCGGGGATATGGCGGCGGTCCTGACGGTGACGTCGTGTCATGATGTCGTGAAGCCGCAAATGAAAGAGCTCACGGGAACTTGCTGGGCCGCGGCCGCCCGCGGCTGGCGTTTTGCGAACATGAACATGCGGCGTCACTTTGAGCTGGAGTCGTGGTCCTCCGTTCAGAGCACCTCAGGTCTCCCTCAACCCACGGATCGCAGCCTGATGCAAGATCGTGCTGGTCGTAAGTGCTCATTTTAGCTATTAGCGTATGATAGAGATGCGATCGCTGTTCCGCGGTTAGGGATGCTTACGCTTGTTCGACAGACCGTAACGGCGCACGTGCATGCCCCCCGCCCGGCGCTATCAGATTGCCCGGCGGGACAGCATGCCTTTACGGCCTACGCTCTCAGCCTGTCAGGATACTTGAAGAATCCTGACAAGATGATCATGACGAACAGCCAATGGAAGAACTGTGAGTGCTTAGAATCAACATACGATATGAAATACTGTTTTCGCGCGACTCACTCACCCAATCGCAGTCCTACGGAGCCTGTAGTCTTCGTCTCTTCATCTCATCCGGGTGGAGCAGGTTTGACGTCTATGGTGTTCCTATTCAGTGCGCGGAGATGATCCATTTGCTTTGTGACATGCGACGTCCTCGTAGCGTCTAGAGCAGCATCAGAGACGCACCTAGGACTCTTCTGCTTCCTTCGCGAACTCAAGGCACCACCGCGTTACTTGCGCCGGACGGAAGTTAACATTCACACCACAATGCATTTAGCTGCTTTCGCTCATCCCGGTGCGCTTCTATTGGTGTCCCTGTGCGTATAAAAGCCCTCAGACATCTCGCTACTGACCCCAACGAACACTCACCAGTCGTTCTAAGCCTCCGCATCGCCTCCAAAGCCTCACACAGAATCCACCATGTTCGCCAAGCTCTTCACCGTTGCCTCCCTCGCAATCCTTGCCGCCGCCATCCCGGCCCCGAATTCGGGCTCCGGGTCCGGCTCGACCCCGCCTGCCACTGGCACCCAGTGCTGCCAGACCGTCGAGAAGGCGAGCGACCCCGCCGCTGCTGGCATCCTCGGGCTGCTCGGGATCGTTTTGCAGGACGTCAACGTCCCGGTTGGCTTGGGCTGCACCCCGATCACCGTCATCGGCGTTGGCTCTGGCAGCGCTTGGTGAGCGTCGAGCTAATCGCGTGCGCGATGGACCGAGGCTGACCATGCCGAACAGCTCCACCAACACGGTCACCTGCCAGGACAACACCCATGGTGCGTCGCGAGGAAGATTGGATATCTCTCCCACAGACGTCTCGGATACTGACTAGGCTGTCTGCAGGAGGTCTCATCTCCATCGGCTGCGTCCCGGTCACCGTCTAAACGACAGGTGTCGTCGACAACAGACCATTCATCGAAGAAGGTCGAAGCTAGTGGGTCGAAGCGCCAGTGTAGCGAGAGTGCAGACGGAGACAGAGTCGTCGATGTATCGGGGAGTTTATGCTTGTGTATATTGATGTTTGCATGAACGAGTCGCGTTATGGTGTCATGATTGAATAACGAGTGGCGACTCTAGTTGGTGCTACCACACTTCCGAGCGCGATACGCAGTGGCACTTGACTGTATACGGGCAAAACGTCATACCACCACCAGTCAGATGAACGAAGATCCTCCGCCACATGAGCAGGACGTACTAGTCCGAACCACTATGAGCATTCCAAACCCTGTTACCCAGCCTGCGAGACCCACTGCCGTAAATATAGCATAGTCGTCTAGCCTCCACTACAAGATGGGCGCCAGCCTTGATCAGTGTTCGCACAAGTTGAAACCTCACCTCGAAGACGTCCTCGTTGTGCTGCAGCACGAACTCCGACCGCTCCTTCATAAGCTTCTCCCTCTCCTCTTCCGCCTCCTCGCGCGTGATTGTGCCCTCGAGTGCATACTCCGCGATCATGTCGTACAGCTCCCGCGGCAACGCACGCAGCGCCGGAATCCGCTCCATCTCGTCCGTGTACCACGCCCGCTGCTGCGGCGGGATGCGCGCCGTCGAGTCGATCTCGCGGTACGGGTCGACGAGGAAGAAGCACAGGATCTTCCGGTGCCCGGGACGCGTCGGGTCTGCGAGCGCGAACGGCTCGACGCGGTGCTGGTAAATGTTCGGGAACGCGACACACTTGTCCACGGCGGCGACGACGTGCCCAAGCTCCTGGTTGAGCGCGTCATCGTTCGCGAACCCGAAGACGTGCCGGTAGCCATCGTAGTCGCCGCTCTCGTACGCCATGCCAGAGCTGTCTTCGTGCGTCCCGACCTGCACGCGGAACGCGAGCCGCGACTCCGTGATGTTCTCGCACGCGTAGTAATATAGGCCTGTCGCGACGATGCGTTCGTTGAGCATGCCCTCGACGTGCCACGTCCCACCCGGGTATTGCGGATTCTCGGGCGTTAGTATGATGTTCGCGAGCTTGACGATCACTTGGAGCGTGCGCCCGCGGAGGCTGATTTCGATGCGAGGGCCGGAGCGGGGGGGTTGGAAAGGAGCTGGTTCTGGGACATGAGGCTCGCGTTCTTCCCTATACCTATCGTGGTCCTCGTCGTTGTCAAAGTCGGGCTCCGGTCCGTACCAGTCGGTTGGGTCGACCTCTATCGCGCGATTCGGCTCCGGACTCAGTGCATCGGAGAGAACGCGCTCGAACATGGGTACGAACTTCTGGAGGACAGCGGTGATCGCGGGGTAGACCACTTCGTGGGTGATTGGATGCAAGTTGTTGATAACCCCGCGACACTCGACCTCGCCTGCCTCGGAGACTTTGAAATCAGTGGGAAGCCACTGGTACCTCTGAGACACGATCGTCTTGCGCTTGTAGTCAGAGAACTCTTCAAAGTCAGGGCGGAGTCCCGTGTATTCCTCGATGGAGTATTCTTCGAGCGGATTCGCGCCGTCGCCACCCTGACGGAAATGACTCTTGCCGATTCGTAAGCAGTAGAGAGATGGGTGTACTAGGTCGAGAACCTGGCCGTTCGAACCCGGATGCCAGTCTTTCTCTTCATCAGGGACAGACTCGAGCACCACGACAGCGCGGATGAGTGAATCCTTCACATCAGTGGGGACAAGGGCCCACGACTGGTGAACGCAGTATACCGAGGTGCTCCACGAACTTTCTACATCAGCACAGAAACCTGCACAGAAGGTGAAGACGTACATGTATTCCGGTTTCTCCGTCCACCTGGGAAGCATAGTGCTTCAGCTTTGCAAAGACGTAATCGAGCTGGGCCTCCGTGACAGGTTTAGGCGGCCAGTGCCAGTGGTTCACGCGCCATCCCTTGTAGTCGAGGTCATCATCGTCCTCATTCTCCGGGTAGGGCCGCCATTCGAACGCGATCCGCTCGCGGTCGTACTCGTGCATCTCCGCGCGCCACTTGGTTACGAGCGCCTCATCGTGGACCTTCTCCCACCACCGCGGCTTCGCGCGAATCATTCCAGATAGCTTGCGCATCCGGAGTTCGACCAGAGTCGTGGGCTCGCGGGATTGAAATTCGTAAGGAGAGGGGAATGTATGTACCTCGGGCGCCTTTTCGTGAGTCTTTCCTGATGGTTCTGAACTGTCGTTGGGTGTAGATCCTTGGTCGCTCGTATCAGGACCCTCAGCAGCTGTATAGGCCTCACGCCGCTGCTGTGGCTCTTGGACTGCAGCCATCATTGATTGAGGATTGTGATGCTGGAACTGATTTCAATACTAGGCGTTCGAAGGACGACGATATGCACTCACCTCTTGCGCGATTTCTTAGGTAAGATGCGACGCAGAATGCCTATTCGCGGGGGCCGCCTGTCTACGCCTGTGCTGTATAAGTACTCGGCGATGAGCGGGTATAATGAGAGATTGATGGCTCTAGCCCTGATCCGACATACCGTGCCAGACGGAATGCCAAGCTTCTGTCACGGTGTCGTAGAAGACGTTTAACGTTCCTGAGGTGTGTACTGGGTGTGTACGTACTCGTAGTGATCATAGAGCAGACACGACGAGCTCGAATCCAGCGTTGTCGATGATCCGAAGCCTATCCCGCCCCTTCTCCGCTCTGATCTCCACGTCCCCATTAACCGCAAGCGCGAGAGCCCCATATCCTCGAACATCACTACAGCTCGACGAAAGTTCGGTGGGTCGGCTCCCAGGCGCAGAAGTGGTTGTGCCGCCACCGGTGCTTGTGCTCGTGCCCAGATTGCAAAGAGTAGTAGCACGGAGCACGCGTCCTCGCAGAGCGCAAGGCTCTCGGCGGTCGTCACAAGGTCGAAGGAGAGTGTTGCCATGCGCCGGAACTGCAGCACTTCCAAGGGAGCACAGTCCAGACGAGGAGGTAGGGGAGCAGGAGCCTCAGCAGGAGGGGGCAGGAAGAAGCGGCCGCCCGCGACATTCAAGCGCGGAGAATCATTGATGGGTGACATACGCGTGACATAACGCGTCGCTAGTCACACGGTTTGGCGACGCAGCCGGCCGCCTTGTCTTGAGAGTCTTCCACTTAGCACTACGGTATCGCCGAAAGACATGGTGCGTGTCGTATCAATTCACGCTAGCTCTACTGATACTAATGGGCAACGTGTAGACATTAATCTGAGCGGCTGCAGAGTAGCAGACGACCTCGTGACAACTGGGCCTGACGAGTCGGAGTTAGGGCACGCATGATGCATCTACCAAGTGCCACGCAGCGCACATGATGCAGTCTACCCAATGGCAGAGTCTAGCGTTGTGGAATGCTTGCCGTTGTAAGATCACAAACCTGTTTGTGCGAGTCACTGGTCCACATCGTCGTACGAAGCCGACCGCGTCACTTCCTCCGGACAATTTTCCGCCGGGCCGCCGAATACCCCCGTGACTATTCCAACCAACATATATATCTCCGCTCGGGACGCGCACTCGTATAACACTCGTATAATCCTCAGTCAAGATGCTACACCTCCGAGTCATAAACACAGCTTTCGGTGCTATCGCCATCGCCGCCGCGTACATCGCTGCAGCTTCAGCGAAGATTTGCACTCTCAACCCTCTAGGAAGTGGGAGGGATGACACCGATCAGGCGAGCTTTAGGCGACTTCGGCCTCTCACCATGCAACTGACTCTCGACTCCGAATAGATTGAAGCTGCCATTGCGAAGTGCGGTCACTTTGGCGAAACCATATTCGGCTCGGGGCAATACAACGTTACCAGGTCAGTCGAGACGATGTCTGCGCTCTCAAGAACCGGTTATTAACGGCAGTCCAGGAAAATGACATGGGACCTCGTCGGCTCTCGAGTTGACATGTACGGATATCTGAGTGTATGGCACACCTCTCCACTCTCCGACGTACCATCTCACGCCAGCACAGTTCGTACCCGACATCGAGTACTGGCTCGACTCGGACAACACCTACCGCACGATCTTCATCCAGAACCAGGCCTCCTGGTTTGTCGTCACCGGCCACGACTTTGTCATCGACGCACACGGTGCGGGTGGCATCAACGGGAACGGCCAGCCGTGGTGGTCGTACTTCGCGACCCACACGCGCAAAGACGGCGACGGCCGCCCGGTCGCGTTCACGCTCAAGAACGTCGCGCGCGCACTGGTGAAGGATTTCCGGGTCGAGGCGCAGCCGTTCTGGTGCAACGCTGTAGCTGACTCGAAAGAGGTCGTGTTCGACGGCATGTATTGCAACGCAACGAACCAGGATCCACTGTACGCAGGCCAGAAGTACGTGACAGTAGATGGTCTCGGATGTTTGCTAACATGACCTGTTGCAGCGTAGTTCCGAACACAGATGGTATCAATACGTACCGGTCGGACAAGATCTCGCTCCTCCGCTGGGACGTAAGGCTTTCTACCGTCGCTGTACTCTGCTTCGGGATCTATATCTGACTTGGAAATGCAGATCACCTGCGGCGATGATTGCATCGCCATCAAGGGCGTAAGACTCTGTCAGCACCTCTGTAAGCGATCGCTGACTCTGGTCCGGTTAGAACTCGACGAACATCTTCGCCAAGGACATCAAGTGTCGCGGCGGGAACGGGATCGCCTTTGGATCGCTCGGGCAATACGTAGACCTCGTACGCTACTCCGACCCCGTCGCTCGCTCCTCGCACACTGACCACTCATGCGCAATCCAGCCTGACATTGTGGACAACGTGGTCCTAGAGGACATCAAAGTCCGCCGTCACCTGCTGCCTCGCATTCCCGCACAAGCTCACGCCTGCTCTGCACACAGTTCATTCGTCTCGATTCGCAAGTGCAGCCGAACATGAACAACGGCGTGTACTTCAAGACGTGGACCGGGACCGTCAACGGCGTGCCCCCGACGGGCGGAGGCGGCGGCGGCGGGCACGTCTCGAACGTACTAGCGAAGGGTATCTCGCTCGACGACGTGAAGGTGCCGTTGCACGTCTACCAGACAAATGGCGGACACTCGTACGTCGCTCTCGCGTTCTGCGTCTGCAGCAGTACTTCCAAGGGAGAAGCGCTGACCGCATTCATGCTTCCGCGCTACAGCCAAGACCTGCCGTCGACGGTGCAATTCAGCAACCTCAGCTTCGTCGACTGGAGCGGGACCTCGTTGAAGAACACCCGTAAGTGCATCCCCCTTATTGTAGTAGGACCATCGTGCTCATGGATCATTGTAGTGGTGGACATCGAGTGCAGCTCAGCCGTGCCGTGCCCGAACATGCGCTTCAAGAACTTTAACGTCGCACCGCCTGCCGGGACTACGGCGGCATATAAGTGTGTCAACGTTGTGAGCGAGTCTGGTCTTGACGGTACGTCTGCGCTCTTTTACGGTTCGACGCGCGAAGTGGAATTAATCGGGCTGTGCGGCGGTCAGGTTGTGCTACTACAAGTACTTGACATACTACACTCGATGACCTTGCCGCGAACCAGTATTGCCGTGTGCCAGCACAACCATTTATCGAATCCGCACCCCGTTTCTTCAAAAGCCAAGGAACAGTAGCATCCCCTCGTACACTGAATTTTAACCTCCTTGACGTGGACCTTTTGAATGTATGGGTATGTCACTTTCCCCCGGGGGCAGGCGCAATACATCCGCCCACACCCCGCTCTTCCACCCGTGGCAGTTACGCAGTAACCACAGCTCCCGAGTCGCTAGGCGTCTGTAACCCGCTCGCTTTAGCTCCGAGACACATGGGTGGAGTCATCAGACGTCGACGGCCCTCTCACGATGTCGCGGCGGTGACAAGGCTGATCGAATCTCGCGGACAAGTTCGCTACCGCTCACCCAACGGCGACCCATCCGCGAGAAACCCATCGTGCGCGTATTCCCTGTCGCCCCGGTACTGACGACCAAAGTCTTTAGCAGCGGAGGACGAAGATAGGATGAGATGCATCATAGAGGGACGATGTCTAAAGTTCGTGCCTTTTTTCTCTTCGAATCACCCTACCCACCTACTGCTCTGGTCATATGCACCGCCTTCAGCTTCTGGTTCTCACCGTACCCAGGAGAGGGGTGTGCTGGGCATGACCGACGTCATCCATACGCCAATGACAATTAAGGTCCTCCGCATCGGACGGATCTCTCAATATTTGCAACTGACGGCTCTCATTCCAGGATCATCACACGTCCATTGCCAAGGATGGACATAACCTATCTCCGCATCGCATATAAATCAGATTTTACCCGTACGACTACCGCAAGCTCTCCGACGTACTCCTCCGAGCCTATACATCATACTATCGAATCGAGTTCATCCATTCTACCATCACATCCGGGGTCCCTAGGGAACGACTCGTGTCCGCCGCCTTGTGGTCCCTTAGAGGCTGACCGGGACGCAGCCGATGGAGATGAGACCATCTGCAAGCATGTCTGTAAGTTGCGCCCACAACACGGGTAACATTTCCGAGGATTGCTATCTCACTGTGAGAGTTGTCCTGGCAGCAAACGGTATTCGCTTTGCTGTGCAGAAGTTGAAGTCAGTCTCTTGTGGCTGCGTGCAAGCTACCAAGGGGTGAACTGACCAGTCGCCGCTTCCGACTCCGATGACACTAATGGGGGAGCAGGTGAGGCCAACCCTGACGGTGAGGTCCTTGACGACGATGCCGAGGAGCGTGATAAGTTTCCCCGCAGCAGGGTCCTTCGCCGTCGTGACGGTGTTGCAGCACTGGATGGGCCCGGTGGTGCAGGAGGAACCCGGGGAACCCCCGCCGCCAGACGTGGGGGTGGCGACAGCAAGGATTGCGAGGGAAGAGAGCGCAACGACGAGCTTAGAGAACATGGCTGATGAGAAGTTGTGTGTTGTGCGATGTGCGAGTGCAAGTTCTGGTGAGTGTTTGCTGGGGACTCTCGATGGCCTCCTCACAGGTTTTATACCTCCTCAGGCTGGAATGTACCAGCGGCGCCTGGGCAGAGCGTTTCAGCAAGTGTTTGTATCGGGAAACGGCGAATCCATCGTGAGCGTGAGGTACGTTACTTCGAAGACGCGCCCCGTTCAAGGCCCGCGTTATGCGGTGTTCGAGCTTCATTCTGCTTGCATAACTTCTGTCGTCCGTCGATGTCCTGGGCGTCGCTTGCGGGCAGAGCGCGGTCCCGGTTGTCAAACCCACTCCTCGTGCGCAGCCGGCAAGAACGATTTGCCGGCAATACTGGGTGTGTAACGCCGTGGATGGTTTCAACTACAGGGCGCGTCGACGAGGGCGGCCTCGACACAAGCGTGTTCTTCGGGCAGATGTGCATCCACTCCAGTCGCCAGGAACGACCGAATCTCCTTGTCGTTCGCCTTGAACTGCTGGCCGGAATTCGAGCGGCGGCCCCCTCGAGCTGTGCCATGGCTGTCATCTCACGATGTCGCGGGGGTAGCGTGGCTCGTTACACCGCGCAGACGTACTCGCTACCGCCCGCTCAACGGCGACCTGTCCACGGGAAAAAGTACGTGCGTGTATCAAATCGCAGTCGAACCGAGACAGTTTGCCAATGCCCAGTGCCATCGACGCGCGTGCGATCGAGCGCACACAGACCGTATGACGTTGAGAAATGTCACTCTTCGGTGATCCATCCTTCTAGATCCATCCGGCCCAGGCCTTGCAAGGCTACATACTGCGTCGTTATCCTCTCGTACTTGAGAGTATGAACGAGAGGCATGACGCGGACATCTTGAACCTGTCTAGACGATGCTGGGTGCTGCGGATGCACGAGAGTATCAGCTAACATTTTTTCGTCGAGAGTAATGTACTGGCAATGCATGGCATGATGGTACGTCACCGGGGTACTTAAACTTGTTGAAGCGAAGCTGTCCGGAGAGTATACTTAGTAGGCTCTGGCTGCGCGCGTAAGTAGTACGAAGCACGGAACATGTAGTGCGCAGATACGATGTTCTTCAGAGTGGCAGGAGAGCTTGAGTGTCTCTTGCCAGAGATTTCAGTTGAGTGCGGAGAGTGGGCGATGGCTTTGAATGTAAGTATGCGCTCATGCGAGTACTAAGTACATAGTAGGTTCAACGTGTAGACGCCGATAGCCACAAGCGCGTTATTTGTCACTATTTACCTTTGCCGGATGCTACCGAAGGCTTGCCGAAGTTTGTTGTCGACCACCACAAGTTGAAGACTACTACTTATGCTAATTTGCCATGGCCAGTAGGACCCAAGCCCCCTTCCCGACCGGGAGGACTACCCGCTGCGGTGTACGTATCTGGACACTCTCCGAAAGGTGAGATTTATACTGATAACTGTACTATGCCCGTCACAATCGTTCAGACCTTCAAGATCAAGTTCTTTGTGGCTGCTACCGACGAATCATCATCTCTAGTAGACTATACTCGTCCGACTCGCTGCTTGCTCCTACTAGTAATAAAGGTGCTCTTTACCATCTAAGCATCGACTAGCCATTCGATGTCTGTCTTTACCATGGATGCTCTTGTGCCGAGGCACATAGACGTTGCACGCCGTTTCTTTGCTAGATACGATCTCAGTTAGTGCCAGTGGAGCACGCACGGGAGCTCTCTTCTCGTACTCCTGCTCAGTTACCTGTAATCATTCGACTACAAATAACCCGCCGCCGTGAGTCTACTCTCTCTCTCTCAAGATAGCTTCCCGCTTAAACTAGTGTGTGTACTCCTCGTGCGCAGACTTCGTCGAATTCCAAACCCCGCAACGCAGATGGCACGCGATCAATCTCGGTTAAAAACTGTGGCCTGCTCGAATATTCATTCTTACGGCTCCTCTGAAGGACGTGCTTATGGGAACTTCTACTGACTTCTTACTAGATGGTCCAGCGCCTAGACCGCTCTCCGTTCGTACCCGCAGGCGAACATGACGTCCTGCGTCGATTCCGTGGGATCGTCTCGTCCAACCGACTTTCGACATGTTCCAAATCGATCGAACTCTCGCTCAATGGTAGGAAATCAGTCACGTCCATTCCTCAAGGCCTCACAACGGAGCCATATTCGTACACTCTGCCACTACTAGGGACGATGACCCTCCCACGCTCCATAGCCTCCATGCTCCACGTCTTCTTCAGAGAGTGACCGGGAGACAACCGATGGAGATGAGTCCACCTGGGAATGTTGATGTCAGTAAGTACGTCGTCATAACCGCGTCCTTTGGAGTCCTTCTCTATCTCACCGTGGGAGTTGTCCTGGCAGCACACAGCGTTCGCAGAGCTGCAACATCAATGTCAGTCTCCTGGGGCTACGTGCAAACTAACGAGGGGTGGACTGACCAGCTGCCGCTGCCGACTCCGATGACGGTAACGGGCGAGCAGCTGATGCCGACCAGAACGTCGACGCCTTGAACGACGATGCCAAGGAGCCCGAGGAGGAGAGACGCTGCAGGGGCGCTCGCCTTCTGGACAGAGTTGCAGCACTGGATGGGCCCGGTGCTGCAGGAGGGAGCCGGGGGATTCCCGCCTCCGCCGCCGCCTGGCGTGGGGGTGGCGACAGCAAGGATTGCGAGGGAGGTGATTGTAAAGAGCTTGGAGAACATGGCGGATGAGATGTTGTGCGGAGTGCGAATACTGGTGAGTGTTCGCTGAGGACTTTCGAGGCTGTCGGTATGCGGGTTCTTATACCTGAGCAGGGACCGTTATGAGCGCGCTAGGAGATCGCTCAGGTACCAATCATCCTGCAATAAACTCTCGTACCATATGATCGTGAGTTACGTATCGACCCGCTCCATCCAAGACCCGCGTTGAATGAATTAGCAGTAATAGCACATATAATACCTGTCGATATCCACATCTTCCCTTGCGGCCGGTACGCAGTACCGTTTGTGAAAGTCGCTCTACGCATGCCTCAGGCGACGACGACATTGCAGTTCATATACACAAGTATTGTTTCCGACGGCGACAATACTCTCCTGTTCGACTGAACTATCGCCCTAACGCAGCGTTACATCAGTTCTTCCACCTCTTCACTGGAAACGCGGAACGTCGGATGAGCTCTCACGATGTCGCCGACGGAGAAGAACAGTCCGCATGTCGCGGATGTCTTCACATTTTCAATGGATACGCCGTCGACGTCAGCTCGACTCCACGGTTGAGAGGGCAAGAGTGCACGCTGCACACTACAGGCTCCGTACGCATATTACTGGAGGACTGGGTGAGCGCGAACAGAATTCGAAATGATACGTCGAAAACGCACACTGCTCTCTTTCGCTGCTCGTCATGATCATCGTGACCGAGAACCCAGCCAGTGGAGCCTTTGGCTTAGAGTTACGTTGACATTCTGATATTACCCCTGGATTACCCAGGGTATCTTCTCGGCGCTGAACCTGTGCGTCAATCCCTGTCCAACCTTGAAGCGTAAGTAGCGACAAAAATATATCCACCTCATTCATAGGCTTGATACTTAATTGTATGCTTGCAAGCTTGAGTATCTGCGTCTAGCCCATCATAATGAAACGCTGCGATACACGGGGATAAGAAGACCTAGGGCACCGCGGACAGAGAGGCCGTACACTGGATGAATATGGCGCTTTTCGAACCCACTTTACACGCGGTCGTCGCCGTCCCGTGCACTCTTGCATTTTAATCTCCACAAGATCGCACTGCGTCAGGGGCGTTAGGATGGCCGCTATGGCCCCACGAACGGCCCCCGAGGGTATTCGGATCTAGGAGTGAAATCACTGCACGTTGGGGAGATGCGAACGGTCACTGAACCTTCCTGGTTAGTAGGTTTGGTTTGTCGCTCAACAGCCGCCAATGTCATACCGAAGACAAGCGACTACGGCCCGATGTCATAGCTGGCATTGTGCCTTGTCGGGTGCGGAGAGGAGGGCAAGCTGATTTTTCTGCGATTCCAGACAAGGGTTTTGGCCAGATCCTCGCTATGTAGTATGTACCTGTCTGCATGGAACAATAGCTCCGCGGCATGCTAGACGGCGTAACTGCTCGCAAAAACTACTTCGTAGTTCGAAGGTCACGGTGTCTTCATTTTCACCCTTTAACTTTACTCCACACTATCCTGTCGCATTACAGGCTTGGATAGGAATCGATTAGTGCTGCACGTCAATTCAGAGCGAGGGGCCGTACCTGGCAAACCAAACTCGCTAACGACGTTCACACAGACATAGCTCGGCGCGGTCCCATTCGGGGGTGCAATGTCGATGTTCTCAAAGCGCATGTTTGGGCATGGAGCGGAAGGACTACATTCCAGCTCGACGACTGTCAGCAATGATGGAGAAGGGCAGAGGTAAGTTTGTAAGCACGTAGCGAAGCTGGCCCTTCATGCTTACTTGTGCTGCGTTGGGATGTGCCTTTCCAGTTGACGAATGTAAGATTGCTAAACTGCAGTTTCGAGGGGGCGTCGCCGCTACAAGCTCTGGTTAGTTTACAAGACCAACGAGCGATGCGAATGACCTACGAATGCCCGCCGTTGGTCTGGTACACATGAATGGGTAACGTCACCTGATCGAGTGCCACGTTCTTCGCGATGACGTTCGAGACAAATCCGCCGCCGCCGCCACCCCCAGTTGGAGGAGCGCCGTTCACGCTTCCGTCCCAGGACTTGAAGTACACGCCCGACCCCAAGTTAGGTTGAACTTGTGGGTTGAGGCGAATCAACTAAGAAAAAACAAATATTTGTGTGACGATGAGATGGTGGTGATAACGACTTGTGAGACTGACCTTCAGATCTTCCAGTACTACGTTGTCCACGATGTCGTTCTACAATATACAAGCACAAGCGTTCAGCGCTCAGCGTTCCGTATGAGCTGTTCGTTGGCAGGAAAGAGGACGAAGCACCTACAAACTGAACATATTGGCCCAGAGACCCGAAGGCGATGCCATTACCGCCTCGACAGGTGATGTCTTTAGCGACGATGTTCGTTGAGTTCTTTCCAACCGACCAATCAGTGACTCGGAGTAGCTCTTCTATTTCTTGCCCGCGCACTCACTCCTTTGATCGCAAGACAATCATCTCCGCAAGTGATCTGAAGCAACACATGTAAGTTCTAGCCAGATCACGAGCGTAAAGAGAGACGTACATCCCATCGCATAAGGGAGATCTTGTCCGACCTGTAGGTGTCAATCCCTGACAGAAGCGCCCTCGTGAGGTAATCGCAACAAAGAGGCCCGCTTTGAACGCACCGTCTGTGTTCGGTACCACGCTAGGCAGACACTCCTTGTCAATTACATAGCAAACGACCAGCACCATCACAGAGCACTCACTTTTGACCCGCAAACGTCGGGTCCTCATTCGTCGCGTTGCAGTACATCCCATCGTACACGACCTCGCTCGAGTCCGCGATCGCGTTGCACCAGAACGGCTGCGCCTCGATCCGGAAGTCTTTCACCAGCGCGCGCGTGACATTTTTCAACGTGAACGCGACCGGACGGCCATCGCCGTCCTCGCGCGTGCGGGTCGCGAAGTACGACCACCACGGCTGCCCATTCCCATTGATACCTCCCGCGCCGTGCGCGTCGATGACGAAGTCGCTGCCGGTGACGACGAACCAGGACGCCTGGTTCTGGATGAAAATGACACGATATGTGTTCTGGGCGTCGAGCCAGTATTTTATGTCGGGCACGAACTGAGAGGACCGGCCGAGGCTGTTAAGACGACTGGGTGAATGTTGACTTGGACCAACTTACGCTCAAGTACCCGTGCAGATCCACCCGAGAGGACACGAGATCCCATGTCATTTTCCTACGCCGTACTCAGCATCAGCAACGAGGACATGCGAGGGCCCAGGGGAAGAAGTATCATCACTGACCGGGTGATGTTGTACTCGCCAGGTGCAAAGATCGTCGTTCCGAAATGACCGCATTTCGCGATTGCTGCTTCTACCTATATGCGTCTGTATTAGCTTTGGAAAGGAAGCGACAAAGAGCAGGTCAAACTTGACCTGATCGGTGTCATCCTTCCCGGCGCCCAACGGTCGGACTTGGCAGGTCTTCGCGAGGGACGGGCTTGGGAGACTTGCTCCCACTGCAATGTCGAAAAGGAAAGTGGCAAGGAATGCGACGACACAGTGCACCGCGCGCATTGTGCGAGTACGAGGGCAGTACGTTGACTCGGGGGAGTCACAATGACCCCGTACCACTATCCGCGCGATACTTATGCAAGGAGAAGGAGGTCACGGGTACGTGCGGCCCGGCGGAAGAGAGGAGCTGCTGCACGAAGAACGATTCGAAGGCACAAGTGTATCCGCGTGTGGGTGCAGAACAGATCTGTGAATACCAATGATCTGAGATTACAACTGTCATTACGTACATCCACCGACGGCTGTTGGAAAATGGATTATGGCTCCGAAGTGTCACTTTGCTATTAGCGTGAGGGCGCGATGGGACTGAGATGCTGCTAGTCGCACGTCGGAATTGACCATGGGTGATAAGCCGTCCGGAGTTTACATCGCACGAGCCGCGGCAAACGTTACCCGCTTTTCGTAAAAGGCTGGCATGATCTCTTTCACGGCCAGTGCTGGGGTAGTAGACGGCTGCATTACACAACAGTCAGAGCGGGCAGGGATGACAATGAGAGATATAACATTGCGGACGATGATCAACTGCGACTGTGACGATCACTCACATGTTTTGAAGTTGGTCACTGAGCCGAGGCGGCTCATGTTTGCGCTTCGAGTCAATCCTCAGATGAGATGGCTGTACCTATACGGGATCGGGATGGGCGAGGGGGATAGCTACGAGAACGAGCCGGAAGCATGACGATAGTATGGAATCATAGTGAGCCGTTTTAGGTGAAAAATCACAGACCACATACCTCGTCCTCCCAAACTATACACACCGTAGGGCAGGTTTCCACGCCGGTGTCACCGAGGAAGGTGAAGGTTCGAGAAAGCTTATGGGATAGGACAATATATCGCATGATGCAAGGGAATCTATCCACGTCGCACGTGGAAGGTGCTAATGAATGATCTGTGGACTCCATCCACGATGAGCCTTCGGGCTACGGGGTTAAAAATCACGATGCTCACATTTTCGATGTAGGGACTGTCATCCGCAACAGCGAGATCGATACCAGAAACTCAGCCGTGGCCCTCAGTAGAGCCACCCGTGAGCATTGACCTTAAGCTGCACCCCAGGCGCACTCTTGAACGCCCCAAACGCATGCTCCCACCTCTCCGCGACAGGCTGCGCATTGCGGCCCAGCAGTTCCTGCCACCGCCCCCCGATCGCAGACCACGTCTGCGCCTTCAGCACGACCGTCAGCCGGCAGAAGCGCGGATAACGCGTCCGGTCGAGCAGCGCGCGCGCGAGACGCGCCCCGAGCGCGGGCGTGACAGATATCATCGCGCCGTCGCGGTCGAACATGCGCAGGCACAACCGTTCGAGGTCTACGTGCGGGGGCGGGGTCGTCTCGACGTACACGCAGAGCGCTTCGAGGAGGCGGCCGTGCACGGCCGACTGCGGGTCGGCGCGCAGCTGGAAGCGGTATCCGAGCGTGAGCTCGCGAAGGGAGGAGCACGTCTGCAGGCTCGCGAAGAGCGTCTCGTGGGAGGTACCTGAGCGGACTCTGTCAGTGTCTACTCTGACCTCTGGATGGAGATTGTCTACTCACGATGAGTGACCATCTCGCTTGTGTACAGGCTGGCTTTCAGCAAAGTGGGGCCGGCCATGCGGAGAAGCTCCGTCCACTCCAAGTAGTTATCCATGGAGGCTGAGTCGTGGTGAAGTGCCACCGATTGCAGGGGGACGGTGTCGCGACGACATTGCAGGTGACGGACGAAGGAGCGCGGCACGACTTTGCCGCCCTGGATGTGTATCTTCTTCAAGTTGGGGAATGCAGATGGGCCCTCCGACTCGAGCGCACGAGTCACATGGATCCCCGGGTCTTCGCAGGCCGTCCAAGTCACTGTGTTACACAAGAGGCTCTCCAGAGTTGGGATGGCGTCCATGATCAGGTAGAACTCGCTCATGGTGCGAAACTGGAGGAACAGAAGCTGAACCTTGCGCGAGTTCGAGAAGTGGGGCCACGGGAGGAAGTGAGGGAGAAAGTGGGGGTCGGGATAACCGGTCCACGTCTGTGGTTGAGAAATGTAGAGCAGCTTCACGTATCGCCCTATCTCTGGGTTGGAGTTAATGAGGTTCGAGAAGAGGGTAAGCGCGTGCAGTTGAGCGACACGATCCGAAACAAGACGGCGCGGGCGCAGGTTGAGAGAAGACGGCATGTGAGGGCACAGCTCTTGAGAGAAGCGCGATTAGCATAGCGGAGGTACTCCACTATCTCCTGCACAATCTCTTGCGGGAGGTCTGTGAAAGACATTAGGATGATCCGCTAGCCAAGAGAAATGTGCGAGTCGTTCTCGTCGTTGTCAGCTGTATGAGGATGTCGCCCGCTGTCGTAGAGAGACTATGCTGAATATGGTTCCAGAGTGCACGTCGTGCAATTTCTGCAAGCAATCGCGATAATCAGCTGGAACACTCCTTCACAAGCGAACTCGAGCCTCTTCTGGCAGCCTGAGTCTCTACGCAGGTCCATGTCGCGGGTGCGCTATCGAGGCTGGCGGCGGCGCAGTCCTTCCGATGAGAGTTCTGCATAGAGGGTAGAGGCTCAAGCGTGTGCTCGCGACTCTTGAATATGCGAACCTGGGTACGGCACATGTACAGGAGTTGCGTCCATCATTCGACGCCCGCGCATCTGCATGCTCGGGCACGCTCCTCGCCTGACAGAATTCACCACACCTGCTTAACACGTCGCCCTATGACTCACCTTCACCACAGTATTTGTACCACCTCAAGGTAAACAGTCCGTTGCTAAGCAACCCGGGAGTCGCGGTTGCGACTCGGAGAGTCGGAGTAGGGAGTTCTAGATAAACAGAAAGTAGTATGCAAGTAAGGTTTCAGGCTGCAACCAGATGTTATCCTGCACTGATAATGAAGTGAAACGGGGTGAAGCTGTAGATAGGGGTGCCGGTGAAAGTCGAGGAGGAGGTCGGATGTTGGAGGTGTGCTATGATAAGCGCCCCAATCAACTCCAGTCTCAATAAGGTGTCCTAGACGCCGGCTCTTCCTCAGCCTTGGCCACCAGCGACATGACTGCGGTTACCAAACGACCCGATACTAGTAACTAGTCACTACGAGTCTACGACGTTGAGCTCCACTTGCGAGAGTCCCTCTGCGTGCTAGACTTTCTGTCACTACTGACTCCCGTTCGGCACTCGGGCGATTGAACGTTCCGTCTCGTCCAACATCCTGAGGTTCAGGAATTTCCGCGCTGGTCACGACGGCCATGGCAGCTGGTCCCTGGAACTGCTCGAATTGGGACGCACTGGCTTGCAGTGGTAGCTAAGACCCGCTATCAGGGTATCTCACTGATCAAGCTACGGTTGCAGGAGCTCAAGCCTCAGGCCTCAGGCCTCAGGGGCGGCGCCGGGTAATGGCTCTCTCGCCGCTCTTCGACTCCTGGATACTACTCAACACTGGTTCAACAACACGCCTCCCAGCCTACGCGATGCGATCATCCATATGGCCCATACATAACCTCCACGACACTCTGCCCTCACGGTATCTATGGTAATTCGTGCCTCCGATTCTCTGCGATCGCAACTTGGAACTGTACATGTGCTGCAGCCTTGCATTCCGACTGCGCCCGGCCCGGGGTGGAGGCGTGTGGAGGACATACGTGCGCGTGTGGGGGACGTAGGGGTCGGCCAACTCCTGGATGTAGTCGGTGGCAGTGGTCATGCGCATCTGTAATCTGCACCTAATATGTGAGTTCCACCCAACCCACTCCAGGGCGCCAGGGCGCCGCAGCTAGTATTAGGAGGCGGGTCGGCCGTCGTGAGAGGTGCGGCGGATAAGCAAGTCGAGGAACGACTCACGAGGACTCAAGGTATGCATGTACCTGGTTGTCTCCGCATTCGATCGTTTCCTGAACAATCTGTCCGACAAGTCCCCGTGAAATGCGGGGGTTTGGGCTATGGCACTAGCTCGGTGTCATGTGTGTCCTTCCGGAGCAGGAGGCCCGCCCCACAACTACCCCACACACTCCTTTCGACTGCGCTGGTTGGTGTTGTGGACCGATCGAAGCTAGGTGTGCTTTCTGTTGTGGCTGCTGCTAGATCCGCATCTGATGACTGCCGTTGTGTCCACTAGACTCGCTGTTGTTGACGGGGCGGGCCGCGCGTCCGGCGATGCTGCTATTCCGCTTCGACTTGTGTTTGTAGCACCGTATGGTAGGAGTTCTGGATGCTCCCGGGGTACTGAGGCCTGAGTACTGAGTACCCAGGCCCACTGAGCTTCTCCTTTCCACGAAGTGCCAATATTCGCGTCGTCGCACGACTATGAGAAGAGCAGTCGTTCGAGCTCCTGGGGTTTGGAGTGGGACAGTTCTCTCACCCGAAGAGCGTCTGCGTGTTACCATTCCCCCCAGGTTCTGTAGACGTCGACCACGAAAGTTGATTCGCGTGTTGTCCATGGATGCACACGAGCGAAACAGTCTCCTGAATTCTTGTCGCCGTGACAGCTGGTCCGCCCATACTTACGGATATACTGTATCGATAAGGCGCGACCTGTGCCGACTCACGGGAGAGTTGGATAGTGTGTGAGCACTGAAAGTGCCAATGAATGCCAATCATGGAACCTCGAAACAAGCTCAACAACACTTTGCAATTAAACGCACGGACCTGAGCTTGGTCTGGTGGCAGGGGACGGACCGTGCGCGGACCGGAGGCTACCGGAGGTCATTCACACTGCTGACAGGCACTGGAATTTGATGGCAGGCCAGTAGAGGCCACTAGCCTTCCCCTCAATCTCGATCGCGCCCTCCGTGGGGAAGAACCCCGACGCACGTCTCCCCCGATAAAAAGGCTCGCGCCGAGGTTTTGACCTCTCGGGACGCTTCCTCCTCCACCCCCTCCTCACCG
The DNA here is from genome assembly GCA_033807695.1 of Daedaleopsis sinensis. Classification (NCBI taxonomy): domain Eukaryota; kingdom Fungi; phylum Basidiomycota; class Agaricomycetes; order Polyporales; family Polyporaceae; genus Daedaleopsis; species Daedaleopsis sinensis. The sequence goes on along the minus strand of CM066310.1, from coordinate 3,276,642 downwards.
CCGACACCCTCCTCGCCGCCGTCCACCATGGGCTCGGAGATCGTTCGCAACATCAGGGTCTACTGTGCGCACTCTCCTGACTAGCCTAGCCCGTGTCGCGCGTCGCTGACCTCCCAGACATCCACAGGGCTCGCATTCATCGTCTACTGGGGCATCGTCCTCTTCGGCTATGATACGTGAGTCCCCCGCGCGTACTCGTCGCATATATGCGCTCAACAGGCCCGGCAGCGGAATCGGCGGTGGTGTCGTGTCCATGTCGTATTTCAAGGAGCACTTCGGTCTCTTGAACCCCGATGGCACGGCCAACACCAAGAAGGCGAACGCGGTCTCGTCCAACGTCGTCTCCGTCCTCCAGGCAGGAGCCTTGGTTGGGGCACTCGTCAGCGCGCCCGTCTCAGGTGAGCATCGGTCTCCCTCCTGCTGCCTTCATCGCGTCGCCCGCTATCGCGCTGCATTCTTCCTACTCGGGGCCAGTCGGCCGGCCGAAAGACTGTTCAAGGGATAAATACTGGCCTTTTTGGCTAGGACGGTCATGCGCTGGTCTCTAGCGGGTTCGAGCAAATTGCTGCTCGGTTCGGTCGGGGCATGACCGCATCCCCCGACGAACGCACTGCTTGCGGGCGGCTCCCTGTCTGGTTAAGTTCATTCTGCACGAGGATGCTGGATGCCTTGGTCCGTCCTTGAGAGCGCTACGTACTCCCAGAGTGGCAGTGTGATTTTCGTTCGCGTGCAGTCACTGCCGTGATGACTCCCTGCCGTAACAGGCGTTGCATGGCTTCCCAGAGAATCGCTCGCTTCCGTTCACTCTCGTTGGCGAGCTATGCATCCCAGGCATCGTCGTAGCCTTCGTCGGCAGTCAGCCGGTCGACGCGTTGAGGGGATAAATACTGGCCTTTTTGGCAACGACGGCCATGCGCTGGTCTCTAGCGGGTTCGAGCAAATGGCTGCTCGGTTCACTCGGGGCATGACCGCATCCCCCGGCGAACGCTCCCTTCTGGTTAAGTTCATTCTGCACGAGGATGCTGGATGCCTTGCTCCGTCTCTGAGAGCGCTACATACTCCCAGAGTGGCAGTGTGATTTTCGTTCGCGTGCAGTCACTGCCGTGATAACTCCCTGCCGTAACAGGCGTGACATGCCTTCCCAGAGAACCGCTCGCTTCCGTTCACTCTCGTTGGCCAGCTATGCCTCCCAGGCATTGTCTTAGCCTCTGTCGGCGACGATGTTTCAGCTCGTTCGTGCGAGCCCGTGGCTGACATCGTCTTCTAGCCGCGTATGGTAGGAAGTACACTTTGTTCGGTTTCACCGTGTTCTTCTGCATTGGCGCGGTGAGTACTTCCGACGACCAGCGGGTTCCCCGCGTGCTCACTCGCATCCCAGATTCTCCAAACCGTTGCTGGCGGATCCCGCGGTATCGGCTACATCTACGCCGGGCGTGTCCTGGCCGGATTCGGTATCGGTGCCATCTCCGCCGTCGCGCCCGCGTTCGTTGCAGAATGCTCCCCCAAGGGCTCCCGTGGTCGCATCACCGGTCTCTTCCAGATCATGGTCGCCGTCGGCGTCATGATCTCGTACTTCATCAACCGTGAGTCCCTCCTTTGCAGACTCATCAGTCTCAACGATCTCACGCAGGCGGCTTGCAGTGGGCGTCGGCCTCCACATCAAGTCTGGCCCCAACGTCTGGCGGATCCCCTTCGGGCTCCAGCTCGTCCCTGCCGGCATCCTCGCCTTCGGCCTCTTGACCATCAAGGAGTCGCCCCGGTGGCTCGCGTCGAAGGGCCGCACCGAAGAGGCTCTCCGCAACCTCGCCTATCTCCGCAAGACGAGCACCGACGAGGAGAACACGCGTGCCGAGATGGCTGAGATCGAGGCCGCGATCGAGGAGGAGCGCGAGGCACGCAAAGGGCTTGGGCTGCGCGAGGCGTTCCTCGGCAAGGGCAACTTCATCCGCTTCGTCATCGCCGTCGTCATCTTCATCCTGCAGCAGTGGGGCGGCCAGAACTCAGTCAACTACTACGCGCCCCAGATCTTCTCGTCGGTGAGCCGCCTGTGTTTTGCACTCTCGCCCATCCCGCGCTTACACCCCTGTGCAGATCGGATACACGGGCACGCAGAACTCGCTCCTCGCGGTGCGGAGGCGTGTGCGTTCGGACTCCGTGCGGCTGCGGGTATCGGGCGGGCGCTGGTGCGATCGGCGCGGTGGCGATCGGCGCGGTGTATCGTACGCGAGGACGAATATATTTGTTCAAACGTCCGGAGAGAGTTGATGAGATAGGGAGTGCGCTGGGCTGTAAAGGTGCAGTGGGGCACGGCGTGAATATGGTGGGTCCGGGGGGTGCTGTGGGCTGCAGGAGTAGAGTCTGACGAGCTCTGACGAGGTGCTGAACTTGGTACAGGATACCCCCTCGCCCCCTTCAATTCCTCTCGTCCGCGACGTGTAACACATGTGCTCGTTTGATGGGCACCTTCCGACACGCTGTGAACGACGGCACTCGAGGAGGACAGGGGCACTCCAGAGGGTGAGTGGGGATATTCGCTGAATTTCGTCCTATAAGCTAAGCTAACTGTTGTTGTCGCAACACTAGATCGGCACACTCGCTTCTGCGCGCGATGCGACCGCTGCTCCCTTCGAGAACGCCCAGGCTCGGCGGATGGTCTCATTCGCACCGCACAGCTTGTTACGTCCTCGGATGTAACCCCACGGCGCCGGGCGCTATGCCGCACGCGGAACGCTCCTCCGAGCCTCCTCGACAGCACCCTCCTCTCTCAACCTCGTCCGCCCCGTCAATCCTGCGGTGCAGACTCGCGCTTCCGGAGCACGCCCGTCCGGTCGGTGTGCTCATTGGTACATGGGCAGGGCAGGGGCAGGACTCAGGAGACGTACGTGGGGTTGTATCTCGTTCCGTGTGAATCAAACTAACACGTCACGCACGCGACGCTACTCGTAGACCCGCGCGGCGGTACCTGCCCCGGAATCCCCAGTGTGCGTAATGTGCGGGGCATTGCGCGCACATCGACACGTAATGGGAGGTTTCTCCCTCGGCCGCCAGCCTTCCGAGCCGTGCCATCTGGTTAGTACACGAGCAATCCGCCGTCGATGTGCACACTGACTGATCTCGTCTCTCGGAGCCCGTCCATTTCGTCCGTGTGCTGGTTGGCACACGAGCAGGGTGACAGGGCCTGCACGAGACGTTAGTTGTAAGTCGGCTTATAACGGTACCATGCCGCCTTAGATGATACGAGACCGGTACAGCTGTATGTACACGGAACCGTGCTGTACACATGGAACGGGAGACTCTGCGTTTAACGACACGAGCACTGGCAATGCACACACCGACTTCGAATTCTGTACCGTACACAGCGTCGACACACCCTAGTCCGACTCAAACTCGCTCTCCACCTCGTCCGCCTCGTCCACAGGCTCGTCCAAGATCAGCTTCGGGGTGATCGCGCCCTGCTTCTTCCGCTTCAGCGGCAACCCGTGCGGGTTCGTGACCGGCCGTGCCCGCGCCCTCTTCATGTCGTCCCGCGGGTACGGCCCCCAGCACTGCGGCGCGGGCAGCTCCGGGGGGACGCCGGGACAGACGTCCATCGGCCGACGCTTCGCGAGGTCGAGGTCGTCCTCGCTCACGTCGACGAACCGCAGGATCCTCGCGTTCCACAGATCAAAGAGGAACTGGATCACGGGCTCACCGCCGGGGATGTCGCTCAAGTTCGCGAACGGGATGTCCGCCCACACTGGCCATCCGATGAGCTTCTTCCGCCTCCGGTACACGACGCCCTTGGCGTATCCGCGCGGGGTCCACTTCATCTCCGCCTTCGGGTCGCCGCTGCTCTGCACTGCAGCGTCTGTCAGTAGCGAACAGACAGGAAACAGCGAGAGGTACGTACCCAAATCTGCGTTCATGGTGTTCCTCAGCCCTGCACGAAGGGTGACGAGCCGGCTCGGGGGCTTCTTCGGCCTCGACGACGGCGGTAGCGTGGATCGGCGGCGCTCAGCGGGCATGGAGTCGATGGGGAGCGAAGGTGAGTGGGCTGCTGCGCGACTCGAGCTGGGAGCGGGCTGCCGTGCAACTCGAGCTGGGAATATTATTGGAGGCGCGACCAGCGTCGCCAGGACGAGTTAACCGTCCCGGCGGCTTCCTTCACAGTGTGAAGAGCGTCTCCCGAAACTAATCCCGGAATGTTCCCCCTCCGCGCCGTTCACATGGAGTTCGAGTAGTCCCCAAAAGTAACTACGGCCTCGCTCCTCGTGTCCGTCTGTCCTGCACAGTCACGTAGCCTGTAGATACGATGATATTCGTGTATTCTACATCATCTATGGCTTGTGCTTCCGTGCAGCTCGATATTGTTCAAGCGCAAATATCTAAGATCTTGGAGACACTATGTTTCAGCGCCGACCAGGAATTTCACATCATCACAAGCGGCTGGACTAACCTTCGAATCGGTACCGTCTACAACAGCGCCATCAAAGCGACAATTGCGCAGCATTCTATCCTCTCGGAAATGAGCCTCTCCGCTTGACTCTACCAGCCCACATAGTACGGCCGGCCAAGTTCTAGGGGATCAGGTACTTAAGCATGTACTACACACATTCTGAACATAACAGAACTCTGTCTATGATCATGGACGTCCATGACAATGCACGCACATTGATGCACACAGATCTGAGCTTGAACTTGAAGCAATATATTTTGTGTCATGGACGTACCAAGCGAAGAGTCTTCAAGGTCTGTTCCATGGGAATGAGCATCACATCAACCCTGAATCAAGCTCTTCGTCATGTTAACCGCTACGGTGTACCTAGTACGGCATCCCACACAACATCACATGAATTTCCGAGAACCTGAATACTAGACCCGCCTCTGCCTCTGTGGTCTTCAACTTAGGGCTGAAAACATGTCTACCACTAGTACTGCTGTACACCTAGGTCCTAGCTAGCGTTCGTCTCGATAGAATATGCAGACACAAAGTAATCTGGAACGCTTCGGATTTCAGGGCCGGTAGGTTGATTGTGAGAAGCAAGTAAAAGAAGCGGTGTGCGATCAACGCGCAATACTTGGCTCTCCTTTTGATGAATCTCGTGTACCGTAGATCATGCTAAATTGCAATTGCTGATGCTCCAGAGTCTCCAGAGACCCACTGCATTCCGACTTTCAAGTTCATCCACCGCATGCAGTTCACCTTCTCAGACGATTCTCACCGCAGGGATAGAAGAGTATTGAGATCCTTTGTCAATTAGTATGAACTCCCAACTAGCTACTCGGAAGGAGTTCTTTATGTGCAAGCGAAACGGCTCGGCATGCGGAGTCTGAGTCAGAAGTCAATGACCCAGGACTATGGACAAGTGGGCATCGTGCGACCGGTACAACCCTCCCAGTCCATTGCAGCGGTCCGAAGCACGGACTCGGGAATGGTACCATCACATCAGCCTCTCGGCGCGACGGTCGGGGGAATATCTGCATGCAAATCTGCACTGTAACTGCGGCTGATCTGCAGTCTCAACAATCATTTCGCAAACAGTGTATGTACCGTGCTGTTCACTGCCCTGAAACTTCCATTCGTCTAACACGGTACCGCAGTTATCCTTAGTGCGAGCAGCGACTTACTCTCCTGCGCTCACACCGCCAATATCTCGGTGTCCATGACTGCACGCAATACGACCCAAAGAGCTTGTATTCGAATAGTAAATTTCTCTGGGAACAGGTACAGTCACCTTCGCAGCGACATTGCTCGCACACGCTCGCACCGCCCGCATTCCAATTTCCAAAGCACACTAGCACGCCGCTTGCGATGACCGATCACACCGAGGGTATTCTACTGCACCCGAGCGGAGCAACTCAGAAATGGGGCTGGAACCGCTAGCCCTGCGCGTAGGAGCGGGAAGAGATGCCTTGGAGACGAGGGTCGGCGACGGCGGCGCGGCAGAACGGCGGAACCGTGGGGCTTACTCTGTCGAAGACTCGAAGCTGAGGACTCGGATGTCGCAAGGGCTGCAGGCTCGCACTCGCACTCGCAGTACTACTAGTAGGTCTGAACACAAGGACACGAACATCCTAGTCGCCGGGCAACGTCGTGGACTGGCGGTACGGTACCTGGGGAGTGAGGTAATACCGACAAGAGACCTTCGCCGACATCCCAGTCGCCGCGCGACGTCGTGGATCCGTGGTACGATCCCTGGGGACTGAGGTAATGCCGACAAGAGCAGCATCCGACGCGTACGACGTCGGGTGCGCGGTGTCGGGCCTTCAGGGCTCAGGGCTGCACGGGTACCCTGGGGATTGATTCATTGCGCCCGATGTTGGATCCGGAGCCTGGGCGATCCGCGGTGAGAAAGCTGAATGACTCGTGAGTACGGTCATCCGCATGTTCACCCAGTCCGTCCGTCCGAAGATGGACAGTGTGCCATTCTGCCTTCGCACTCGCACTCGCACTCGACACGAGTGCGACATGGAATGGAAAGCACTCACCGGGCGCATGCGGTCAGTCACGGTACAGATACGATACCCAGCCTGAGTCGTGGTGCTGAGCACCCCAAAAGACCCGCGTCCGATCGCCGGCCGTGCTAGTGCAGACGCGAAACAGAAACACCCGAGTGGTGCGAGTAGGTGCGAGTGCGAGTGCGGGGCGGATCACCGCGCGGGCGAAGCGACGGCTCCCATAACCACCGCACGGGCCACATCATGACGTGCGCCGCCGTACCGCTTGCTCGGAGCTTGCGCTAGGGGGCTACAAAAAGCGTGCGGGACGAGACCGTGACGGTACGCACCTCGTTCCCGTTCCCCTCTCTCTGAGTCTCTCCTCTCTTCTCTCGGCCCTCGGCCCTCGTCCCCCGCGACCGTGACTGCTGCCCCTCGTCCGACGTCGCGCTGCTGCCCCTCGTCCAACACGGAGGCAGGAGGCTCGGTACGTCCGCCCGCCCGCACGCATCCGCTGTAGCCCGCTGACCGACGCTGCACAGCGGCGCCGTCGCGCTCTCGATGCTGCCAACACACGTGAGTAACTCACTCACCTTGGTCTCGAGTGCGTGCCATGCGCTGACACGACGTCTCCAGGCCCCGGTGCCCGGAATCTGTGGGCTACAAGCCGTGCGCGACGCGGAGACGGGATGGCACGGTACACACCTTCCTCCCGTTCCCACCGCGTCGCCGTCCCGCCGCGCTCCTGCCCGTGTCCGTGTCCGCGTCCGCCCAGGGGTACATGGTACGTGTGCCCGCCCGGATCGCGCGTCCGACGGATGCTGACTGGGTTGTGCACAGCGGGACGGTACCGTCCTTCCGGCTGCTCCAGCGGCGCTCCCTTGCGCGAATGGTGCCCCGCGCCCGACGCGGTGCGTGCCTCGGTACGCACGCCCGCCCGTACGCGTCCGCTATGCACCGCTGACCGACGTTCTGCACATGGCGTTGTACTCGATGCTGCCGTTGTACTGGTAAGTACTCGCCTTGGTCTCCGAGTGCGCGACGTGCCCTGACACGCCGTCTTCAGCGCCCGAGCCCGGAGTCTGTGGGCTGCAAGTCGTTCGCGCTGCGCGTTTAGTCCCTTCCCCGGCTCGCCGTCTCGTCGCGACGGGTACACGGTACGTACCCCCGCGTCCGCCAGGCGACGGATGCTGACTGCGTTTCTGCACAGCGGCGCGCGTACGTCTTCACCTTAGTGTCAGCGCGTGACACCGTCTCAAGGCCCCGGGCCCCAGATGAGCGTGGGCGGGGAGCCGCGTCCCGACATCCCGCGGCCAGCGCGGACGATGGGGCGTGTACGGCACCGTGTCCAGTGCGCGCACGCCGTCTTCAGCCGCGCGCCCGCGCCGCGCGTTCTAGTAGTAGCGGCGTCTCCACTGACACTAAGTCTGCAGAGAGCGGGATGAGCCGCGGCGTCGCGGCGGTGTGTCACGCACCGGCTTGCCCCGCCGCTTCGAAGGCCGCGCGATGGCGACGGTCCCGACTTGTAGTAGCGCGGCGGACTGGGGACATGAGTGAGGGCGCGACGCGTGAGACGTTGAGGGCTGTAGATACCTTTCGATAGACGTGAGACGTCGTCCGGTGCGTAGGTGTCGTCGAGGACGCGATGCGCGCTGTCGGCGGCTCGGCCGTGAGCCTTGGGGTGTTGGACGGGCGGTGGCGGTGGCGGGTGACTGGATCGGGATCGGTGCGCGGCGGCGTTGGAGTACGTGCGTCGCGGCGTGAGAGGCGCGAGGCAGGTCGCCTAGGATAGCAGATACTGTGCATGTACGTTAGCGTATACTTACGAGCAATACAATGTGTTACCTACCTGGCCTTTCATCCCAGCGTCGGCTGCTCGTGTGAGGGGTGTGTGCGCGCCCAGTCCCAGGAGTCTCTGGTCGAGGCGGCGGGGCGGGGCTTGAGGCGTGTGGTGGTGCGTTCGAGTTATATGTGCTGTTTGAAAGAGGGGGAGTTATAAGTGCTGTTTGAAAGAGGGGTGAGGTAGAGGGCAAGACGGAGTCGGTGCGGGTGTCTGCACGAGAGCGAGATACTGTGTACGGTACATGGGTGCATAAGACAAGTACAGTGAGCGTACCTGGCGATTGACTCGAGTGCTGCGTGAGTCGAGTCTGGTCTACTCTCATTCCCAACGTGGGCTGCGCGCCCAGTCCCAGGAGTCTCTGGACGATTTCGCGGGCGCGGGACTGTCGTGTTGAAGAAAGGATACGGATGTGAGGATGAGCGGGAGGGGAGCGTGAACGAGTGCACGGCGCACTCAGGCCGCGCAGGATCGAAGTGGATGGGTACGTACAGAGGAAAGGTTGCGGGCGCGAGGATGAGCGCATATAGCGGCGGCGCTGTTGCTCACGAGGACGGTGCGGAGGGGGGCGTACATGCGAAACGGGGATAGCCAGTCGGCGGGTGAGCTCGGCAGTTGCGGATGGTCGGTGCGAGAGGGCGAAAGAGTAGGCCTGGTGGCAGGGGACGGACCGTGCGCGGACCGGAGGTGGCAGCTGGCCAATGGCAGGCCACTAGCACCTTCCCCGCAATCTCGATCGCGCCCTCCGTGGGGAAGAACCCCGACGCACGTCTCCCCCGATAAAAAGGCTCGCGCCGAGGTTTTGACCTCTCGGGACACTTCCTCCTCCACCTCCCCCTCACCGCCGACCCCCTCCTCGCCACGTTCACCATGAGCTCGGAGATCGTTCGCAACATCAGGGTCTACTGTGAGTACTCTCCTGTGTCGCATAGCCCGTGTCGCGCGTCGCTGACCTCCCAGACATCCACAGGGCTCGCATTCATCGTCTACTGGGGCATCGTCCTCTTCGGCTATGATACGTGAGTCCCCCGCGCGTACTCGTCGCATATATGCGCTCAACAGGCCCGGCAGCGGAATCGGCGGTGGTGTCGTGTCCATGTCGTATTTCAAGGAGCACTTCGGTCTCTTGAACCCCGATGGCACGGCCAACACCAAGAAGGCGAACGCGGTCTCGTCCAACGTCGTCTCTGTCCTCCAGGCAGGAGCCTTGGTTGGGGCACTCGTCAGCGCGCCCGTCTCAGGTGAGCATCGGTCTCCCTCCTGCTGCCTTCATCGCGTCGCCCGCTATCGCGCTGCATTCTTCCTACTCGGGGCCAGTCGGCCGGCCGAAAGACTGTTCAAGGGATAAATACTGGCCTTTTTGGCTAGGACGGTCATGCGCTGGTCTCTAGCGGGTTCGAGCAAATTGCTGCTCGGTTCGGTCGGGGCATGACCGCATCCCCCGGCGAACGCGCTACGCTCCCTTCTGGTTAAGTTCATTCTGCACGAGGATGCTGGATGCCTTGGTCCGTCCTTGAGAGCGCTACGTACTCCCAGAGTGGCAGTGTGATTTTCGTTCGCGTGCAGTCACTGCCGTGATGACTCCCTGCCGTAACAGGCGTTGCATGGCTTCCCAGAGAATCGCTCGCTTCCGTTCACTCTCGTTGGCCAGCTATGCCTCCCAGGCATCGTCTTAGCCTCTGTCGGCGACGATGTTTCAGCTCGTTCGTGCGAGCCCGTGGCTGACACCGTCTTCTAGCCGCATACGGCAGGAAGTACACTTTGTTTGCTTTCACCGTGTTCTTCTGCATTGGCGCGGTGAGTACTTCCGACGACCAGCGGGTTCCCCGCGTGCTCACTCGCATCCCAGATTCTCCAAACCGTTGCTGGCGGATCTCGCGGTATCGGCTACATCTACGCCGGGCGTGTCCTGGCCGGATTCGGAATCGGTGCCATCTCCGCCGTCGCGCCAGCGTTCGTTGCAGAATGCTCCCCCAAGGGCTCCCGTGGTCGCATCACCGGTCTCTTCCAGATCATGGTCGCCGTCGGCGTCATGATCTCGTACTTCATCAACCGTGAGTCCCTCCTTTGCAGACTCATCAGTCTCAACGATCTCACGCAGGCGGCTTGCAGTGGGCGTCGGCCTCCACATCAAGTCTGGCCCCAACGTCTGGCGGATCCCCTTCGGTCTCCAACTCGTCCCTGCCGGCATCCTCGCCTTCGGCCTGTTGACCATCAAGGAGTCGCCCCGGTGGCTCGCGTCCAAGGGCCGCACCGAAGAGGCTCTCCGCAACCTCGCCTATCTCCGCAAGACGAGTACCGACGAGGAGAACACGCGCGCAGAGATGGCTGAGATCGAGGCCGCGATCGAGGAGGAGCGCGAGGCGCGCAAGGGTCTTGGGCTGCGCGAGGCGTTCCTCGGCAAGGGCAACTTCATCCGCTTCGTCATCGCCGTCGTCATCTTCATCCTGCAGCAGTGGGGCGGGCAGAACTCGGTGAACTACTACGCGCCCCAGATCTTCTCGTCGGTGAGCCGCCTGTGTTTTGCACTCTCGCCCATCCCGCGCTTACACCCCGGTGCAGATCGGATACACGGGCACGCAGAACTCGCTGCTCGCGGCGCGGAGGCGTGTGCGTTCGGACTCCGTGCGGCTGCGGGTATCGGGCGGGCGCTGGTGCGATCGGCGCGGTGGCGATCGGCGCGGTGTATCGTACGCGAGGACGAATATATTTGTTCAAACGTCCGGAGAGAGTTGATGAGATAGGGAGTGTCCTAGGCTGTAAAGGAGCAGTGGGGCACGGCGTGAATATGGTGGGTCCGGGGGGTGCTGTGGGCTGCAGGAGTAGAGTCTGACGAGGTGCTGAACTTGGTACAGGATACCCCCTCGCCCCCTCCAATTCCTCTCATCCTCCTCTCGTCCGCGACGTGTAACACATGTGCTCGTTTGATGGGCACCTTCCGACACGCTGTGAACGACGGCACTCGAGGAGGACAGGGGCACTCCAGAGGGTGAGTGGGGATTTTCGCTGAATTTCGTCCTATAAGCTAAGCTAACTGTTGCCGCACCACTAGATCGGCGCACTCGCTTCTGCGCGCGATGCGACCGCCGCTCTGGACCTCCCTTCGAGAACGCCCAGGCTTGGCGGATGGTTTCATTCGCACCGCACAGCTTGTTACGCGACACCGAGCGTTCGGATGTAACCCCACGGCGCCGGGCGCTATGCCGCACACCGCACGCGGAACAGGCTACAGACGCTCCTCCGAGAACACCCTCCTCTCTCGACCTCGTCCGCCCCGTCAATCCCGCGGTGCAGACTCGCGCTTTCGGAGCACGCCCGTGTGCTGATTGGTACATGGGCAGGGCAGGGCAGGAGACATACGTGCGGTAATATTTCGTTCTGTGTGAATCAAACTAACGCGTGATCGCTTGCAACACTCCTAGTGGACCGGCACGGCGGTACCTGTAGGAATCACGAGTGTACGTGGCACATTGCGCACAGGACGACACGTCACGGGAGATTCCGCCCGTGCGAGCGTTCTGAACCCTAGGTACGCGAGCAATCCGCCGTCGGCGCGCACTCTGACTTCGAATTTGTACCGCACGCAGGTTTGACACGCTCCGGGCACCCTAGTCTGCCCCGTCGATCTCGCGGCGCGGCCTCTCGGAGCACGTCTCTTTGGTCGGCGTGCTGTCAGACGAACAGGGCAGGGCCTGCAGCGGACATCAACCTATTCTGTACCGTGTGAGTCATGCTACCATGCCGTCGCACGAAGCCGCTCGACCGGAACGGCTGTATCTGCACGGAACCGCGCGGCACGCAATGCTGACCTGGCGGGTGGGCGGAGCATTGCGCGCAGGACGGTACGTAACGGGAGACTCACGAGCACTGGCAATCTGCCGTCAATGCGCACACTGACATTCAAGTTCTGTACCATACGCAGCATCGCACGGGCTGGACACGATCTAAATGTACGTTGGGACGGAGTCGTGTGAGCCGTAGTAGTCGTTCACAGAGACGGCCGGCACTCGAGGCGGTGAGCAACATTGTGTCACGTTTCGTTCAGCGTGAAATAAACTACACATCGAGAACCACGAGTCTACGCGATGTGCGGCGTACCATGATGTGCTGAACGACACACAGCGGGGGATTCAGCTTCGGCGAGCCTTCCGAACTGTACCATCTGGTTAGTACACGAACAATCCGCCGTCGACGCGCACACTGACAAGACGTACGCAGTTCCGACACCCTCTAGTCCTCGAACTCGCTCTCCACTTCGTCCACCTCGTCCACAGGCTCGTCCAAGATCAGCTTCGGGGTGATCGCGCCCTGCTTCTTCCGCTTCAGCGGCAGTCCGTGCGGGTTCGTGACCGGCCGTGCCCGCGCCCTCTTCATGTCGTCCCGCGGGTACGGCCCCCAGCACTGCGGCGCGGGCAGCTCCGGGGGGACGCCGGGACAGACGTCCATCGGCCGACGCTTCGCGAGGTCGAGGTCGTCCTCGCTCACGTCGACGAACCGCAGGATCCTCGCGTTCCACAGATCAAAGAGGAACTGGATCACGGGCTCACCGCCGGGGATGTCGCTCAAGTTCGCGAACGGGATGTCCGCCCACACCGGCCACCCTATGAGCTTCCTCCGCCTCCGGTACACGACGCCCTTGGCGTATCCGCGCGGAGTCCACTTCATCTCCGCCTTCGGGTCGCCGCTGCTCTGCACTGCAGCGTCGGTCAGTAGCGAACAGACAGGAAACGGCGAGAGGTACGTACCCAAATCTGCGTTCATGGTGTTCCTCAGCCCTGCACGAAGGGTGACGAGCCGGCTCGGGGGCTTCTTCGGCCTCGACGACGGCGGTAGCGTGGATCGGCGGCGCTCAGCGGGCATGGAGTGGATGGGGAGCGAAGGTGAGTGGGCTGCTGCGCGACTTGAGCTGGGAGTGGGCTGCCGCGCGACTCGAGCTGGGAATATTATTGCAGGTGCGACCAGCGTCGCCAGGACGAGTTAAACGTCCCGGCGGCTTCCTTCACGGTGTGAAGAGTGTCTCCCGAAACTAATCCCGGAATGTTCTCCCTCCGCACCGCTCACATGGAACTTCTCAGTTCGAGTAGTAAGAACTCCGGCCTCACTACTCCTGTCCGTCCGTCCTGTACAGTCGCACAGCCTGTAGTAGATACAATGATATTCATGCACTCTACATCCTATGGCTTGTGCTTCCGTGCAGCTCGATACTGCCAGTGTCCAAGCGCGACCATCTAAGATCGGTGGGATGCTACACTTCCGAGTCAGCAACCGTGGAATTTCACATCATTACAAGCGACTGGACTAACCTCCGAATCGGTACCGTCTACAACAGCGCCATCAAAGCGACAATGCGCAGCATTCTATCCTCTCCGAAATGAGCCTCTCCGCTTGACTCTACCGGCCCACATACGGCCGGCCTTCCAGGGGATCAGGTACTTAAGCATGTACTACAGACATTCTGAACATAACAGAACTCTGTCTATGATCATGGACGTCCATGACAATGCACGCACATTGATGCACACAGATCTGAGCTTGAACTTGAAGCAATATATTTTGTGTCATCCGGGACGTACCAAGCGAAGAGTCTTCAAGGTCTGTTCCATGGGAATGAGCATCACATCAACCCTGAATCAAGCTCTTCGTCATGTTAACCGCTACGGTGTACCTAGTACGGCATCCCACACAACGTCACATGAATTTCCGAGAACCTGAATACTAGACCTGCCTCTGTCACTGTGGTCTTCAACTTTGGGCTGAAAACATGTCTACCACTAGTACTGCTGTACACCTAGGTCCTAGCTAGTGTTCGTCTCGATAGAATATGCAGACACAAAGCAATCTGGCACGCTTCGGATTTCAGAGCCGGTAGGTTGATTGTGAGAAGCAAGCAAAAGAAGCGGTGTGCGATCAACGCGCAATACTTGGCTCTCCTTTTGATGAATCTCGCGTACCATAGATCAAGCTAAATTGCAATTGCTGATGCTCCAGAGTCTCCAGAGACCCACTGCATTCCGACTTTCAAGTTCATCCACCGCATGCAGTTCACCTTCTCAGACGATTCTCACCGCAGGGATAGAAGAGGATTGAGATCCTTTGTCAATTAGTATGGACTCCCAACTAGCTACTCGGAAGGAGTTCGAATTATGTGCAAGCGGAACGGCTCGGCATGCGGGGTCTGAGTCAGAAGTCAATGACCCAAGACTATGGAACAGTTGGCGGATCGTGCGACCGTACAACCCTCCCAGTCCATTGCAGCGGTCCGAAGCACGGACTCGGGAATGGTATGTACCGTCATCCCCTCGGTGCGACGGTCGGGGGAACATCTGCATGTAAATCTGCATTGTAACTGCGGCTGATCTGCAGTCTCAACAATCATTTCGCAAACAGTGTATGTACCGTGCTGTTCACTGCCCTGAAACTTCCATTCGTCTAACACGGTACCGCAGTTATCCTTAGTGCGAGCAGCAACTTACTCTCCTGCGCTCACACCGCCAATATCTCGGTGTCCATGACTGCACGCAATACGACCCAAAGAGCTTGTATTCGAATAGTAAATTTCACTAGGAACAGGTACAGTCACCTTCGCAGCGACATTGCTCGCACACGCTCGCACCGCCCGCATTCCAATTTCCAAAGCACACTAGCACGCCGCTTGCGATGACCGATCACACCGAGGGTATTCTACTGCACCCGAGCGGAGCGACTCGGAAATGGGGCTGGAACCGCTAGCTCTGCGCGTACGAGCAGCGGGAAGAGATGCCTTGGAGACGAGGGTCGGCGATAGCGGCGGCGCGACGGAACGGGGCTTACTCTGTCGAAGACTCGGACTCGAAGTTGAGGATGTCGCATGCCAGTGGGCTGCAGGCTCGCACTCGAAGTAGGTCTGAGGACAAGGACACGAACCTTCGACAATGTCCTAGTCCGAGTCGCCGCACAACGTCGTGGACTCGTGCCAGTGGTACGATACCTGGGTATGGGGACTGAGGTAATGCCGACAAGAGCACCATCCGACGCGTACGACGTCGGGTGCGCGAGCCTGGGGTGTCGGGCCTTCAGGGCTGCATGGGTACCGTGATTCATTGCGCGGCCGCCTCACGTTGGAGTCTGGGCGATCTGGGGTGAGAAATCTGAATGACTCGTGAGCCTGTGTATGGTCATCCGCATGTCCATCCGGTCCGTCCGTCCAAAGATGGACAGTGTGCCATTCTGCCTTCGCACTCGCACTCGCACTCGACACGAGGAGTGCGACATGGAAAGCACTCACCAGACGGTCAGACTCGAACTCGAAGTTGAGGATGTCGCATGGGCTGCACGCTTGCACTCGCACTCGCAGTGGGTCTGAATACAAGGACACGGACCTTCGCCGACATCCCAGTCGCCGCGCGACGTCGTGGATCCGTGGTACGATCCCTGGGGACTGAGGTAATGCCGACAAGAGCAGCACCCGACGCGTACGACGTCGGGTGCGCGGTGTCGCGCCTTCAAGTTCAGGGCTGCACGAGGACCCTGATTGATTGCGCCCGACGTTGGATCCGGAGCCTGGGCGATTCACGGTGAGAATGCTGAATGACTCGTGGTACGGTCATCCGTATGTCCATCCATCCAGTCCGTCCGTCCATCCGAACATGCCAGAGGGGGTCCCCTCCTGCCTGCCCTCGCACTCGCACTCGCACTCGACACGAGGAGTGCAATCATGAGATGGGAAGCACTCACCTGGCGCACGCGGCCACGGTACAGATACAAGACTCGCTGGTCTCGGTGAGCACCCCGAAAGGCCCGCGTCCGAATCCCGATCGCCGGCCGTGCTAGTGCAGACGTGAAACGCCCCAGTGGTGCGAGCGTGAGTGCGAGTGCGGGGCGGATCGCCGCGCGGGCGAAGCGACGGCTGAGTCCCATAACCACCGCACGGGCCACATCATGACGTGCGTCGCCGTACCGCTTGCTCGGAGCTTGCGCTAGGGGGCTACAAAAAGCGTGCGGGACGAGACCGTGACGGTACGCACCTCGTTCCCGTTCCCCTCTCTCTCCTCTCTTCTCTCGGCCCTCGTCCCTCGTCCCCCGCGACCGTGACTGCTGCCCCTCGTCCAACACGGAGGCGGGAAGCTCGGTACGTCTGCCCGCCCGCCCGCATCCGCTGTAGTCCGCTGACCGACGCTGCACAGCGGCGCCGTCGCGCTCTCGATGCTGCCAACACACGTGAGTAACTCACTCACCTTGGTCTCGAGTGCGTGCCATGCGCTGACACGACGTCTCCAGGCCCCGGTGCCCGGAATCTGTGGGCTACAAGCCGTGCGCGACGCGGAGACGGGATGGCCCGGTACACACCTTCCTCCCGTTCCCACCGCGTCGCCGTCCCGCCGCGCTCCAGCCCGTGTCCGCGTCCGCCCAGGGGTACATGGTACGTGTGCCCGCCCGGATCGCGCGTCCGACGGATGCTGACTGGGTTCTGCACAGCGGGACGGTACCGTCCTTCCGGCTGCTCCAGCGGCGCTCCCTTGCGCGAATGGTGCCCCGCGCCCGACGCGGTGCGTGCCTCGGTACGCACGCCCACGCGTTGCCCGCGCGTCGCCCGCCCGTACGCGTCCGCTACGCACCGCTGACCGACGTTCTGCACAGGGCGTTGTACTCGATGCTGCCGTTGTACTGGTAAGTACTCGCCTTGGTCTCCGAGTGCGCGACGTGCCCTGACACGCCGTCTTCAGCCCCCGAGCCCGGACTCTGTGGGCTGCAAGGCGTGCGCGACGGGAGACGGGAGGGGCGGGACGGTACGGCCCTCGTTCGCGCTGCGCGGTTAGTCCCTTCCCCGGCTCGCCGTCTCGTCGCGAGTCGCGACGGGTACACGGTACGTACTCCCGCGTCCGCCAGGCGACGGATGCTGACTGCGTTTCTGCACAGCGGCGCGCGGTCGGTGTCTCGTGCGTACCCACCTTAGTGTCAGCGCGTGACACCGTCTCAAGGCCCCGGGCCCCAGATGAGCGTGGGCGGGGAGCCGCGTCCCGACATCCCGCGGCCGGCGCGGACGATGGGGGCGGGCCTGTACGTGTACGGCACCGTGTCCAGTGCGCGCACGCCGTCTTCAGCCGCGCGCCCGCGCCGCGCGTTGCGCGTTCTAGTAGTAGCGGCGTAGCTCTCCACTGACACTAAGTCTGCAGAGAGCGGGATGAGCCGCGGCGTCGCGGCGGTGTGTCACGCACCTTGCCCCGCCGCTTCGAAGGCCGCGCGATGGCGACGGTCCCGACTTGTAGTAGCGCGGCGTGTGAGACTCGGACTGGGGAGATTCGCGAGGGTGCGACGCGTGAGACGCTATGGGCTGTAGATACCTTCAGTTTCGACAGTCGTGAGACGTCGTCCGGCGGGGGGTAGGTGTCGTCGAGGACGCGATGCGCGCTGTCGGCGGCTCGCCCGTGAGCCTCGAGGTGTTGGACGGGCGGTGGCGGGTGGCTGGAGGCGGATCGGGATCGGTGCGCGGCGGCCTTGGAGTACGTGCGTCGCGGCGCGAGAGGCACGAGGCAGGTCGCCTAGGATAGCGGATACTGTGCATGTACGTTAGCGTATACTTACGAGCAATACAATGTGTTACCTACCTGGCCTTTCATCCCAGCGTCGGCTGCTCGTGTGAGGGGTGTGTGCGCGCCCAGTCCCAGGAGTCTCTGGTCGAGGCGGCGGGGCGGGGCTTGAGGCGTGTGGTGGTGCGTTCGAGTTATAAGTGCTGTTTGAAAGAGGGGTGAGGTAGAGGGCAAGACGGAGTCGGTGCGGGTGTCGAGTCGGTGCGGGTGTCTGCACGAGAGCGAGATACTGTGTACGGTACATGAGTGCATAAGACAGCGTACCTGGCGATTGACTCGAGTGCTGCATGAGTCGAGTCTGGTCTACTCTCATTCCCAACGTGGGCGGGCACTCAGTCCCAGGAGTCTCTGGACGATTTCGCGGGCGCGGGATTGTCGTGTTGAAGAAAGGATACGGATGTGAGCATGAGTGGGAGGGGAGCGTGAACGAGTGCACGGCGCACTCACGCCGCGCAGGATCGAAGTGGATGGGTACGTACAGAGGAAAGGTTGCGGGCGCGAGGATGAGCGCATATAGCGGCGGCGCTGTTGCTCACGAGGACGGTGCGGAGGGGGCGTACATGCGAAACGGGGATAGCCAGTAGGCGGCAGTTGCGGATGGTCGGTGCGAGAGGGCGAGAGCTTGGTCTGGTGGCAGGGGACGGACCGTGCGCGGACCGGAGGCTACCGGAGGTCATTCACACTGACAGGCACTGGAATTTGATGGCAGGCCAGTAGAGGCCACTAGCCTTCCCCGCAATCTCGATCGCGCCCTCCGTGGGGAAGAACCCCGACGCACGTCTCCCCCGATAAAAAGGCTCGCGCCGAGGTTTTGACCTCTCGGGACGCTTCCTCCTCCACCCCCTCCTCACCGCCGACACCCTCCTCGCCGCCGTCCACCATGGGCTCGGAGATCGTTCGCAACATCAGGGTCTACTGTGCGCACTCTCCTGACTAGCCTAGCCCGTGTCGCGCGTCGCTGACCTCCGAGGCATCCACAGGGCTCGCATTCATCGTCTACTGGGGCATCGTCCTCTTCGGCTATGATACGTGAGTCCCCCGCGCGTACTCGTCGCATATATGCGCTCAACAGGCCCGGCAGCGGAATCGGCGGTGGTGTCGTGTCCATGTCGTATTTCAAGGAGCACTTCGGTCTCTTGAACCCCGATGGCACGGCCAACACCAAGAAGGCGAACGCGGTCTCGTCCAACGTCGTCTCCGTCCTCCAGGCAGGAGCCTTGGTGGGGGCACTCGTCAGCGCGCCCGTCTCAGGTGAGCGTTGGTCTTTCTCCTGCTGCATTCGTCGCGTCGCCCGCAATCGCGCTGCATTCTTCCTACTCGGGGCCAGTCAGCCGGTCGACGCGTTGAAGGGATAAATACTGGCCTTTTTGGCTAGGACGGCCATGCGCTGGTCTCTAGCGGGTTCGAGCAAATGGCTGCTCGGTTCACTCGGGGCATGACCGCATCCCCCGGCGAACGCGCTACGCTCCCTTCTGGTTAAGTTCATTCTGCACGAGGATGCTGGATGCCTTGGTCCGTCCTTGAGAGCGCTACGTACTCCCAGAGTGGCAGTGTGATTTTCGTTCGCGTGCAGTCACTGCCGTGATGACTCCCTGCCGTAACAGGCGTTGCATGGCTTCCCAGAGAATCGCTCGCTTCCGTTCACTCTCGTTGGCCAGCTATGCCTCCCAGGCATCGTCTTAGCCTCTGTCGGCGACGATGTTTCAGCTCGTTCGTGCGAGCCCGTGGCTGACACCGTCTTCTAGCCGCATACGGCAGGAAGTACACTTTGTTTGCTTTCACCGTTTTCTTCTGCATTGGCGCGGTGAGTACTTCCGACGACCAGCGGGTTCCCCGCGTGCTCACTCGCATCCCAGATTCTCCAAACCGTCGCTGGCGGATCCCGCGGTATCGGCTACATCTACGCTGGACGTGTCCTCGCCGGATTCGGAATCGGTGCCATCTCCGCCGTCGCGCCAGCGTTCGTTGCAGAATGCTCCCCCAAGGGCTCCCGTGGTCGCATCACCGGTCTCTTCCAGATCATGGTCGCCGTCGGCGTCATGATCTCGTACTTCATCAACCGTGAGTCCCTCCTTTGCAGACTCATCAGTCTCAACGATCTCACGCAGGCGGCTTGCAGTGGGCGTCGGCCTCCACATCAAGTCTGGCCCCAACGTCTGGCGGATCCCCTTCGGGCTCCAGCTCGTCCCTGCCGGCATCCTCGCCTTCGGCCTCTTGACCATCAAGGAGTCGCCCCGGTGGCTCGCGTCCAAGGGCCGCACCGAAGAGGCTCTCCGCAACCTCGCCTATCTCCGCAAGACGAGTACCGACGAGGAGAACACGCGCGCAGAGATGGCTGAGATCGAGGCCGCGATCGAGGAGGAGCGCGAGGCGCGCAAGGGTCTTGGGCTGCGCGAGGCGTTCCTCGGCAAGGGCAACTTCATCCGCTTCGTCATCGCCGTCGTCATCTTCATCCTGCAGCAGTGGGGCGGGCAGAACTCGGTCAACTACTACGCGCCCCAGATCTTCTCGTCGGTGAGCCGCCTGTGTTTTGCACTCTCGCCCATCCCGCGCTTACACCCCTGTGCAGATCGGATACACGGGCACGCAGAACTCGCTCCTCGCGGCGCGGAGGCGTGTGCGTTCGGACTCCGTGCGGCTGCGGGTATCGGGCGGGCGCTGGTGCGATCGGCGCGGTGGCGATCGGCGCGGTGTATCGTACGCGAGGACGAATATATTTGTTCAAACGTCCGGAGAGAGTTGATGAGATAGGGAGTGCGCTGGGCTGTAAAGGTGCAGTGGGAGCAGTCTCCGCTATGGAGTGTCCTAGGCTGTAAAGGTGCAGTGGGGCACGGCGTGAATATGGTGGGTCCGGGGGGTGCTGTGGGCTGCAGGAGTAGAGTCTGACGAGCTCTGACGAGGTGCTGAACTTGGTACAGGATACCCCCTCGCCCCCCCCTCCTCCTCCTCTTCTCATCCGCGACGTGTACTACATGTGCTCGTTTGATGGGCACCTTCCGACACGCTGTGAACGACGGCACTCGAGGAGGACAGGGGCACTCCAGAGGGTGAGTGGGGATATTCGCTGAATTTCGTCCTATAAGCTAAGCTAACTGTTGTTGTCGCAACACTAGATCGGCGCGCGATGCGACCGCCGCTCCCTTTGAGAACGCCCAGGCTTGGCGGATGGTTTCATTCGCACCGCACAGCTTGTTACGCGACACCGAGCGTTCGGATGTAACCCCACGGCGCCGGGCGCTATGCCGCACACCGCACGCGGAACAGGCTACAGACGCTCCTCCGAGCGCACCCTCCTCTCTCGACCTCGTCCGCCCCGTCAATCCCGCGGTGCAGACTCGCGCTTTCGGAGCACGCCCGTCCGGTCGGTGTGCTCATTGGTACATGGGCAGGGCAGGGGCAGGAGACGTACGTGGGGTTGTATCTCGTTCCGTGTGAATCAAACTAACACGTCACGCACGCGACGCTACTCGTAGACCCGCGCGGCGGTACCTGCCCCGGAATCCCCAGTGTGCGTAATGTGCGGGGCATTGCGCGCACATCGACACGTAATGGGAGGTTTCTCCCTCGGCCGCCAGCCTTCCGAGCCGTGCCATCTGGTTAGTACACGAGCAATCCGCCATCGATGTGCACACTGACTGATCTCGTCTCTCGGAGCCCGTCCATTTCGTCCGTGTGCTGGTTGGCACACGAGCAGGGTGACAGGGCCTGCACGAGACGTTAGTTGTAAGTCGGCTTATAACGGTACCATGCCGCCTTAGATGATACGAGACCGGCACGGCTGTATCTACACGGAACGGTGCTGTACACATGGAACAGAAGATTCCGCGTTCAACGACACGAGCAATGGCACCGACTTCAAATTCTGTACCGTACGAGCATCGACACACCCTAGTCCGACTCAAACTCGCTCCCCACCTCGTCCGCCTCGTCCACCTCGTCCAAGATGAGCTTCGGAGTGATCGCGCCCAGCTTCTTCCTCTTCAGCGGCAGCCCGTGCGGGTTCGTGACCGGCCGTGCCCGCGCCCTCTTCATGTCGTCCCGCGGGTACGGACCCCAGCACTGCGGCGCGGGCTGCTCCCGGGGGACGCCGGGACAGACGTCCATCGGCCGACGCTTCGCAAGGTCGAGGTCGTCCTCGCTCGCGTCGACAAACCACAGGATCCTCGCGTTCCACAGATCAAACAGGAACTGGATCACGGGCTCACCGCCGGGGACGTCGCTCAAATTCGCGAACGGGATGTCCGCCCACACCGGCCACCCGATCAGCTTCTTCCGCCTCCGGTACACCACGCCCTTGGCGTATCCGCGCGGGGTCCACTTCATCTCCGCCTTCGGGTCGCCGCTGCTCTGCGCTGCAGCATTGGTCAGCAGCGAGCAGACAGGACACAGTGACAGGTGCGTACCCAAGTCTGCGTTCATGGTGTCCCGCAGCGTTGCACGAAGGATGACGAGCCGGCTCGGGGGTTTCTTCGGCCTCGACGACGGCAGTGACGTGGATCGGCGGCGCTCAGCGGGCATGGGGTGGATGGGGAGCAAAGGTGAGTGGGCTGCCGCGCGACTCGAGCTAGGAATATTATTGGAGGCGCGACCAGCGTCGCCAGGACGAGTTAAACGTCCCGGCGGCTTCCTTCACGGTGTGAAGAGCGTCTCCCGAAACTAATCCCGGAATGTTCTCCCTCCGCACCGCTCACATGGAACTTCCCAGTTCGAGTAGTAAGAACTCCGGCCTCACTACTCCTGTCCGTCCGTCCTGTACAGTCACATAACCTGTAGTAGATACAATGATATTCATGCACTCTACATCCTATGGCTTGGGATTCAGTGCAGCTCGATACTGCCAGTGTCCAAGCGCGAACATCTAAGATCGGCGGGATGCTACACTTCCGAGTCAGCAACCGTGGAATTTCACATCATTACAAGCGACTGGACTAACCTCCAAGTCGGTACCGTCTACAACAGCGCCATCAAAGCGACAATGTGCAGCCTTCTTTCCTCCCGGAAATGAGCCTCTCCACTTGACTCTACCGCACGTAGTACGGCTGTCCAGGGGACCAGGTAAACTGGTACACACTTTCTGAACATAACATGATGGACTCAGCAAGGAGTCAGCGTCCACACATGCACATTAATGCACACAAATCTGAGCTTGAGGCGATATGTTTCGCGTCATGGACGTACCGAGCGGCGAAGAGCGCTTCTTGGTCTGTTCCATGGGAATGAGCATCGCATCAACCCTGAATCAAGCTCTTCGTCATGTTAACCGCTACGGTGTACCTAGTACGGCATCCCACACAATGTCACATGAATTTCCGAGAACCTGAATACTAGACCCACCTCTGCCTCTGTGGTCTGAAACTTTGGGCTGAAAACATGTCTACCACTAGTACTGCTGTACACCTAGGTCCTAGCTAGTGTTCGTCTCGATAGAATATGCAGACACAAAGCAATCTGGCACGCTTCGGATTTCAGAGCCGGTAGGTTGATTGTGAGAAGCAAGCAAAAGAAGCGGTGTGCGATCAACGCGCAATACTTGGCTCTCCTTTTGATGAATCTCGCGTACCGTAGATCATGCTAAATTGCAATTGCTGATGCTCCAGAGTCTCCAGAGACCCACTGCACCACTCCAACTTTCAAGTTCATCCACCGCATGCAGTTCACCTTCTCAGACAATTCTAATCACATGGACAGAAGAGGATTGAGATCCTTTGTCAATTAGTATGGACTCCCAACTAGCTACTCGGAAGGAGTTCTAATTATGTGCAAGCGGAACGGCTCGGCATGCGGGGTCTGAGTCAGAAGTCAATAACCCAGGACTATGGAATAGTGGGCATTGTGCGACCGGTACAACCCTCCCAGTCCATTGCAGCGGTCCGAAGCACGGACTCGGGAATGATACCATCACATCAGCCTCTCGGCGCGACGGTCGGGGGAATATCTGCATGTAAATCTGCACTGTAACTGCGGCTGATCTGCAGTCTCAACAATCATTTCGCAAACAGTGTATGTACCGTGCTATTCACTGCCCTGAAGCTTCCATTCGTCTAACACGGTACCGCAGTTATCCTTAGTGCGAGCAGCAACTTACTCTCCTGCGCTAACACCGCCAATATCTCGGTGTCCATGACTGCACGCAATACGACCCAAAGAGCTTGTATTCGAATAGTAAACTTCACTAGGAACAGGTACAGTCACCTTCGCAGCGACATTGCTCGCACACGCTCGCACCGCCCGCAAAGTTCCAATTTCCAAAGCACACTAGCACGCCGCTTGCGATGACCGATCACACCGAGGGTATTCTACTGCACCCGAGCGGAGCAACTCGGAAATGGGGCTGGAACCGCTAGCCCTGCGCGTAGGAGCGGGAAGAGATGCCTTGGAGACGAGGGTCGGCGATAGCGGCGGCGCGGCAGAACGGCGGAACTTGAACGGGGCTTACTCTGTCGAAGACTCGAAGGCTGAAGCTGAGGACTCGGATGTCGCAAGGGCTGCAGGCTCGCACTCGCACTCGCAGTACTACTAGTAGGTCTGAACACAAGGACACGAACCTTCGACAACATCCTAGTCGCCGTGCAACGTCGTGGACTGGCGGTACGGTACCTGGGGAGTGAGGTAATACCGACAAGAGACCTTCGCCGACATCCCAGTCGCCGCGCGACGTCGTGGACTCGTGGTACGATCCCTGGGGACTGAGGTAATGCCGACAAGAGCAGCATCCGACGCGTACGACGTCGGGTGCGCGGTGTCGGGTCTTCAGGGCTGCATGAGCACCCTGATTCATCGCGCCCGACGTTGGAGCCTGGGCGATCCGCGGTGAGAAAGCTGAGATAACTCGTGAGTACTCTTTCGCATGTCCATCCAGTCTGTCCGTCCGAAGATGGACAGTGTGCCATTCTGCCTTCGCACTCGCACTCGCACTCGAGTGGCACGAGTGCGACATGGAATGGAAAGCACTGACAGGGTGCATGCAGTCAGTCACGGTACAGATACGATACCCAGCCTGAGTCGTGGTGCTGAGCACCCCAGAGGACCCGCGTCCGATCGCCGGCCGTGCTAGTGCAGACGTGAAACAGAAACACCCGAGTGGTGCGAGTAGGTGCGAGTGAGAGTGCGGGGCGGATCACCGCGCGGGCGAAGCGACGGCTCCCATAACCACCGCACGGGCCACATCATGACGTGCGCCGCCGTACCGCTTGCTCGGAGCTTGCGCTAGGGGGCTACAAAAAGCGTGCGGGACGAGACCGTGACGGTACGCACCTCGTTCCCGTTCCCCTCTCTCTCCTCTCTTCTCTCGGCCCTCGTCCCTCGTCCCCCGCCCCCCGCGACCGTGCCTGCTGCCCCTCGTCCGACGTCGCGCTGCTGCCCCTCGTCCAACACGGAGGCGGGAAGCTCGGTACGTCTGCCCGCCCGCCCGCATCCGCTGTAGTCCGCTGACCGACGCTGCACAGCGGCGCCGTCGCGCTCTCGATGCTGCCAACACACGTCAGTAACTCACTCACCTTGGTCTCAAGTGCGTGACATGCGCTGACACGACGTCTCCAGGCCCCGGTGCCCGGAATCTGTGGGCTACAAGCCGTGCGCGACGCGGAGACGGGATGGCCCGGTACACACCTTCCTCCCGTTCCCACCGCGTCGCCGTCCCGCCGCGCTCCAGCCCGTGTCCGTGTCCGTGTCCGCCCAGGGGTACATGGTACGTGTGCCCGCCCGGATCGCGCGTCCGACGGATGCTGACTGGGTTCTGCACAGCAGGACGTACCGTCCTTCCGGCTGCTCCAGCGGCGCTCCCTTGCGCGAATGGTGCCCCGCGCCCGACGCGGTGCGTGCCTCGGTACGCACGCCCACGCGTTGCCCGCGCGTCGCCCGCCCGTACGCGTCCGCTACGCACCGCTGACCGACGTGCTGCACAGAGCGTTGTACTTGTAAGTACTCGCCTTGGTCTCCAAGTGCGCGACGTGCCCTGACACGCCGTCTTCAGCGCCCGAGCCCGGAGTCTGTGGGCTGCAAGGCGTGCGCGACGGGAGACGGGAGGGGACGGTACGGTACGGACCTCGTTCGCGCTGCGCGTTTAGTCCCTTCCCCGGCTCGCCGCCTCGTCGCAACGCGACGGATGCTGACTGCGTTTCTGCACAGCGGCGCGCGTACGTACTCACCTTAGTGTCAGCGCGTGACACCGTCCAGGGCCCCGGGCCCCAGATGAGCGTGGGCGGGCAGGCGCGTCCCGACATCCCGCGGCGAGCGCGGACGATGGGGGCGGGCCTGTACGTGTACGGCACCGTGTCCAGTGCGCGCATGCCGTCTTCAGCCGCGCGCCCGCGCCGCGCGTTGCGCGTTCTAGTAGTAGCGGCGTAGCTCTCCACTGGCACTAAGTCTGCAGAGAGCGGGATGAGCCGCGGCGTCGCGGCGGTGTGTCACGCACCTTGCCCCGCCGCTTCGAAGGCCGCGCGATGGCGACGGTCCCGACTTGTAGTAGCGTGGCGTGTGGGGAGATTCGCGAGGGTGCGACGCGTGAGACGTTGAGGGCTGTAGATACCTTTCGATAGACGTGAGACCTCGTCCGGGGCGTACTTGTCGTCGAGGACGCGATGCGCGCTGTCGGCGGCTCGGCCGTGAGCCTTGGGGTGTTGGACGGGCGGTGGCGGGTGGCTGGAGGCGCATCGGGATCGGTGCGCGGCGGCGTTGGAGTACGTGCGTCGCAGCGTGAGAGGCGCGAGGCAGGTCGCCTAGGATAGCAGATACTGTGCATGTACGTTAGCGTATACTTACGAGCAATACAATGTGTTACCTACGTGGCCTTTCATCCCAGCGTCGGCTGCTCGTGTGAGGGGTGTGTGCGCGCCCAGTCCCAGGAGTCTCTGGTCGAGGCGGCGGGGCGGGGCTTGAGGCGTGTGGTGGTGCGTTCGAGTTATATGTGCTGTTTGAAAGAGGGGTGAGGTAGAGGGCAAGACGGAGTCGGTGCGGGTGTCTGCACGAGAGCGAGATACTGTGTACGGTACATGAGTGCATAAGACAAGTACAGTGAGCGTACCTGGCGATTGACTCGAGTGCTGCGTGAGTCGAGTCTGGTCTACTCTCATTCCCAACGTGGGCTGCGCGCCCAGTCCCAGGAGTCTCTGGACGATTTCGCGGGCGCGGGATTGTCGTGCTGAAGAAAGAATACGGATGTGAGCATGAGCGGGAGGGGAGCGTGAACGAGTGCACGGCGCACTCACGCCGCGTTTGATCGAAGTGGATGGGTACGTACAGAGGAAAGGTTGCGGGCGCGAGGATGAGCGCATATAGCGGCGGCGCTCTTGTTCACGAGGACGGTGCGGAGGGGGCGTACATGCGAAACGGGGATAGCCAGTAGGCGGCAGTTGCGGATGGTCGGTGCGAGAGGGCGAGAGAGTAGACCTGGTGGCAGGGGACGGACCGTGCGCGGACCGGAGGTGGCAGCTGGCCAGTAGAGGCCACTAGCCTTCCCCGCAATCTCGATCGCGCCCTCCGTGGGGAAGAACCCCGACGCACGTCTCCCCCGATAAAAAGGCTCGCGCCGAGGTTTTGACCTCTCGGGACGCTTCCTCCTCCACCCCCTCCTCACCGCCGACACCCTCCTCGCCGCCGTCCACCATGGGCTCGGAGATCGTTCGCAACATCAGGGTCTACTGTGCGCACTCTCCTGACTAGCCTAGCCCGTGTCGCGCGTCGCTGACCTCCCAGACATCCACAGGGCTCGCATTCATCGTCTACTGGGGCATCGTCCTCTTCGGCTATGATACGTGAGTCCCCCGCGCGTACTCGTCGCATATATGCGCTCAACAGGCCCGGCAGCGGAATCGGCGGTGGTGTCGTGTCGATGTCGTATTTCAAGGAGCACTTCGGTCTCTTGAACCCCGATGGCACGGCCAACACCAAGAAGGCGAACGCGGTCTCGTCCAACGTTGTCTCCGTCCTCCAGGCAGGAGCCTTGGTTGGGGCACTCGTCAGCGCGCCCGTCTCAGGTGAGCGTTGGTCTTTCTCCTGCTGCATTCGTCGCGTCGCCCGCAATCGCGCTGCATTATTCCTACTCGGAGCCAGTCAGCCGGTCGACGCGTTGAGGGGATAAATACTGGCCTTTTTGGCAAGGACGGCCATGCGCTGGTCTCTAGCGGGTTCGAGCAAATTGCTGCTCGGTTCACTCGGGGCATGACCGCATCCCCCGGCGAACGCGCTACGCTCCCTTCTGGTTAAGTTCATTCTGCACGAGGATGCTGGATGCCTTGCTCCGTCTCTGAGAGCGCTACATACTCCCAGAGTGGCAGTGTGATTTTCGTTCGCGTGCAGTCGTTTCCGTGATAACTCCCTGCCGTAACAGGCGTGGCATGCCTTCCCAGAGAACCGCTCGCTTCCGTTCACTCTCGTTGGCCAGCTATGCCTCCCAGGCATCGTCTTAGCCTCTGTCGGCGACGATGTTTCAGCTCGTTCGTGCGAGCCCGTGGCTGACACCGTCTTCTAGCCGCATACGGCAGGAAGTACACTTTGTTCGGTTTCACCGTGTTCTTCTGCATCGGCGCGGTGAGTACTTCCGTCGACCAGCGGATTCCCCGCCGCGTGCTCACTCGCATCCCAGATTCTCCAAACCGTTGCTGGCGGATCTCGCGGTATCGGCTACATCTACGCTGGACGTGTCCTCGCCGGATTCGGAATCGGTGCCATCTCCGCCGTCGCGCCAGCGTTCGTTGCAGAATGCTCCCCCAAGGGCTCCCGTGGTCGCATCACCGGTCTCTTCCAGATCATGGTCGCCGTCGGCGTCATGATCTCGTACTTCATCAACCGTGAGTCCCTCCTTTGCAGACTCATCAGTCTCAACGATCTCACGCAGGCGGCTTGCAGTGGGCGTCGGCCTCCACATCAAGTCTGGCCCCAACGTCTGGCGGATCCCCTTCGGGCTCCAACTCGTCCCTGCCGGCATCCTCGCCTTCGGCCTCTTGACCATCAAGGAGTCGCCCCGGTGGCTCGCGTCCAAGGGCCGCACCGAAGAGGCTCTCCGCAACCTCGCCTATCTCCGCAAGACGAGCACCGACGAGGAGAACACGCGCGCAGAGATGGCTGAGATCGAGGCCGCGATCGAGGAGGAGCGCGAGGCGCGCAAGGGTCTTGGGCTGCGCGAGGCGTTCCTCGGCAAGGGCAACTTCATCCGCTTCGTCATCGCCGTCGTCATCTTCATCCTGCAGCAGTGGGGCGGGCAGAACTCGGTCAACTACTACGCGCCCCAGATCTTCTCGTCGGTGAGCCGCCTGTGTTTTGCACTCTCGCCCATCCCGCGCTTACACCCCTGTGCAGATCGGATACACGGGCACGCAGAACTCGCTGCTCGCGTCTGGGATCTACGGCGTCGTCAAGGTCGTCGCGACCGCGCTCTTCGTGTTCTTCATGGTCGACAGCATCGGCCGCAAGATGTCGCTGTTCATCTCGTCGGTCGGGATGGGGACCCTGTTCTTCATCATCGGCGCGCTGCTCAAGACGCACCCGCCCCCGAAGGACGCTGCGACGCCTCCGCCTGCAAGCAAGGCGATGGCCGCGATGCTCTACATCTACGTCTGCTTCTACAGCATGGGCTGGGGGCCGCTCCCGTGCGTTCCCTACTCCGATTCGGGTGTACCCCAGCGGGCTAACTGACTCTGACTGTCGACGTGTTTAGGTGGGTCTACGTCTCGGACATCTTCCCGACGCGCACCCGGCACTACGGCCTCTCCACCGCTAGCGCGTCTCAGTGGCTCTTCAGTGCGTCCCGTCTCTCACCTCCCTCCTCGTGCCATCTCTGACTCAGACGCGCTTGCTGCTCAGACTTCTGCCTCTCGAAGGTCACCCCGGACCTCGTCAGCGCGCTCGGGTACAAGATCTTCCTGATGTTCGCGACCATCAACATCGGCGCGATGGCCACCTTCTCTCTGTACGTCCCTCCCTCCGAGTCGCCTCGCGCTCCCGGGCCGTACTCACTGGCAATGTAACTGCATCTTCGCATTCGAATTCCGTACAGGCTCATCCCCGAGACGAAGGGCCGCTCGCTCGAAGAGATGGACGTCATCTTCGGCTCCGTCTCCGCCGACCAGCGGAAGGCCGACATCGCAAGACAGGAGCGAGGTGAGCGCATGTCCCCCCTCCCTTCCCGCTTACTATGCTGACCGTCCATGCGCAGTGCTCGACCACGAAAACAACGAGACGACGTCGGAGCGGTCGGTCGACAACAAGGTCTAAGCCCGCCCTTCCGTCATCCGTCACCGCTTCCGTTCCCTGTGCTCTCTCTCATCTCCCCGTCGGCTCTGTCTCCTGTATATTCTTGGATCTTGGACGGAAGGGGCTCGTCGTGTCCCCATCTCCGTCTCCGCCTACCCGCGACTGCTACTGCTACGAACGTATTGCTACGCATACCATATTTCTGACGACTGTCACTGGCACTATGTTCTCCTGAGGATTTAACTTTGGCCGGCGCCGGGCTCGTTTGCGGGCGCTGAGGTCGCGATGTCCTGTATATCTGTATATTACACGGCTGTATTAGTATGTATGCATTTCTTGGATCTGGCTCGTACTGCTCTGCGCGCCATGAACCGCTTTGCCAAAGGCAAAGGAACCGTCTTGAGTTGTACGAGGTTGATGGGCGTCCGTCGGGGGTCTTCATCAAACGCGTGACGTCACGCGTCAAGTCGTGCATACGCCCCCTTCGATCTCCTAATTTTAAGAGGGACTCGGGGAGGCCGATCTCTCCATTGTCCCCAATCCTCTATGACATGAGAAGTCAGACATGATGTCATAGGGACAAGGTTTGCATTAGAGGGTTGCGGTTATATATAAGGCGTGCGTTGCATCGTCCCCCGCACTCACCCCCTTCGTTCAAACGTCCACCTCCACCAAAGACAGCGCAGTACTCACAACTCTGCTACTTCGCAAGTCCTTGGGCCCCCCTTTCCTCCACGGCCATGATGTGTGCCCGGTGGGTACCGGTGACCTCCGATATCACAACTTGAAGTGGCCCGATCCTGGGGCCAGTGGGCCTTTAGTCTTCGGCGATGAGCGCATATATGCGGCGACACCGGTGAGTTTTTCTCTTTAAGGCATCGCCGCGCATCCTTGCTCACTGGTGCCTCGGACTCATATCGTATACATACCTGGGGTGCACCGGGCAGGCTCAGCTCTGCGGAAGTGCAGAAGCGCTCTTGCGCGCCCGATACGATCTGCGGGCAATCTAGGTTTATCTAATCTACAGTTTCGCGTCGATCGGGGAGGGATTTCAGAGTCAGGACTTACAGTCAGGAGTTTTTTCGAGTGCATCTCTCCCCACCTCCCTCCACCTCCTCCCAGCCATGGCCCCCCTCACCCACCACACGATCAAAGGTTCGCGAGCTCGGTGTTTCGCTCTGGGGTGCTGACTGACAGCCTGGCGCCGCGCAGATGGCTGGTTCCGCGAGATCTCCTCGCAGTGGCCGGGCCAGGCGATGACCCTCAAGGTCAACAAAATTCTCCATGTGGAGAAGTCGCTCTACCAGGACGTCCTCGTCTTCGAGTCTGCGACGTACGGCAACGTCCTCGTGCTCGATGGGGTCATCCAGTGCACCGAGCGCGACGAGTTCTCGTACGTCTATTCCCCCCCGCTCGCGCAGATCGGCGCGATCGTACTCACCGACGTTTAGCTACCAGGAGATGATCGCACACATCCCTCTCGCGAGCCACCCCAACCCGAAGAAGGTGCTCGTGATCGGCGGTGGCGACGGCGGTGTCGTCCGCGAGGTGCTCAAGCACGACTCGGTCGAGGAGGTCGTCCTCTGTGACATCGATGAGGTACGTCTCGCCCACCTGACCTGACTCATCCCGCCTCCTCACCGGACTGGCAGGCCGTCATCCGCGTGTCCAAGACCTACCTCCCGCACATGTCCTCCCTGCTCTCCGACAAGCGCGTCACCGTCTTCGTCGGCGACGGCTTCAAGTTCCTCGCGGACAACACCTCCACGTACGACGTGATCGTCACCGACTCCTCCGACCCCGTCGGCCCCGCCGCGTCCCTCTTCCAAAAGCCGTACTTCGAGCTCCTCCGCGACGCCCTCACCCCCGGCGGACAGATCTCCACACAGGGCGAGTGCCTCTGGCTGCACCTGTCCCTCATCCAGGAGCTCCTTACGACCACCCGCGGCCTCTTCGCCCAGGCCGAGTACGCGTTCACCACGATCCCGACCTACCCCTCCGGCCAGATCGGCTTCATGGTCGCCTCGAAGGAGGCCGGCCGCGACCTGTCCAAGCCGCTCCGGGAAGTGCCCAACACGCGCTACTACAACGCGGAGGTGCACAAGGCCGCGTTCGTCCTCCCCGAGTTCGCCCGCGCGCTCCTGAAGGAGGGCAAGGACGTCCGTCCGAAGTTCGGCGCGGCCGCCGCGACTGGTGCCCCGACCAAGAAGGTCCTTCTTCTCGGAAGCGGCGCGGTCGCCCGCCCTTGCGCCGAATACGTCGTCCGCAAGTCCGAGAACTCGCTCACGATCGGTAAGTCGTCCTCATCGACCGCATGAGCGGGAGCTGACCCAATCTAATATCACAGCCTGCCGCACGCTGAAGAGTGCCGAAGCGCTCGCTGCTGGCCTCCCGAACACGACTGCGCTCTCGCTCGACGCCGGCTCTGAGGACCCCGCGAAGCAGGCCGAGCTCGAGAAGCAGATCGCGGAGCACGACCTCGTCATCTCCCTCGTCCCGTACATCTACCACGCGAACGTCATCAAGGCCGCGATCAAGGGCAAGACGAACGTGGTCACGACGAGCTACATCAGCCCGTCGATGCGCGAGCTCGAGGAGGAGATCAAGAAGGCGGGCATCGTCGTCATGAACGAGATCGGCGTCGACCCCGGCGTCGACCACCTGTACGCTATCAAGACGATCGACGAGGTGCACGCCAAGGGCGGCAAGGTGCGTGTCCCGCATGCGTATTCGAGTCGAGTACAGTACCTCACCATTCGCACAGGTCAAGGAGTTCCACTCGTACTGCGGCGGGCTCCCGGCCCCCGAGTGCTCCGACAACCCGCTCGGCTACAAGTTCTCGTGGTCCCCGCGGGGCGGGCTCCTCGCTCTCCTCAACTCCGCGTCGTACCTCGCAAACGGCCAGCAGGTCGACGTCCCCGGGGAGGAGCTGATGAGCGCGGCGAAGCCGTACTACATCACGCCCGCGCTCGCGTTCGTCGCGTACCCGAACCGCAACTCGGTCCCCTTCCGCGAGTTCTACAACATCCCCGAGGCGCAGACGGTCGTGCGCGGCACGCTGCGCTACCAGGGCTTCCCCGCGTTCGTCAAGGCGCTCCGCGCGCTCGGCTGGATGGACATGGAGAAGAAGGCGTGGCTCACGGAGGGCATGGCCTGGTCTGCGGTCTTCCAGCACGCGATCGGCGCGGCCGACGCGAGCGAGAGGTACGCACTCTCCCCGCTTTTCCCGCTATGCATTCGACCGTCCCCCTAATCCTCCACCGTCCCCACCCTCCACAGCACGCTCGTCGCAAAGGTGCAGGAGATCTGCAAGTTCCCGGACGAGGGCGAGAGCCGGCGGATCATCTCCGGCCTCAAGTGGATCGGGCTGTTTTCGTCCGCGCCCGCGACCGTGCGCGACGGGAACCTGTTCGACACGCTCTGCGCGCAGCTCGAGACGCTCATGGCGTACGCGCCCGGCGAGCGCGACTTCATCATGCTCCAGCACAAGTTCGTCGTCGAGTGGGCGGACGGGAAGACGGTGCGTCTCCTTTCTTATTCGTTTCTTTATGCTTCGCGCCGGTCTGGGCTGATCGGACGACCGTGCTCCAGGACACGCTCACGTCGACGCTCGAGGCGTACGGGGACCCGTCGGGCCACTCCGCGATGTCGGCGTACGTCGGCATCCCGTGCGGGATCGCCGTGCAGCTCGTGCTCGACGGCACGTTCGCCACCCCGGGGCTGTTCGCGCCGTACACGAAGGACATCTGCGACCCCATCCGCGAGATCCTCGAGGCGGAGGGCATGGGCCTCGTCGAGAAGGTGTTGTGATCGCGATTCGCCGGGGGAGGACCAAGCGGTTAGAAGAAGAGACGTCTTGATATAGATATTCGAATGTATCTACATGCAGCTGCTGACCAGTGTTGTATCATCACCGTATCAGACCCGTACTAGAGCTCGAGCTCGAGCGCGAGCCAGCTGTGAATACCGTGTTTGTTCCTGACGCGAACTCGCCGGTACTGCGGGGACCAGTCGACCAGGATAAACCGTCGCAGCGCCTCCCGTCCGCAAGTGCCCATCGTCCGCAGTGCTGGGCATTCAGGAGATGTTCGGGATCGTCGCAACACCCTCCATGTCCGTAGGAGTGACTCCGGCGTGGCGCGGACTCGGAGCGCATCCTCGACAAGGCTCGTTCCGAAGCCGAGCAGCAGCAGCCGTCGCCGTCGTTATTCTCGTACTCAACTGCACGCCGACGCTCTAGCCCTCCTCGTCCGTCTCGCATGCACCCGGAATGCGGGTGCCTTGAGTTCCGCTGGTCCCGCCGGGGTACGCGGGCTCCTAGGGTGTGCGTACATCGTACGGTGTTCATGAGCTTGACGGTGGTTACTAGGTAGGACGAGCACCCGCGGACTGGAACGAAGCTGATGCGGGAATCAGCAATTGGAAAGCGGCTGGATACCGGGGGTGCATGAGGCTCGCGCTCCCCTTTCAAGCTCAATCGTACCAAGTTGCGTCCTTATTAAAGTCGGGCTCGCCGGACCCGTCCCTTTCAGCTGGATAGACCTCTGTCGTGCGCGGTGGCTCCGCACTCCGAGTCAAGGGATCGGATTGGACTCGGCGCACGCGCTCGAACACGAGAACAAGCCTGAGGGACAGCGCCGAGCGGTGGTCGAGATATTGAATGTCGTGCGTGAGATGTTGTGAGTCTTTGATGATCCTCGGTGGGCCCGCCAGGGAGCCGCTGCCAGCGGTACTTCAGACCAAGATCGCCTTGCGCCGAAATCCTTGAGTGGCATGGCTAGCTCGCCCTGTGGAGCACACTCCTTGCGCGTCGCCATCGCCCCAGATGAATCTGATACCCCTGCCGATTTCCAAGTCACAAGTAGTTCATACCATCGATTTGACAAAGCGTGACAGCGAACTAATACTGTGATGTAGGGACGTACAAACAAAGGACAATCGTATGCATTGCTATGGCCATAGCGATTACTTCTTATGCTTCCGGTTCCGGACCGTTTTCGGGTCTAGCATGACGTCAGGCTGACTGTGCTCTGATGTTGTCGGGGAGGTCTGGGCGCTCCCGGGCCCCAGTTTTGCGACCAGATATGTCTTGAGGGTCTGCTCCAGCCCCTTCGCCATGTTGCGAAGCACCTCGACAGGGAGGCCTGGCGGCGGATACCACGAGAAGATGATCCCATGTCGCCCAGGGTAAACGAACTGCGGGTATCTTCCTGATCCATCGCGTAACTTATTCAGCTCGTCGCCGAGCTCCGCACAGCAGAAACAGCATTTCTTCGAAACACCAATCCGGATCTTCTGCTCGTTCGCAGGAGTCGCCTATTGGGCGGGTCTCGTGTCAACAGCACGACAACGAGTCGGCACGAGTGACTCACCTGTAGTGCATCAGAGTCTAGCTTGCCTTCTGCGACCTGAACGGCAGCAGCCATCAGTGCCGCCTCAGCGTGGACGGTCACCAGCGGAAGGCGCTGCATCATTTTTTTATCGAACAGTGCACGCAGTGCTTCCACCTGGGCGTCATCAAGATGTAGTGTGTCCTTCAGCCTGTGCTGGGTGCTCTTGATCCAGTTCGGGTCGACATGGATCTTCGGGGTGCCAGCGATGGTGACCATCGACACAGACACTTCAGCCACAACGGTCAAAGACTTGAACAAGTGTCTGCAGATGGATCGCGATGCGGACAGGGGGATCGCCAGAGATGAGACATAGCGGATGACAGGGATGGAGTTGGCGTTGAGATAATAAAAGGTGACATCTTCTATACCAATTATGAGATCGATTACCGGCTTAAGATGAGGGACTGCGCACCTTTGTCCTCGGATGTGATCGAGGCACCATCGTCTGCATCTAT
The DNA here is from genome assembly GCA_033807695.1 of Daedaleopsis sinensis. Classification (NCBI taxonomy): domain Eukaryota; kingdom Fungi; phylum Basidiomycota; class Agaricomycetes; order Polyporales; family Polyporaceae; genus Daedaleopsis; species Daedaleopsis sinensis. The sequence goes on along the minus strand of CM066310.1, from coordinate 3,240,782 downwards.
CATGTTTACAACAAAATCAGTCAATCGGCCGGCGACGGGACGGAAATGTCACGCACCTTCATTGTTGTCGTCGCCAAACCCATCGGAGATACCAGCCTCTATTATCGACCGTCAATACCATGTCTTCTCCGGGTTGATATAAGACACGGATGAGACGCGCGCAACCATGAGCTCGTACCTGTCTGAATGGCTTCTTTCTTGTCGTGGATCTCCTTGGCGACGGATTCGGTCAGGAGGTGTGCGAGAGCCTTCGAGGACACGAACTCGTCCAAGACAACGAGGGCTTTGATAAGACCTTTACGGTCATCAAGAGGCGCTTCAGGGAAGGAACGGTACTTGTCATTTTCATCGACGGATAATCCTGTTTGTGCCTCCAAGGTTTCCAAAGCATTCAGAAGGACTTGTGCCCACTTTCCCGCAGTGTGCGCATTCAAGAGGAACGTGTTCTCCTTAGAACCTTGGGGGATTTTGAATTTGTTGCCGAGTGTGTCACGAACGATCGGTTGGGTGATCGATATGGACTCATTGAGCTGTGACGACTGGGGGGGAAGCGTTGTGCTGGTCCATTTCCTGTGGATGATACGGATCGGATTCGCACCCCATGTCTTCTGTCCGACACGCAGACGGTCGGCTAATTTGCGGTACGTGCGGTATATGATGAAGATGACGAAACGCATAATCGTGCTCTCTCTCTTCTCGATAGACAGCGTCATGAAGGAAAGGAGGAGAGTGAAAACATCGCGGACATGATCTTGGAGTTTGACGTCCCTGAAGTAATAGTAGGTATCACGACGGACAAAGGGCGATGTTCCCCACCGGAACTAGCCCAGGAACTAGCGCTGTGACTGGACTCCTGGTCACAACGCTAGCTACCAGGCTAGACCTGAACAGTCGTTTCGTAACATTAGTCTTGTTTGTATGGGGCCTTACATTGGTTTGTTACCTCATTTTGTTCAGATTCCGGACCCGAACTAGCCTGGTAGCTAGTGTTGTGACCAGGAGTCCAGTTACAGCGATAGCTCATGGGCTAGTTCCGGCGGGGAACATTAGCCATTGCCCGTCGTGTATATGATCAGCAACAGCGATAGGATGTCAGGAGTCCTGGTGACAAACTTCTCAGGCTTGTTCAAGAGCTTCACCGCTTTGTCGGCATCGTTGTCGACAACAATAGGTTCAATGCGTGGGGCCTCGCCCTCGGAAATCGCCTTCTTTCCACTCGAGGGGGGGGAACGGCTATCCTTTCTGGCTACGACAGCCGCCACAATCGTGTAGCTATCAGGCGTGATCTCGAGACATCCAGTGACAGCAACGACTGGGTTTGCCCCTTTGACCCCTTCCTCTTTGTCAGTGGTGCTTAACAAGAAGGAGAGATTGCGCTGGCAGAACACGAGCTGCTCGTCGCTCTTCGCGTGCTGTGATTCGCCATATCGGTGACTGGTGAGGATTGTGGTGAGGGCGTAGATATCGGATTTCAGCATTTCTTCAGACGACGCCTCACGAGATGTAGATGGCAGTACTTTGAGGGTCGCCATAGTAGCAAAATTGAAGCAAGTTAAGATAATACTCAGGGGCGCTTCGGACTGTTTCTTGAGCGCGTAAGAGGCACTGCCACTGGTGTGACGTCACGGTGTTGTGCACATGATGTTCGACCGCGACAGCGCGATGATTGTCACTCGCGCGCCGGGCACATAATCAGCACATGTATCGACTGACACGACGGTCCTGGTCGCGGTGCCATCTTAATCAGGGCCACTTCGTGCCAACCCATTTTGGTGCCCCGTGTCATTCCTGCTCGCCGTCTGTGCATATTGCGCGTACATCGCGAAATACAACTCGACGATGTGGACCGCACGGCGAAATAGACTCGCCGCTGCCCTGGTCCCGACTTGAACTCGCAATAACGTTCACCGGCACCCACTAAGCAAGACTACCCTCACTGGCATGCATCACGCCTCCGCTTTGCAATCCGGACCGACATAAGCAACTAGCAGCCGGTGCATCTCCCTCGTCCCGTACATCTACCACGCGAACGTCATCAAGGCCGCGATCAAGGGCAAGACGAACGTGGTGACAACGAGCTACATCAGCCCGTCGATGCGCGAGCTCGAGGATGAGATCAAGAAGGCGGGCATCGTCGTCATGAACGAGATCGGCGTCGACCCCGGCGTCGACCACCTGTACGCGATCAAGACGATCGACGAGATGCACGCCAAGGGCGGCAAGGTGCGTATCCTACACAAGTGTTCGAGTGCGTACCTCACGAGCCGCGCAGATCAAGGAGTTCCACTCGTACTCGGCGGGCTCCCGGCCCCCGAGTGCTCCGACAACCCGCTCGGGTACAAGTTCTCGTGGTCCCCGCGCGGCGGGCTCCTCGCTCTCCTCAACTCCGCGTCGTACCTCGCCAACGGCCAGCAGGTCGACGTCCCCGGGGAGGAGCTGATGAGCGCGACGAAGCCGTACTACATCACGCCCGCGCTCGCGTTTGTCGCGTACCCGAACCGCAACTCGGTGCCCTTCCACGAGTTCTACAATATCCCCGAGGCGCAGACGGTCGTGCGCGGCACGCTCCGCTACCAGGGCTTCCCCGCGTTCGTCAAGGCGCTCCGCGCGCTCGGCTGGATGGACATGGAGAAGAAGGCGTGGCTCACGGAGGGCATGGCCTGGTCCGCGGTCTTCCAGCAAGCCATCGGCGCGGCCGACGCGAGCGAGAGGTGCGCTCTTGTCCCACTTTCCCCGCTATGCATATGCACCTCTGATTCCCATCCCCACCCCCCACAGCACGCTCGTCGCGAAGACGCAGGAGATCTGCAAGTTCCCGGACGAGGGCGAGAGCCGGCAGATCATCTCCGGCCTCAAGTGGATCGGGCTCTTCTCGTCCGCGCCCGCGACCGTGCACGACGGAAACCTGTTCGACACGCTCTGCGCGCGAGACGCTCATGGCGTATGCGCCCGGCGAGCGCGACTTCATCATGCTCCAGCACAAGTTCGTCGTCGAGTGGGCGGACGGGACGACGGTGCGTCTGCGTCTCGCTCTTCCTCCTGCCATCTTCTTCTCCTTGATGAGACTGTGCTGATGGCGACCGTGCTGCAGGACACGCTCACGTCGACGCTCGAGGCGTACGGGGACCCGTCGGGCCACTCCGCGATGTCGGCGTACGTCGGCATCCCGTGCGGGATCGCCGTGCAGCTCGTGCTCGACGGCACGTTCCGCACCCCGGGGCTGTTCGCGCCGTACACGAAGGACATCTGCGACCCCATCCGCGAGATCCTCGAGGCAGAGGGCATGGGCCTCATCGAGAAGGTATTGTGAACGACGGGGAGGACGAGTCCGCTAGCGATTATAAGAAGAGACGTCTTGATATCAGAATGTATTTACATGCTGACCAGTGTTGTAACATCACCGTATCAGACCCATACTAGAGCTAGAGCTCGAGCGCGAGCCAGCTGTGAATACCGTGTTTGTTCCTGACGCGAACTCGAAGGTTGAAGGACGACTCACTGGCACCTATGGAAGTTCACGCGCACGATTAACATCGGCGACGAGTCACTAGCACTAGATCCCCTTGCTATGTGTGGGCCTTGCGTCGATAGCTATAGCGTCATGCTGGCAGAATAGAAAGTCTCATCTTATCTCACTTCAACTTGTTTTCGATACTTACTTAGCTGTGGATAGTCGAGCGTGATCGCTGTAATGTGTTGATCCACCCCTTGTTACATGGTGAGATGGCCGAGCGGTCTAAGGCGCCAGACTAAGGATCTGGTCCGAAAGGGCGTGGGTTCGAATCCCACTCTCATCATTGTTTTCTGTTTTGTCTGCTCCCCACGAACGAGAACGATCTGTTTGCAAGCTGCTGCCATTTTATCGTGGCCAGCAAGCGGCAAGGTAAGCGGGTCGGGTATGTACTGTTCAGTGCTGACAGAGGTGATAGACTCATGCAGCTGGTGACCGGTCACGACTCACAGTACTCACAGGCGGGATGCTCACCATCGAGCGTCGAGGGGCGCAAGTACAAATGTCACGCACCTTTGTTGTTGTCGTCGGAGTCGATAGACTCGGAGGTAGTAGGCTCTATCATTGACCTTTAGCATCATATGGTAAGACATGCGCAGCGGTGGACGTACTCGTAGTATTAGATCTACTATTGCTCTGGGTTTCTGCCTGGGGTTTGTTTTCTCCTGGCTGATATGAGACACAAATGAGACGCGCGAAACCATGAAGCTCGTACGTGTCTGGATGGCTTCTCTCTTGTCGTGGACGTCTTTGGCGACGGATTCGATCAGCAGGTGTGCGAGAGCCTTCGAGGACACGAACTGGTCCAAGACGATGAAGGCACGGATAAGACCTTCACGGTCATCAAGAGGCGCCTGGGAGGAACGGTAATTGTGATTTTCATCGACGGATAAGCCTATCTGTGCCTCCAAGGTTTCCAAAGCATTCAAAAGGACTTGTGCCCACGCTCCCGCAGTGCTCGCATTCAACAGGAACGTGTTCTCCTTGGCACCTGGGGGGACTTTGAATTCGTTGGCGAGTGTGTCACGAACGTCCGGTTGCGTGATCGATATGGACTCGTTGAGCTGCGACGACTCGGGGGGAAGCGTTGTGCTGGACCGTCTCCTATGGATGATACGGATCGGATTTGCACCCATGTCTTCTGTCCAACACGCAGACGGCCGGCTAAGTTGCGGTATGTGCGGAAGAGGATAAAGATGGCGAAACGCATAGTCATGTCAGGTCTCTTGTCCTTAGACAGCGTCATGCAGTAAATGAGGAGGGTGAAAACATCGCGGACGTGATCTTGGAGTTCGACGTCCCTGAGTTAATAGGTATATGATCAGCAACGGCGATAGGTTGCAGGAGGATCTGGGTGACAGACGTCTTAGGGTCATTCAAGAGCTCTATCACCTTGGCTATGTCGTCTTCTACATCCATACGTACGATGCGTGGGGCCTCTACCTCAGATAGAGTCGCTTCGTCTTCCCCATTCGAGAGGAGGGAATGATTGTCGTTTGTAGCTACGACGGCGGCCGTGATCGTGTAGCTATCAGCCGAGATCTCGAGGTTTCCGGTCACAGAGACGACTAGATTTCTCGCTTTCTGACTCTGAACCTCTCTACTCTTCCTCCCTGTGGAAGTGGTGCTTGGCAAGAACGCGAGATCGCGCCAGAACGCGAGCTGCTTATCCTCCCGGGCTGGCGGGCGCTGTGATGTTCCACCCCGATGATTAGCGAGGATTGTGCTGAGAGCGTGGATGTCATAGCGGAGCGCGGCTTCAGACGACGCCTCACGAGATGTAGATGGCAGTACTTTGAGGGTCGCCATAGTAGCAAAATTGAAGCAAGTTAAGATAATACTCAGGGGCGCTTCGGACGGTTTCTTGAGCGCGTAAGAGGCACTGCCACTGGTGTGACGTCACGGTGTTGAACCTGTTCCCGCACCGTGACATTCAAACTGCGACCACCTTGTCATCTTCTCTCGATTCGTGTCGCTCAACTGCGCACGCTTCTGTGAACCCATCCTCTTCTCGAACCTCGTAAACTCAACCTGAAGATAGGGTACTACGAGAAGCACATCCGGGTACAGGCGTGGCAGACTGCGCCCTAGCTGTCTGAATTGACCCCCACTGCTTTCTCCCTCACTTCCTCCTGTGACCCGCTTTCCAACCTGCGCAAGGTCAGCTTTTGTGGCTTCGATTCGTATCATGCCAGACCTCTACCTCATCATGGACGCTCCGCAGACGCAGGAGGACCCTCTCATGTGACTCGAGTCGCAAGGCTCGTCTGCGTTCTCCCTCTTGAAGATGATACACATCTACGGCAGCACACTTGTGCCGCGCTCCTTCGTCCGTCACCTGCAGTGTCGTCGATACGCCGCCCGTCTGCGATTGGTGGCACTTCACCACGACTCGGCCACCCATCATGAATAACAACCTGGGTGGACGAAGCTCCTCGGCATGGCTAGCTCCACCTTGCTGAAAGCAAGCCTGGACACCAGCGAGGCAGTCACTCATAGTGCGTAGACGACCTCCATCTGGAGATTAGTGTGGGCGCTGACCGAGTCCGCTCAGGTAACTCCCACGTGCGACTCGGAGACAATCTTCGCGAGCCTGCGCGTGTATCAACTGACATGACGGTCCTGGTCCCGGCACGATCCCAATCACACTTCGTGCCAACTCATTTTGGTGCCCCGTGTAATTCCTGCTCGCTGTCTGTGCAGATCGCGCGTACATCGCGAAATTCCTGGACACGAATGTGTTCAGGTCTGTTTGGAGTAAAGTGCAGTCCCTTACACGTGACTTTTGGCACCCCGACCCCGGACACTTGGCTCAGATGCTTTGATAAGCAATTTATGGGATATGGGATAGTAAGCAACGAATAGGAAAAATGGTCCTAAGGAACGTATAGCGAAAATATTAAGTGGCCGTTAGTGATGGAAAACGAGATGACTTCTGAGGCTCATTTCTCCTCCTCTTCCTTCCCTTCCACCTCTTTGCGCATCGTGATAGGAGAGGTGCGGCGCGGTACCAGTTTCGTGAACGTATTGGGATGATGGACTCGTTAATACTCTCTCGCCTGCTCGGTGCGGCAACGCGTCCTCAATGATCAAGTGTGCGACGTCAATATCCGGTGGCCGTCGTCTTGGTGCCTCAGAGTCAGTGAGCTTGCTCTCTCTCTCTTGCTCTGTCACTCGTTGCTCTCGGAGGTCGTCTTGTGTAGCATGATTCGCAACGCCCTTGCATCCGATGTCAGTCCCGCCGCCAACGCAGTATGTCTCTCGCTTCATTCCGTGCCGACTGGAATCGACGTTTTTCTGCCAGAGGATGACCACCACCCCATCGACCGGTTTCCCCAACGTTGCCCGGATAGTGCGTTCACGTGCTTTCGAAATCTTGCTCTGCGTGCTAATATGCCATCTTGCCCTCTTGCGAGCTACGTACTAAGTACGTCCGAGTCTACACCGTACGTTCCGTGCTACCATGCGGCATCTCTTTCATTCCCTGACCTCATTTGCAGGTGACCCTCATTCTTGGTTACAGTGTTGGTAAGAAGTGATCACCGACTCTGTCGGGGGGGGGTTTCGAGCCTGTCAATGCCCCGTTTCCTGGGAGCAGTACCACGTCACCGGCATGTCTTCCGAGGGCGAGGACGTCTACGAGCAGGCTAAGGAGTCTCAGGTGCAACCGGGTCGGTTTTTGATGGTATGTCTTTCGCGTTCTGTGTTCAATGTCCCGATTGTAAAAAATGCCCTTCGTTGTTGCAGGCATATTCTTTGCTTCCTTCTCGCAGCCCGGCAAAAATTGCGTTGAACTGCGCGGAGTGCCAACAGCTCGACGTGTACGCATTACTTGTTCGGTATAACTGCCTCCTGGCCTTCTTTACCCGCCACAGCACCGTCGGCTCCGCCGTCACTCGTCGGAACAAGGAGGGCGACTGGCTGCAATGTTGGGAGGATGAGTGACGTTAATGCTTCCAAATTGTACTTAACTGTTTTGCCTCTGAGACTGTTTTGTTCTGCAGGAGTACGCCTTCTACACGCTGTTGGGGCATGTCGCCAAGGGCATGCTGGGCACGAAATGCGCGAACCCTTCCGCGATGATTCGGAGCCGGACCATGATGCTTGGCGTTTATGGGGTAAGTCTCGATCACCCCCTCGACAACATCGGGAGTGCGACTTTTTGATGTCATTAACGCAGCCCCGGCTAAGATCCGCATTGTAGTTTTGGGCGGTGCACATTCTGTTCCTTCGTATCTGTTAGCTCGGACACGCGATGGTCACGGTATGTGCATCTCAGGCTCTACGACGACATCGAAGTTCACTGCTGCGGTGATCAGAAACATCATCTACGTCCCTTGGGGCCACCTCGCTCGTTTTTTGTCTTTGACTTCGCGAGTTGCAAGTATCTTGTCGTCGTGGGTCTCACTCTTGGTCAGCAATATGGGTTTCAGTGAGGTTCTATTATGATGTATGGAGGTTGCTCGGTCATGTTATGGTCGGGCATGTGCGGTATTACAGGGTAGAATGTCACCGTCCTGTCGAAATAACACTGGAATCGGTTCAACGTACCCGGCGGCAATGAACCGTAGGCGGCGTTGCCGATGAGTGTAGTGGTGCAATCTGAGGGATGCTTCGTATCGTCATGACTCTTTTGTTGTGGCTAAGTGGCTTTCATGTCGCTATGTATGTATATGTTTACACTTCTCGGTGTGCTACTAGTATGGTTGCTGTTGCAAGTGGCTTCGAAAGAATTACTTTGAGAGTCAGAACGGATGAGCCGTGTATCGAATGTCGATGTTATGAGCTCTAGCGCGAATTGTTAGTAGGGTAGTGATGCGAGGCGGTGGTGAACGCACCTGTCCGAAACCCATAGACAGCCACGCGTCTCTAACCCACGGAATCGAAGTCGGGCGCGCAACGGTTGTGCTTGCACGGGAAATGGAGTTGGAATCGGACAAGTTCGGATTGGCGCGTTCTCGTCGGCTTTCGGGTAAAATGGCTGAATGGGATGCGTTGAACGCTGATATGTCGATGACCGAATCACATTCGAGGAGATCGATGCGGGAGATGGGGGCGTGTGGGGTCTGGGATCGCAATTGCATCCTCTTCGAACTGAACTTCCGGATCTTGGGAAATTTGAACAGTGATGTGCGAGGCGGGCGTTTGAAGATTGGCGTGCGAGGGGGCGAATCTTTCTTTTCGCAGAGGGGGAGGAGGCGGGAGTCTGTTAAGTAGGGGCCTTGTAACATTCGTATGAGTTTCCATCGAAGGGTAGGCTTGACGGTAGTGCCTGGGTGGTACTGGATACTGACGTGCGCGAATGCGATGGATGGGCTGCGCAGAGATTCGTTCGTGACGACGAAGGTGACACTGTGTCTCTCCATGCCGACGATACCGCATACGGTACCGAAGACTGTGGGATGGGGGGAAAAGTACGCGATGTCCACGCGACGAACGTCGGACAATGTTTCGCGTGGGTATACGGGGAACAGAGCGACCGTGTCGCCGAGCCGGATAGGCTTCGAAGGGGTCGTGACGACCGTGCATGCGATGATCTTTTGGCGTTCGGAGTGATTGTCTGCGGAAACGCCGTACAGTTCTGTGGCGCCAGCGACCTCTAGCCACGTGGCGTCGGAAAGACGATCGTGTTGGTCCGATGTTGTAGGCGAGTGAGAAGATGTGAAGGCGAGACGCGGCGAAAGAAGAGATATGTTGTTGAGATCTCGAAACGACGTCATGATTCCGAGGCGTGCGCCGGAGTGGTCTGTATCCCATCGAAAGAACTGTTGTGTTCTTTATATACTTCATGACACCCCACCGAGTCTTGGGCTGCCTGATACTACCGCAGTTATTTAAGCTTTCGAGACGGAGCTGTCCGCTCGGTGCCTGAATCTGCGATCGCTCAGCAAAGCTTTGAAAGGGAAGTGGAAAGAGGTATACTCATAATTGTATTCATAGTACCTGCATGCGCAGTTCGGGCCAGCCGTAGTTGGATTGTCGCGTTCTAGGAGCTGGTCTTGTGTAGATCTGAGGACTCTCGTTGTAGTTGTGGAGATTAGTCGCCGATAGACATTCTTCGTCGGTTTGTCCCTTGCAGACAGGGTTCTGAGGGTGACCACCCTGCCACTGGGAAGCGCGGCTTGTCGGACAACTGTCTGCGTGCCTGTAACAGCCTGGGGGAGGGAGAATTCGTAGGGTCGGATGCTGTATTAGGTTTGCGAGTTCCGCGGGAGAGGTAACACTGCTGAGGTACGATATCTCTGCGAAGGGTTCACGAAGTATGGAGGATATCTGTGCCGTGAACGAGGGACTTACCGCGTCCGTAGAACCTTTGCGGCGTCAGCCGATGGAGCGCCCTGCCGGAAATGTGGTTTTGCAGGTGCGCTTCTCGAGGGTCCACATCTGAAGTCCTCGGAGGATTGGTCAGCATTATGTGGTTGTCGGCAAAATTTTAATTCGACTGGGAGATTTCAGCTCCTTCCGGGCGCTTGCGGATAGGTCACTTTGGGTGGACGTGGTGATTGAATATCGAGGACGGGGGGCGTATGTACACGATTATGTATCTGGGCGCAATGCGGGATTGGAGATCGGTAGTCGAACTTTCGCATGCTCGTGCCCTTAGGAAGCGCGTGCTTTAGTGACATGCTGCTCTGCTGGGCATTGTGAGAACGCGTCCCGACTATTACGGCGAAAATAGTGCTTATTACTGACCGCTGCAGTTCTACCGTCTGGAGTCGAATGGTGAGGTTCTCGTGCTTCAATGCGGAAAGCATCGACTGTTGTCGGTTAGAATATGTCGACGTTATCTGGTTCATTACCAACCTTCGCAAGAGCGGAGCTTAATCCGCTGTATGTCTGTAGCACGTCTTCGGATACTGTTGTGGTTGGTGCGATCGATTGTAATAGCTCGTGCAATCGGTCGATGTGGGCTTCCAACGTGGCAATGTATATATCCCGCCGTACCGGTGATCCCATAGTTCGGCTGTAGTAGGGATGTTCCGTCAAGAATGGTCGAGGGGCTCAAGGAAGACTCACATCTCATGTTCGCTGAAGATTTTGTTCTCGAAACGAAACATCCACAGCTTGCGTCGCGAGTGTCTCTCTCTGCAGAATTTATGGATGCGGTGATATAGCGATGCAAGTCGAGGGTCTGTAGCGAGCAACTGAGATGGAGGAGTGTAGCCGAGCTGTCGCGTCTTGGACGCTATTTGATTTGTGGAGAGTGTGGAATTCAGTGTTTAGCTCGTGGTGGAGTTTGTCAACAGCTTGAGATGGGAACTGCTCACAGCGTGATCTTTTTCTAGCTGCCTGAGTAGAAGAGGCAGGCTTATGCAACGTCGTCGCAGAGGATGTACGAGGTCGGACCGCCTGGTCGATGACGCCGCGACGGTCGTGCTCTCCTTTACGGTCCGAGATTTCGAGGATCGATTCTTCGATGGGACTCGACATGTAGGTGCGTAGTAGGAGGTTGGGTGTGGGCAGTAATATGATGTCGGGAAGGTCTCTGCGGTGGGGAATGAGTGGAAAAGGTCTGTCAGGGATGCATACAGTGTGTGAAAGACGCGCCTAAGGATGGTTCTTTTTGTGTTCTGTGAGTGCACGGGGTGAACGGCGGTGGTGCGTCGAGGAACGGTTTTCGCGGCGAATGTGCTTTGAGTGTGCATCTAGAATGGGAGTCTGCCGGACGCAATTTCGCTGAGTAGGATTAAGTGGGACTCGCGCGGAATGACTTGTAGAGAGTATGATAGCTGGAGCTATTCTTGTACCGGTCTTCTAGACTGATGTAGGAAGTGCGATCATGGTTCGCTGACAGAAATTCTACTGAGAGGAAATGCGTGTCAAGTCTATCCGGTCTTCGATGTATTAGGTAACCGTGGGCTCCATGTGGGTGACGCAATCTGCTGGACGATCGGCCGGACTGTATACCATGGGTGGTTAACATTCGGTGCGTCGGCGTGAAAGATCACTTACAGTCCGGATATTCAATATTCATGAGCCGTGTTCGGTTACTGTTATTCGCATGGTCCTCTGTATACCCATCCTCTACGCGCCGATGTAGGGTTCGGCTGGTTGTTACCTCGATAGGTCAAGTTCCCGGGGTGTGCGTCGGGTCTTTGATGAGTCCGTGTGATAGTTCGAAGTTGACATGCTTGCTTGCCTAAACCGGAATGTCGTAATTAACTTATGTGTTCCGAGTCCGCACGGCTTCGGCAACTTTTCGAGATCCGGATAAGGCTGTGCTTCTCATGCTCCTCACCTCTCATGTTGCTTTCATAAGTCCTCGCGTTGCTTGCTGCGTCTGTACTCTGCGTCTTTTGTAGTGTGTGCTTATACCTCGTCTTTCAAGTCTCGCGTGGCATCGAATGTGCATGGACCGAATGGTAAGTGTGGGCTCTAATCGGTGGTAGAACATTGCTCATCGTTGCTTTTTGATACTACGTAGGCAACGGCGAGCGATTTGGAATCCATGCAACTTCTCTACCCGTGCTACGAGGACGTACCAGATGGAGAGCAGGATGATACAGTGGATTGGGACGAGCTGTTCGATGGCGTTGACTGGGCTGCCTTCGTCAAGCAGGGTTCAAGCTGCATGACTGGATCATCGGTGCCGTCTATTGACAACACATTTATTCCGAATGGTCCTTCAAGTACTCCGGTTGCGACTGTGGAGTGTCATCTTTTCCAGAATACTCCACAACATTCACTTGGCGGTGCATCTTCTACGCAACACCGGCCGACTATAGAAGATATCGAGTGTTCGCCATCGACGCCGTCTGGTGCTGTCGGCAAGTCTCTGGCCCGACAGTTCTCGGTGCTCGGGGACGAGGCGGCCTTGTGTGGGGGAGGACGTCATCTTGCTCTTGTACCTGTGGAGAATGACGATGAGAGCGTCACAGCGCATCGCTCGGAGCGCGGACTCGTTCGGAATGCGCTCAACTTACGGCAGAAGTTCTTCAAGCAGATATCGCGCAATGTTGGCTTTGAAGTGACAGATCCGTGAGTTCGTCCTATGTGGATGCCCCCTGAGCTAAAGCTAAGCTGTTACAAGGGAGTGGCTTTCTTCGCACGACAAGAGAAGACTCTACATGGAATGCATGGAAGAATACATCGATTTCCTTCACGTGCAAGTCGGGGATTTGGGGTTGGTCCCTCCTGGTTTCAAGAGACATCGGGAGTACTGCGGCCTGTCGACTCGGTCTGTTCGTGTACGTTTTCTTCTGTGAAACTGGGCTGCGCCTCCCTGAGTCGCTCTATCCAGATGCTACTTGTCCATGAGCAGGAAGTGGTTCGCGCTCTAAACGTGGAGAAGATAATTGCGGAGAAATTTGTAAGGGCACCGCCATTCAGCGAGGTATCTGCTGACTATTCTTTGCAGTACTTGGACGAGGACGACGCCCGCAATCGCGGGATCTCTTCTGCTGTTGCGTTGTCTGACGAAGGCATATCGGGCTGTGGTATTGGCAGTGGAAGCTCGGTCGAATAGATAGGGCACGGGTTGTGTACCAAGTGTACGTGATGTACGGAGTGACGGGTTATGCATTCGCAAGTGCGGGAATCCTGGTCTACGCGAGACCGGAAGTTCCCAGGTGTTCCATGTACGTTCGTCTCCATCGTACTCGGGGTGTGCTTGAATTTCCTTGGTTTGCGTGAACAGTTATGGCTACTGTGCTACATCAATCATTGGAAATGCGTGCGAATACAATGAGTTGGGACTCGAAGTGTCTCATGTTAAATACGTAGAGAAAAGCGGTGCAATGAAAGTATTCTGTCGGGACTGTCCTCGATCCGTGAAGACGGCGGGGTGGTAGAGAGAGTAGATGTTTCATTTCGGGCTACCGTGCGTCCGGGTTGCATTGGGGATATCATCCGAGTGGTGGTCGTTTTCCCATGCATCTCGCTTTCTCGTCGCTCCCGAGCATGGCACCAAGGTGAGAATTGTATCGGAGGACGTCACTGCCTATCTTGCTCGTGAGCGACAAGCGAAAACGTTGCTCACGACGAAAATGCTTGAGACGTACCTCGTCCATGTAAAGGGTAGTGTGAGTTGTAGCGTTGAGAACGCAGCTGTCGAGCATGCTTGGGGTTTGGGCGTTGGGGAGCCTTGACCAATGTATGGCCCGCGAAAGACGCGTCCACAGACTGGCGTTGAACGTTTTGCCGTGTATGAAAGGCAGAGTGACATGAGAGATCTGAGAGGGCAGCTGGTTGTTGTGTGACACGACGACGAGCGTGATGGTATGTTTGGTGATGCTGAGGATGGATGTCACTTCCCCCACGATTGTTGGTCCTTCTCCGGGGGATACGGATGGAAAAAGACAAGGCGGATGGACTGGATATGTCGGTGCAGTGATTGGGATCAGGCGGAGGATGGCACCTATGTAAATCGGCTGTCGTGGTGTAACTCGAATGAAGCAAGTGAATGGACCCGCGACCCGTCCGCCGGACGTGCACGGCTGTTCGGGGGCCTCGACGTAGACGTCCAGTGGTGAAGCGGGAAGGTGCTGAATGTCTGGAGTAGGTTGCGGGGTGTATGGAGGAGGAGGGATCCGCTGTGCGGAGTTGTAGATGCCCTTGGACGCATGCATTGTGACGGGGACTGGGGAGCGGTTGTGCATGCAGAAAGAATTGGTTGTATATGAGCGGCAGAGTTGGCGTGGCGGTCTCGGATGAGTATGCGTGCGATGGGTAGAATTATTGAAACCGTGCGCACTTGTAGACAAGATCCTAAAGGTGGGATCGGAACGTCGACCTCTCCAGACGCAACATCAACGTCTGCGGAAGGCCTGGGACTTCCTCTGAAGGATCCGGTCAACACCGGCATCGGACACTGCTGAATTCAACGAGGGGCGGAGCGCCCGGCTGTCGGATACAGGTTTGCGTTGAGGTAGATTTGTACAGACTTCGCTGGGGAAATCTGGTTACAAATTTATTATTAATTTGTAGACTCGTGGGGAACTACGTTTCGGGCGCATGCTTTGCCTGGACGTCTGTGATCGAGAAGTTGGGAAGAGCAAGACGGTACGCAGATCGATAGACGAGACCGATTAGAACACGTTTCTGTCAAGTTGTCGCTGCGATAACGTCTCGGACCGTTTTTTTGCGAATATGGGCCATGTCGGTAGAACCCGAGCCGTTGCTCAAGGGGTCGTGTGTAAGCGCTGCCCCATTGTGGCATATAAGTAAGATTTTGCGTCCACATAGGGTCGAATGGAACATGTCACTCACGACACAGATCCGAGGTGAGTACGTTAAGAAACAAACCCTGAGAACACCGCGAATGTCCCTAAGGCACACTCGCGGGCGTAAGTTGGGCACCTAGGGAAGTCCTGAGTTGAAGGTTGATAGATTGAGTGGGGACTGGAGAGTTGTGTGTGAAGGAGCGTATTGTCAGCACTAAAAATCGTTTTCGGTCGGTCCAGATTCCTCTCACCAAACGTTCGCGCGATGTAGGAATGGAAGCAGGCGTTGACATTGAACGTAGGACGTGAGACGTGCTTTCGTGAAGGACATTATTCTCCTCACCTGCAGGAACTCACAACCCGGGAAATTTCTAGCTTCGGGGTCGTCGGTGCGGTAGAGGTGCATTGATTCGGTCGTGCTTAAGCTCTCTATATGTCGTGGGTTTAGTATGTGTCAGTTGGTCGTTACTGGGCGGAATGCAGGTTTCGAGTAGACGCACGGTTGACTCGCTGTAGATGTGGGTCTGATTGTTCGTTGTCGTGTGGCATTGGTGACTGGCCACGTCGGGTACCGACGTGAGTGAGACGGATAGTACATCTGCTATGTGTGCTGGCCTCCGGCCGAGGGTTGTTATCTGCGAGTATGCATGGAGGTGCAAAACCCACGTACATGGCATGCCGCAGCGTGTTTGAGAGTCGTGGTTACTGTCTAGGTTCCCGCGCAGTTTCCTGCCTTAGTCTTGTAGGGTGCATGAGAAGCTCCTTGGCGCAGCGGAGAACCCAGCGTGTACTACTCGGAAGCAGCCGATCGGAGCTCAAAATAAATCCGGCATGACCGGCACAAACACGGCGTTTTCCGGTCTGTTGTCTCCGCTTTGGAGTCTGTACAGCCATAGGCTAATAGTAGCCCTGCAGATGGTTGACTTAATTTGAACATGAAGTTCGCGGTCACTACACGTCATAACTGTGACTTTGCCCAGCCCACGGTGCGTCTTTGCTTCTCTTTGAGTGCGCTCTTGATCATTTCGGGGCCATTTGTCTGTACCGTGTCCAGGAATTGGGGCTTTGACCGTGACAGCAGGGCACAATGGACCGCCGTCGCATGGTCAGGATGAATAGCCCTGAGGTCCGATGTTTTAGAATGTCGTCGATTGTTTCTGATAATTGAACCTAACAAGTTGCATTCGGCATAACAGTGCACATGAACAGAATTATGACGCAAATCCCTCCATCCGAAAGGTTTCAAGCGCGCCGAACCGTCGCTCCGTGATACTCGCTAACAGACCTCTCGAAGAAGTTTGTCTTGGAATCGATAGCTGTACGCTCCATGAACGGGAACTTCGTGCTCGTCAGTCTCCTAGTCGATTCGATGCAATGAGATACTCACTGGATTGTTCTTGTAGAAAATGTTTGGGTATCCGAGCCTGAACAGAAGAAAGTCCGCCACATACTCAACGTAGTCGTTCATCAGTTTCGAGCTCAGTCCGGAAATGGGTGAAGGGAGAATGGCTGAATGATATGTCAGTGTAAGTCACAAAATCATTTAGTAGCTCACTTCTAAAGAAGTCTTGCTCTAGTGCAACCGCGTCGCGGACCATCTGGTTCACAACCGCCACACTCGGTAAGTTTGGCGTGTAACGGTAGAGGAGGCATGCGAACGCTGTGTGCTGTCCTTCGTCCCGCGCGATCAACTCGTTGGAGAACGTCAACGCTGGCATCAGGTTCCGGTGGCGGAGCCAAAAGATCGCAGCGAAGGACGACGAGAAAAAAACCCCTTCTACGATCGCAAACGCCACGAGGCGCGTCGGGACGTCGACAACAGCCGCGTCTATCCACTTCATGCACCACTCGGCTTTGGCCTTCACAGCGGGTATGGTTTCGATTGCGCTGAACAGTTTATGCTGCTCTTGGGGATCTTCTATCAGTTCCTGTATGAAGCGGCTGTAGACCTCCGCATGGACATTCTCGCTGAAAGATGTGATATGTCATTTCACGCCATCCGGTGCTCTCGAGTGTTCACTTACATCATGATCTGATAGCCATAGAAACATCGCGCCTCGGGAATCTCGATCTCCGCGCAAAAGCGTCGTGCCAAGTTGTCGACGACTATACCGTCGGAAGCAGCGAAGAATCCCAGGATAGACGATATGAGGTTGCGCTCTTTCCGTGTTAGCTTTTCACGCCATTGTAGGATGTCCGCGGAGAGGTCTAGTTCGTCGGCGGTCCAGAACGAGGACTGGGCCAACTTGTAGGCATCCCAGAGCTGCTCGAGAGGATTAAGTACGTATGTCGGATTTCATCTCGCTCGCTTTACTGACCTCGGGGAACTGGATAGGGAATAGGACGTATTTGGATCTCTCGCCCGGACCGGAGGGCTTCTGTTCGAGGGGAGTTGAATGCATGATGGTTGGAAGGTGAGCGAAACACTTAAGTCGAGTGGTGAAAATCTGATAAAGCTTGTCGCCCTTGTCTTATAGTTCCGCACCGCGCCAATGTGTCGCGTCCCTGCCAGGTGAAGTGTCTACACGGAGTCTGCTCTTGATGTTGCGCGTTTCATGTGTGGCCTGTGTTGTTACAGTGATGCCGTTCCTGTAGGGACGTACGGTAATTAGCTGATAAATGCTGATTCAT
This sequence comes from Daedaleopsis sinensis, assembly GCA_033807695.1. Classification (NCBI taxonomy): domain Eukaryota; kingdom Fungi; phylum Basidiomycota; class Agaricomycetes; order Polyporales; family Polyporaceae; genus Daedaleopsis; species Daedaleopsis sinensis. The sequence continues at coordinate 3,223,478 of CM066310.1, read as the reverse complement.
TGTGCCACGTCTGACCTGCAGGGTCGGAATTCGCGGTTGCGTTTTGTCGCGATATCCTCATAAGCCGGGTGGGAGGTCTTGTAACACCATCCTCTTGACTATACGATGCAGCGTCCGACAGCGGAAACGTTGGTTGCTTTCGCGGATGCCGTGGAGAGGGCGTACTCAACTCAGTCGGAGCACAATACAGGTATTGTCGCTGAATGGATCCTCGTACTTATAGCCACGCTGACCATAGTACGCGCGATTCAGGATCCATCGGTCATGGTCCAAATGTGTCGCCGGAAAGCGAACTTGCGGAAACGGAAGGTTAGCTGCGGGTTGTATGTCCATTATTCAAGAAACTCACCTTGCCTGTTAGATGTGCTTGCTGCACTGTCCGTGTTCCGTAGCGATTTCGAAGACCCGATATGCGGTTAGTTTCATGTTGTGTGCTGCGGCGGATCGCGAAGTTGACATGCAGCAGGTCTTGTAGGTCTCTCTTGCGATGGGACACCTACCCTCCGATGGTGTGATGAAGAACAGATAAATCTGGATTTCAATCACAGCTTTCGGGGGATAATCATCACTACCACCATTGCGAGAATGCCCATGCTTAATGCCAAAGCTCATGAAGTTGCTCTCGGTGGTTCGCTGACCCGTGTGCTGAATATGTACAGTTTTTGGAAGAGCAGCGAGCTTCGTGAGATCGCCCACGCCCATGAAATCCAAGTGAAGACACGCGAGACGATGCGCACGTTACGCGCGAAATTGTCCGGGCATCGGTGTACGGAACGCTGTCCTACAACCGTTTACATGTTCTCTCTTCTTCGCGTGGGCCGGACTGCGGAGTTGGTTTCTCGAGGACGTGAAATATGGACGACAGGGACAGACGGCCTGAATAGGTCGTTTATGCAGATCGCGGACGCTTCGTTGCGGGAGACCATCATTAGTGAGTGGCAAGCAAAGATGACTACTGACACATTTTCTACCAGGATATGCGCGGTGTGCGCGCGGTATACACGTCCTGAACTGAGCCGTGATGTTCATCCGGACGAATTTGACCTGACGCTCCTGCAGAACAGAGCACTGCCGAACGATGTGTTGCCTCGTACGTATAATCTTGCTCTATATGAATACGCTTTGTTGGACTCGGAGGGTATGACGGACCCACGTAACCTTGCGCCGCTGGTTATGTGTCGTACGTGCGACCGGGAGTTGGTCTCGAAGAAACGGATGCCGAGACTTTGTCTGGCTAACTGGTTGTACTATGGACATGATTCCTTGCCGGACCGCGTCAAGAGCGCGTTTGCGCGCAGTTCACAGTTCGAAAAACTCTTGGTGGCTCGGGCTAGGGGCAGTCGCATTTCGTTCCGGTTCAGTCAACTACCGAAACGTGGGACTGCCTCTAGTTCGCGTGGAAACAATTGGGAGGATCCTTCCACGGAGCAGCGTTTCGTCAAGGGCAATGTGTTGGTCATGCCCCAGAACTCGACACATTTAAATAATGTGCTCCCACCGCCGCCGTCGGTGATCCGGGACACCGCGTGCGCGGTTTTCGTGGGGAGGACGCCCCCTACGCGAGAGACGATTCGGAAGCTCAGCCCTGTGCTAGTCCGAACATCGGTTGTGAAGACCATCGTGCAATTCGTGGTGTCTCGCAATCCTCACTATATGTGCGATACCATATTCCATGGCTACAGCGCGCGAAATTGTGAATTGCTGTTGAGTGAGGAGGACCGCGCAAAAGGTGAAGGTGTGCCTTGTGCACTGGATATCGGTTTCATAAATGAAGGAGACATCACGGATGAGTCCTCCAGTGACTATAGCAGGCGAAACGTAGTCGACAATGGTCCTTCTGACAATGGCGAGCTTCTCGTGGAGAACGTTGGCTATACATGTGGGGACGATTCGCCAGTCGCTTACCGAGACATGAAAATGAAGGCTTTGTATCACTGTCTCGACGGCGGGAGGTTCATACGTTCGCAGGCGGGAGAGCGATTTGTCCCGGATTTCGAGAACAGTAGCTTGCTGACGTGGTTGTTCCCCCACCTCGATCCTTGGGGTATTGGTGGGTTTCATCATCCAGAGCGCACCATTCCGGTCTCGCTGGAAGAGCAACTTCGATATTTGCTGCAGATACACGACAGTCCGTTCGAGCGTGACCCCGATTTTGCTTTTGTCTACTACAACATTCTTCAGAAGAAGGCCGTGTGCGACTCTGTGAGATTCAAGGTTAAGGCGTCGCAACAGCATGACATAGTTCGCCGTTTGTTGTCTGTTGATCGCTCCCTCCTGGCCGCTACCATTAACAATTTCGCGCGTGATCCTCAGTATGAGATCAAGACGGATGCTGAGCGTAAGCTTCTGCAGCTCGTCAACAGTGTAGGAGCTGTGCTGCGCTATCTCCCCGGAACTGCCGGGTATCGTCTTCGACTTCGGAACGAGATTCGTTCGCTAGTACATTTTCATAGCACTCCTGCACTTTTCATCACGCTCAATCCTTCAGACGTCAACCATCCGCTCGTTCGTCTTCTCGCTGGACATAACATCCGCCTTGAGGATGCGGAGGCTGGAGAGCCTTTGACGGAATGGGAGCGTCGCCTTCTTGTTGCTCGAAATCCGGGGCCTTGTGCGCGTTTCTTCCATACAATGATCACTTACTTCATAGATACTATACTTCGTTACGGCAGGAACGAACCAGGATTATTCGGGAAGATCAGTGCTTACTACGGGACAGTTGAGTGTCAGGCGAGAGGAACCCTTCATTGTCATATGCTGATATGGATTGAAGACCACCCTTCTCCGCAACAAATGAGAGATTGTATGGCACAGTCTGAACAGTACCAAATGGATATGTTTGCATGGTTGGAGTCCATTATAAAGTCTGAGCTGTTGGGAGCAGACGTCCCGATAGAAAATAATACTCACGCTGCAGAGCGTCCAAAGCGACGCGAGACTGAAGGATTCGTCCATCCCGGCACACTAACTGGTCCTTTGCTAGGCGATATGCCGGCCGCTGATTTTGCGGTGAGATACGAGTCTCACGTCAACGAGCTTGTGGAGTGTTACAACTGGCATGAGCACATGGAAACTTGTTGGAAATACCTTCGAAAAGGGCAGGCCCGGACCGATGCGAATTGTCGTATGCGTATGGACGGATCTACTCGCGCCGCTACTACGGTTGACGACGAGACTGGTTCTATTCTTCTCCGTCGTCTACATCCAATGATTGCGAACTACAATGATCTAGTTGTGTTCTTGATGAAATGTAATATGGACATTAAGCACATTGGTTCTGGAGAGGCAGCGAAGGCTTTGATTTATTACATTACTGACTACATTACGAAGGCTGAGATACCAGCTCACCTTGGACTCGCTGCTCTGCTCTATGCCATTGAGCGCACAAATGATAGGCACGGGGATGTATCAGATTGGACTCCAAAGTACGAGCAATCTGCACTTACCATAGTCGTCAACAGTATGCTGTGCCGAATGGAAGTCTCCCATCAGCAGATCATGAGTTACTTAGTCGGCGGAGGAGACCATTATACTAGTCACCGCTTTCGTATTCTTCATTTGGGCCCGTTTGACCGCGAAGTGACTCGGTATTGGGATGCCGCGATTGGGTCGGATGTCGGTAACGTCAACGGCCATGACCCCTCCGTTCCAGGTGCGAGGCCAATCGAGCTGGGGACAGAAGAGGGAGGCGACGACGACGAGTTCGATCTTGCTGCCCTCGAAGGGGAAGACGATGAAGGGGCTGATGTCGGCGAAGAGATGGTGACGCTTACGATGACCCAAGGGTCGTTATCAGCTCTTTCTCAGATGCAGGATTATAAGTACCGACCGGATGTGGAGCCATTCCACGCCATGGGTTTGTATGAGTACGTCGGGAAAACCGAGAAGGTCTCTCAGAATAGAGAGAACTCGAGACTGGAGAATCGGAGGGATAAGGGGGAGTCGGGGAATGGAATCCGTCGAGGAAGACCTGAGCAGGCACGAGGCAGATTCATGCAAGAACATCCTCAGCATCGAACACATCTAGTGCGGAAACGTGTAGTCTGGGTGGTACCAGTGTTGTTGGGTGACCGTGTTCCTCGACCGGATAGGTCTGTTCTTGAGCGGAATGAGTGGGCGAAAATGATATTGATCTTGTTTTCCCCGTGGAGAGTTCCTGCCGACCTCAAATTGCCCTCGGAGACCTGGTTCGAAGCGTACGAGCGGCGAAAGTCCGCGATTCCGGCCGAACACGAAAGTATTATCAAGAATATGACAGTGCTGACGGAATGTAGGGATGCGCGGGACCGAGCTAGAACGGAAAGACGCGCTGCGAAACATATGTCATGTGCGGTAGGTCCCGCAGTGCACGATGCGGCCGGATCCGATGTCGATATGGATGTTGGTGGTGGGTTTGAGTTGGATATGCAGGAATCGAACCCTGCTTGTGCAGTCGAAATGGACGAGGACGTTCTGGGCAGAGTGGATAAGTTAATCACCTTGCCTGCGAGAGTGGCATTGGAAAAAATATTTGCGATTGGCCCGCCTGGTGCCGGCTCAAGTACAGTCTGTCACGGCACTGTACGAGAGGTAGAGTCTTCGGAAAGGGAGTGTTTGGGTTTAGAAGAGAAAGAGATGGTCAAGTTGAAAAGAAAACGTCGTCCAACGTCTAAAAGTGCTCCGCAACCCCCAAAGAAGAAACGTAGGACAGGTAGTGGACATTTACCTGTCGTTGATGTGTTCGAAATAGTCGAAGCTTCAACAGGTAGCTCCTCCCAATCTGCCAGTACTGATGGACCGCCAACTGTAGAAGATAGCATTAGACAAGTCAGCGTGGAATTTGGGTTAAATGAGAACGAAGAACAGAGACGAGCATTCGAGACCATTGCAAGACATGTATGTTTCGGAGGAGAGCAATTGCTCATGTACATAGCTGGTGTCGGCGGAACTGGGAAGTCGCACGTTGTGAATGCTGTCCTGCGGCTGTTCGAGCTTTTGGGTCGTCGCCATGAAATACTAGTATCTGCACCCACTGGTGCTGCGGCTATCCTTATCGGAGGATACACAATTCACTCACTTTTGATGATGCCGCAGAAGTTGCCGAATGATTTGTCTCCTCTAATGTCGATATGGGAACACGTTCGATATTTGATTGTGGATGAAGTGTCGATGGTCGGGGCACCAACATTATGCCAGATATCTACACGGATCCAACGTGCTAAGGGTTTCTCGGCGTCTGTCGAGGATGCCCCTTTCGGGGGAGTCAACGTAATATTCACGGGTGATTTCGGGCAGCTGCGGCCGGTTAGAGTCCCTGCCCTCTACAAGTACGAACTTGTATCGAGTAGTCGCTTACATTCGGCCCTGACCGAGAGTGGAACTGGAGTCGCCGCTCTCAAGGGTGCTTATCTTTGGAGACAGGTCAAGGAGGTAGTTATTCTAAAGAAAAACCAGCGGCAGCAAGGGGACAACAGGTACGCTGAACTCCTTGACCGTGTTCGAGTCGGGAGATCTGAAGCGGCGCATTTCAGACGTGACACAGACGACTATGGTGATTTGCAGGAGCGTGTTGTCGCGCGCAATATCTCTGAAGGTAAGTCGTCGGTTGACGTTTTCAACAACGTACCAGTCATTGTTGGACTCAAGGAAACTCGCGATGCTATAAACGTCCTTTTGCTTCGCAGACACGCCGCCGTCATTGGTGAGGAGCCACATAGATATTATGCCAGAGATATGATCGATGGGGAGCCTGCTAAACTCGGCGATCAGGTTCGCCTTTGGAAGCTCAGGTCTAAGCAGACGAGTGACGTTCCGCCAGCTCTGTACCTTTTCCCGGGAATGAGAGTCATGGTGCAAGAGAACCTGGCTTTCTCGAATCACGTCGTCAATGGGGCGATTGGCGAGATTAGGCACGTCCGGTACGAAACATTGGATGGAGTTCGTATTCCTGTCGTGGCTTACATCCATATCCCAGGCTCCGGCACTATTGTGGACGGCTTCGAAGAGGATATTGTACCCATCTTTCCCGTCCTGTCGAATTTCACGTGGCAGCGAACCCCACCCTCGGCCAAGGAACCTGCGGAAATAGTTAGAGTCTCACGTATGCAGCTGCCGTTGTTACCAGCTTACTGTTACACTGACTACAAGGCACAGGGACGTTCACTGGATCGTGCGATAGTCGACCCTTCATCTGCCCGCACCCTCCAAGGAGTGTATGTAATGCTGTCCCGCGTCCGCAGCTTCGAAGGTTTGGGAATATTGAGGCCCTTTCCTCGGTCGAAACTGTTTACCCGTCTACCAGAAGAACTGCGAGTAGAATTGGCGCGTATCGAGCTTTTGGACGCCCTGAGTAAGGCACGATATGATAGCTTAGCGGATCGGCTTCTCTAGACTTCGAAGCCGTGGTCAACGGCGGAGTGCAAACTAAGAAGCTCGTGTATAGGTGCGGGTTACCTGTCTGATTCTGATGGAACAGTGCTGACGGAATATTCTATGTGCACCGGATCTGATGAACTTTGTATCGTTTCAGCCTCCTGGGGCGGGGACAGGACATTGGCAGAAACACAGGAGGCGACAGATTGACGCTATCCATTCCACAAGTCTGACCATGCACGGACTGACGGGGAGCCGAACGTCTGCGCTCGTGGAGACGTTCGGTGTAGATCCAGGTCTTCCTTTCCGATCCTGTCGTTGGTCCGCTGGATTTGTGCAAAAATCGAGGTCATTGTCAGCAGCCCTCCTCCGACCACTAACTGCCTACCCCTCCTTGCGTGCTTGCGTCGTGGGCGCGACATGGCTCCACCCCGCAGTCTTATCCTACCTAGCGGGAGAAAGGAGCGCCTGCGGGTCACCCAGTAAGCACTTTCTGCGTTTCTTTGCTAGAGCAAACGGACGTTGACTGTAGATGTCAGCTTGCATCCCGAGCTACAAGACGCCATAGCGGACGAAATGGACCTCCGGCTCGCGTTAGTTTGGCGGACTGTCTGTTGGACAACATACAATGCTGTTACCGCGTCTCTCCGAAAGAGCCTTCGACGGGTCATATCCCCTTACATCCCTCAGGTTGGATCGTTCCTCCAACTGCTTACGAAACATAGGGCGGTTGTGGGTGGGGTTGCGGCGCTTTCATACCTCCTACGAGACCATCGTATTCGAGCAAGCCAGCTCGAGGTGTTTGTTCCGTGCAACCACTACGGAACTTTCGTCGACGGCATACGGTCTTGTCCAGCCAACGGTCCTCGAATTCTCACGAGGACGTCCCACGTTCCACCAGATCTTTTCATCGTCCAGCGAGAGGTGCCTGAATACACCACGTTCCAGTTCTCCGAGAAAGGAACGCTAATCGTCTACGCATCCTCGACCATGACTGCAATGTCCTGTGTCGCTCGCTCGCCTTCGTCGGCACTCATGAATTTCGTCACGGAGCACTCCGTCGGATGCGCATTCCCGTCGTTGACTTTCAGTCGACGTTCACTACTCTGCGACTTCCGCCTTCCCAGCGCCACGTCTATGGACCTTGAAGTAATGGATACCCTTCTCAAGAACGGTTTCCACTTCGCCATAAGTCCATCGGCATGGTCCGACGACGCCGCCGACCTCCGCGAAAGCGCTCTCGCGAATGTGGGGTATAACAGCTTCCCCTGCATGAGGGAGACGTTCCTCTGTCCGCTACAAGGCCGGTACTTTGGGGATGCTGGATCGATGGTCGCACTGCTGGACCCCCTCGGGAAGGAACTTCGTAGGGCGAGGGCTCTTGGGGTTCCGCCTTTCGGTCCCATGGTCGCGTGGCGGCTCCTGACTTCCTTCGAGTGCAGCGCGGATTGTGATGGTTCCGACCTTGTGTTGGATGACTGTTTTCTGACAGCACCGTTGGTTGTTCTGCCCTGCCCATTTCCTGTATCTCGTGTCTGACGTATGCTGCCGATATTTGACATAGCCCTTCTTGTCGCTCCTCGAGCTCTTCTGATCTTATTTCCTTACTATCTAATGTATGCACGAGACCAGGATACGTAACGATGAGTTCCGGGACCCGAGCGATTCTCGTGTGGAATATTAATGAGCATTTTTGGCGCATGTTTTGTGGGACTCCCGGGACGAGTGCTACCGTCTAATATACAATCTCAGAGGTGAATGTCCGACAGGAGTTGGCTCTTGCGCCGGTTCAATGCAGACATCAACGTAGGCATCTATTACTGAAATCGTTTGTGCGACATGTGATGAAGGTCTGACCGTCGTCTGCTACTGCCGCGACACCGAGAGAACCAATTCGCGTAGCATTCCCTACTGTTATTGTCCTAATAAGGCGATGCTACCACGAGAAATATAAGTACAGCGGTGGGTGGTGTCGCGGATCTTTGCGTTCGAACTTATTCACGCCTGGTAGGGCGGGTAAGTATACATAGCCATCGCCACGAAACAGGAACCTATCGGGATCGATCCGTCCGCACGTAGGTCTCAAAGCGCATGAATACGACGATCGGAGAGTCCACAGAACGATTGTTCCATAAGGGGTCATCCAGTTGTCCATGAGGAACACCGGATCGCCAGACAATGGGTCGAAGAAGTCGACGAGAGAGGCATGATCGCCGAAGAACCGACATTGTCTTGGACACATATCCTCTCGTGCAAAACACGGACGTGGTGCGCGGGTAGATGAGAGTCGGAGGCGTTCTGGACTGGGAGGGACGCCCCACTGCTCGAGGAAAGGGTAGGCAGAACATGCTGCACGGACGGTGCTGGACGGCGCAATGGCATTTGTGGGTAATTCGCGTGAGATGCTGCCTTTGAGCGATCGATACAACTGGATTAGCTGTGTGGGAGACCACGAGATTGCGAAGCCTTGGATAGCAAGGGAGTTCATCGTGTCAATCTCGAACGGTAGTGCACGGGACATGCCGAGGTCTGCAAGGAGTCCGATATTCTGCATTGTCATCCTGGGATAACCGCACCCGAAGGCTGCCTGCGATACATAGTTGAACAGTAGTGTGCATGGGGATCTGCAGATCGGAAGGAGGGCGCTCCAGGTGGTTGACTGATGGACGACGATTGAGCGCCCTGAGCGCAAGCGGAAGTGGGTGTATTCCGCAATGGCTCGTCCAGCCCACTCGTCCGGGTTTCCTACGGCTGAATAGCGTATGATAGGACCCGCTAGCAACGGCTCGATGGCCTGGACCACGTCTGCGTATAGGGTGTCGGGGGCATAGACTTCGAGGATGTTAAATGAAACAGGACGGTCGAGAAGGATGAATGCAAGTGCGAACATGCCGCCGATGAGCGACCGGTGTCGAAAGAGAGTTTCCATGAAGACGTCGTGCTCTGTGGTGTATGGGTTTAATAGAGACCGACGGCGGTTTCGAAGGTAGTCGACGACAAAGATGTAATGTGCGCGGCAAGTGGCTCGCCACTGTAGAAGTTCTTCAAGCTGGATGTATGCTACCAGGTTATGGCAGACGTCCGGGATTAGACTGCGTCGAACTTGAGAATGGTAGTCGGGTGCATAGGCGAGTATGAAACTTACCATGTGACCGGGTTTCGCATGGTGGAAAGAAGTTGGCGGCGGGCGATTGAAAGGTCGACTATGGTGGTGTTGTGAGTAATGGTTGTAGTAGAGGTAGAACACGTACGTACCCTTGGGGAGTGAGATCTCTCAGAGTCCCGCGCGGCGCACAGATCGTGTTCGTTGAACCAACATATACCCTTTCTCTTGGCTCTCGACCCGATGAACCATCGTTCCGGGTATCGTTTCGAGTTTCAGTTACAACAACTCGTGCGAATCTGTGTCGTGGACTTCCGTCAGGGATACGTAAGACAATACCATTTACACATACTTAATGTTTTTCCCGAATTGTCGTGCGACTTGGGTCGAAGGTTTGGGCGGGTAGAGGTTAGTTTGACGGGATCGCCTCTTCCCGTCATGCGTCGTCGGTGCTTGTGGCTATCGGGAAAGATGCGGTCGACAAAGGCACCTGGATCAACCAACGTTGACCGACGCGATGTGACACGTCGACGTAATGAACTTCGCACCTTGATTGCTCGGTAGGACTCTCCGGTCCAGACCTCTTAGACATGAGCGAGTGGTCGTGCCTGTACTCTCCCAGTGACTCACTTGCAAGCCCGCTTCTCGGAGAGGCGAGTTTCAGGAATGTGGACCGTGAACCACTACGCCGTCACGGTGGCACTGCGTGGAACTAGTTCATTTCGGCTCTTTGGGGCAAGCAGATACATCCGGTCTGGCGGACCTGTTACGATAATGTCTGTGTACCGATATGTGCTTCGTGCTGTGAAATATTCACTCGGAATTGCGGTTGTTGCGATGGAGCCCTTGCTAGCCCAGCGACATGTTTTGGACGGAAGTGAGCTCCGCTTGAACTTTGGCTTTCATTCGGCTGGCGTGGTTATACGGTTTGGCTTTGTTTGTCCTCAGCATGGGTGTCGCGTGGCATGGTGACGCGCATGAATTGGTTGAACGTCCCCAGCTGAGGTTTTTGTTCGAGTTCGAAGCACCGTTACGTCTCTCAACACGCTGCGCTCAGGTCCACTCTTCCGAATCCTCGTATCTTTTCCTTCCGTCGAAGTCCTCGTTGCGTCCGGCTGTTGCTCTAGGAACTCTCCCGCCCTGTGACGTCGCCGCCGAGAACGATGTCCGGTATCATATGAGCAAGAACTTCACTCGAGTATGTCGCTCGCATGCCGCATTCCGAGGCCATCGAAGAAGACGATGGCCTTGTTCACGTTCGATATCCACTGGCGTGTTGGCTATGGGGACATGCGCCGTGTGGCACAGTATCTCGGTATGTCCAGTGATATCCTAAACACCACATCAGATCTAATGCCAGCTGTTCGATTTCGTCCCAATAATCCTAGTTATCATATACGAGGCAAGGAGGCAGGGTTCGTGTCGGGTCCACGGTTGCTCGGGGATATGTGGAGGAGGCGTGTGCAAATGCGCATTAGCATTGGATCATCTACCAGCAGCTGAGCAGGTGTGTTCATCTCGGTACGTTGCTGTGTCCTGAAGGCACTTACGTGTAGACTTTTCAGTCGGTGTATATTATGCATCTCTACCGCCTCTCCTACGTTTCTTCGCGGAGCCCGTATGGTGAATGTCGAGGATGTCGTCTGCACTATGTACGGTTTGAAACGTTCCCCGGTCGGGACCACCAGTTCGAGCGGTAGCTCTCCAAGGACCTGGACGATAGCTGCTAGACGAGCGACTGGTGACGAAGTCCGTGGAAATAGAGGCGCCCCCAGACTCAACTCGGCGACGACGCAGCCAAGTGAGAACCAGTCTACTTTATTCGTCCAACCGAGTGCTGTTCACGAAACAGGATTTCATTCGGTGTTCTGCCGTGATGAATACTCTTCGTACCTAATGTGACTTCTGGGGCCCGATATCGGTCAGTCCCAATCATCCCGTATTTCGGCGCCGCCTCGGTGGTTGCGTCTGCGAGGTCGACGATGAAAACCCTGCAGCTCTCCAGGCGGGCGCACTGCGTATATTGTGGCGTCATAGATCGTTGACCGGTTAGTGCCTTCGACTTTTCCATCGCGACATCATCGTCGTGGTAAGAATGCGCGGGCGGGGAGAATCGCATAGATGCGATCATTATATTGTCTGGCTTGATGTCTGTATGTATTATTTGCAGGTTGTGCAGGACTGTGCGGATTGGGTGCGATGTGATATCGACTGAATAAGAGGTACGCACATCGAATTCCTGCGCTAAGCTGTGTTGTTATGCTGACTATATCCTCGCGGTGAAGACGACCGACACCCGGGAGCGCGAGCACCTGCCCGAGACTCCCTGCGATGAATGGTAGTACAATGCCAGGTCGACAATCCACGCCGATTGCGGCAACGACTTCGAGAAATACTCTGTGCGCGTGTTTCCTCCTGCACGTTGTAGCGAATCTTGGATGCTCACTCTTTCCCATAGCCAGCCCCCGATGAAATCAATTTGTAGATGTATTGTTCGTGCATGCAGCTCTCTTCACCGTCGGGTCGATTTGGGAACGTCTTGATCGCGAACACGTTGTGCTCCCTGCCGGCTTCCACGCGGTAAACTGTGGCAAACCTACCGAAGCCGACTGGGTCGATGGAGTGGACTGCGCGCAATGTTGAGTTCCTTCTCGAATGTGATCATCGTCTTCTTCACTCACGCGTCTCGAACCTTAGCATGGGTAACCTTGTTGTGCGGTCATGGCGGTGCTTCGACTTCTCGGGGTTCAAATATAACACGTTCTCAGGGTACTTGATTTTCTCACTGAAACCATCTGGGAACTTTCTAGCGGCCTCGGTGAGTTTCACGTCATCTAGGGTCGCGCGTGTTAAAGAGGGTTTGAACTATTCCTTGTCGTCCCCGTCGATGGACTGCAGCCCGCGAAGATACCGAAGGAGTTCCTGAAGTGATGGGAAGCAGACGTTGCGCTGGGAAGTACTAGTAACCCTGAGTGCTCCTGCAGGGCACGCGTCTTGTGAGGTCTCGACTAGCCGAATATGGGTTTCGAAAGTAATTCCTGACGCCTTTTTGCGCTTTCAGACGAAAATTAATCACGTCGCTTTGTCAAGGGATGGACTGAAGCCTGTTGCGAGCGTGGGGTCTCGTCGCTCTTCTCTGTCTCAGTTGGCCACTCCAACCTTCCTGGTCTCTCATTCTGCTGCGAACCAACGCACATTTTCCTCCGCGCCGTGCACTCCTTCTCGATTTTTACTCTTCGCCTTGTTCTCCGAATTCGCGATGTCGGTACACGAGTGCGTCGTCTCGTTCCCTGGCTCTCAAGAACTGATGCAAGCCGGGTCCCTTACAGCACGGAGCGAATCTTGAGCACGGTACGGCGACCTGCCGTTATGAAACATGCATGCGTGCAACCCGAGTGGCTTTGCATCTTGTAAGTCTCCATGTGCGAGCTCTCTCGCAATCCACTGGTCTCTTCGCATTCGCAGTCGATCTGTGTGTTGGCGGTTTCACGCGAAGATATCGGCACCGGACGTTTGTCTCGACATCCTGATGCTAACTGTTTCATAGGCGCAACGATCAAATTGCGTCGCTGACGGTCGACGCAATGGACATAGAGACCATGGCGTCGTGGAGATGGACCTGCCGGGCGGCATACTCGCATGTTCTCTCTGGTTACAAGCGGGGGATATGCGAGCTGTTGGCCACATTCGTCCTACGCCCACATTTACTCCTTCGACTCGTCACGGATTGCCGGGCAGTTATAGGGGGTGATACCGCATTGGCGTTTTTCCTGCGAGACACTACCTTCCAAGCCGGCTCATTGGACGTATACACAACTACCTTTGGCTTCGACATCCTCCTCGAGCATCTCGTGAAGTGTCCCATCTTTTCCTCTGGCATCCGCTTCGTTGGCGTCCAGGAGGCGGAAAGCCACCACAGCGATCTTCGCGGTTTCCGTCGCGTGGCCACTTTCCAGGGTATCGCTGGACATCCTATCCATATCTTCGAGTCGTTGACGATGAGTCCATGCACCCCCATCAGTCGCTCGTGGACATCGGCACTCATGAACTTCGTAACCGAGCACGCATTCGGTTCTGCTTATTTTTCGTTGACGTCGAACCGGCGTGGACTAGTTTCCGACATCCCCCTGGCCAATTTGTCGACGTTGGAGACGGAGACTCTTGAACGACTCCTCAACCAGAACTTTTCGTTTGCGGGATATCCAACCATGTGGACCGACTACGCCCCACCGCAGCCGGGGCCTTCTTCCTCGGTGTCGAGGGCTCTGCCTTGCATGCGGCAATTCTTCGTCTGTCCTGACCAAGGCCGTTATTTCGGGGACCGAGGGTCAGTTGTCCACCTCATCGACCCTCTCCAGCAAGGATACGACTATCTCATGGAACACTCGATGCCCCCCCTCGGCCACATGCCGGTTTGGCGTCTGTGGAATTCAAACGTCTGTGACGGTGGTTGCTCGTTCGAAGACGAGGTCCTCACGGGAGGCATCATTTCCATCACCATGCTCCCGGCCCATTCTCCCTCCGCATTCCGCCGACACGAGCGACCCTGCACGGATCGGCAACTTGCGCCTTCTCTCCCCTTTTCAGCGACCCTGCGGAGGCGCTTTTCCACCCCGTGAATGTGCATCAAGCGCGAAGCACGGATATACATTTCTGGAACGTCTCTGGACGGAAACGTAAATTGAACAGGCCGAACCGAGCAGCCCGCAGTCTTGGGTTCTAGTAGTGTCTGCGTTTGGCTCATGCGGATGCCTGGAATTATTATAGCATAATGTCAATGTGTCCTAGGTTGTTTTTGCAGCTGAAGCTAGAACCATGACTGCCGGAGCGTGGGGGACAAGTCGGTTTCGATCTTTAGGTTCGATACCAGCGCCGATCAACGCGTCACACGTACTGTTCGTGTAGGGGCATCGGTACCTCCTGAGGAGATCCTGGGATGCAAGGGAACGATGCGTGGTGGGTGCAGCGGTGAACCCTCACGCTGCCCAATCGTCTCGTCTCCCAAGTACGAGTTATATCCTGCACCCATTCGTCCGTGTTTACCATCTGCTCTCCATGACGCCTCCTTCTGCGCTTGCTTCGCTCGTCACCTTCAACGACATCTCGCCACCTTCGCTATCTCCCACTCCAAGTCCCGACAGCGATACGTTTGTTCCCAGCGAGCTGGAGGGCCCAATAATGTCGGTCTATGATTATCATTATGTTGAATCTCGCTGACGAATGCTAGTCTCCCGATGGACGTCCTCTTCAACATTGTGGACAACAGTAGTGTTTGCCTGTTGTTACAATGGCGCAGGACATCTAGGGCATTCTACTCAGCCTCCGCCGTCGCCTTTCGCCTTAGGTACATGGAATCCATAAGGCCTTTCGTCAAAGATATCACCACGTTCGATAACGTGCTCAGAAAGCATGGCGCGGTCATATCTGGGTCTGTCGCTCTTCGTTTCTTTCTTTCGGCAGAAATCTGGCAGCCTCGAGACCTCGACATCTACGTCCCCGATCATATGTTCGACTCGTTCGTTGCAACAGCCATTTCTCCCACCGGCCTTTGCTTCGTATCGCACACTCCCCCTCTGCACCATACCTCTTCATCGGCGAAACCACCTTTTGGACTCGTCAAGGACGTGAAGCATTTCCGCACACCTACCGACCGCTCCGTCGACGTGATTCGCAGTCCGAACACCAGTCCTTTAACTCCACTCCACGGATTTTGGTCGTCGCTGGTCAAGAATTTTCTCACCCCAGACGGTGCTGCATGCGCCTTCCCCGATGCAACACTAGACCGACGTGGTGTAATCAAGAGTGTCCCGCTTAACGTGCGAGACCGACGTGCTGTCTCCAAGTACAAGGCGAGGGGGTTCATCCTTAGTCAGGATGAGTGGTGGATGGAAGCGGGCGAAGCATATGCTGGTGTTCAACGTCATTTCGGTGACGAGAGAACTCTCGTCGTTCATTTCCGAACTCATCCTACCGACCCAATCCCTACTTTCCCTGTGGTCAGGTCAGTGTCGGGTTGGCATATGTCGCAGCCGTACCCCCCCTTTATCGTAAGGCACACCTTTGCACCACTTGAATGCTTGCGCTGACGACGATCTCGGTAGTTTGACGCATATGATAAGTCGTATTCGTTCATTCAACGATCCCATGCCAATGTATCTACGCTTTGATCCTGACATATCGTACTGTTGTATTCTGGGTGACTGTTCGACTATAACCGTAGTTCTTCGAAGTCGGCACTGTACGGACTATTCCGAACTACAGGTGATCCCGGAAACCGGTACATTCGTACTCCCCTCGTGCCCGCGTGCCCGTGGGCAGTCCAGGGACCGGTCGATGAGGCACGGAGTAGTCCGAGCGGCGACCTCCCAGAACAGAATGTCCATTATAACCGCGAGAAACGGGAGAGAAGTTGATCTAACGTAAGTTCGATGTACAGTTCAGGGTTTGTATTTCAGTGCCGAGCAGGTGGGGCTGCGGCTGGCCATTATCCCTGGAATTCGTGAAACTCGGAATCAGCTATCAGAAATGATGGACATTGCTGCCCGTCGCCCCGCCCTTCCATACAAGGGTCGATTGTAATATACCCTGAAAGGATTGCTTAGGCCAGACCTCGTCCGATGCGCTGGCAGATAGAGCGGACTTCTCGTCCTTTCATCCCAGACGAGCTTCTTTGGCGGACGTGCAAACTGCTATTATTTTACTCGATTAGGTTATGGATATGGAGAAGAATTCGAGCTTCAGGGACCCGGAACGATACATTTCAGCACCGACGCTCCGCTGCGACACACTTGTTGAGATCGAAAACCTACTCGTACCGCTTCAACATGTCTCGACGCCCTACGGTGCGTGTATCCCATCTCCTCCCGCCATAGTAGCCCTCTCAGACGTCGTTGTCGTAGCTTCCTTCAATACGAGAGAAATTAGGGCTGCAACTCGATCTCCCTCTGGTCTATCGCAAGGTTTCTTGTTACCCTTGCATGGTAGCTTCGGTGACTGTAAGTGTTGCATATCCTGGTCCGGCCTGGAAAGCGTGCCTTCGCTAATCACTCGAAAAACCCTGCCCAGTGCTATGGACTAGATGGAATGCCTTGCGCTCGCTGTCGGGCGATCAGCTGGCGTTGCGATCGTGGACCTGCGTCCTGGACATTTAGCATCTTGTCGGACTGGCGACGTATCCCACTGGACAGCAACATAGGCGACAGTGTAGCTCCGAGGCCCGCTCGGGGTTGCGAAGAGTCCTTGCCTTCGCATGGACATCCTGCGATGCCTGTGAGTGGGGTGAGTCGTTCCATCTTAGAATGTTTCAATTGTATCCTCAATGGGAGATTGGTGTGAAGGAGACTCTACCTGGTTTATGGGGAGCACCTGGTCGCGTCGGATTTACCGTCGGCGCATCCTCGCACAGTCACTTGGCGGTGGGTCTTGTTTTTGAACAGTCGAGAGCGTTTTAGCTAAGTCTGCAACGTAGCTCGGTTCTTCCGACAGATCTGTGCCCGGTGATCGCGAAGACCAATACCCCGTTCCGAATGCGGGTGTCCAATCGTATGTGCCGTCTGGTCCACTGCCGGGTCCTAATTCTTCGAGCCACCGATGTGGCCAGCGCACTACGCATCTACAGTCGGGCACATCCGTGAGCTTTGGTGCAATGGCATACTGGCAACCGGCAGCCCACGGGTTGTTTGGACACGGGCCGAGCACGTCCATGAACGCAGATGAAGGAGCTTCGGATCCTTCTGGCTCGAATTTGCGGGGGCTTGCTTCGGTTACTGTCGCGTCGTTATCGGGATATGGCCCTGTTGCCTTCGGTCGTGATGGAGGAGAGGTCCCGTTATCGGTGAGTCGTTAACCTCGTTCGTGGCAATCCCGGTCGGACGCTAGCCCACCCTGCTTTGTAGACGTTCGGGACGCGTTGCCCAGAGACGGCGGGGGTCCTCGCGGGGTCATCTTCTTCGTTGCAGTCAAGGAAGAATATGAAACTCAAGCGATTGGGGCGCGCGCGCGCAGCAGCAGTTTTAGGAGAAGCTGCTATAAACCGTGCGTTGCAGTCACATTTCGAGAACGTGTGATTTCCTTTACCCAGCGTATGCAACAGGTCGTGGAAGACTCGCCATCAAGCGGGCACGCAAGTAATCCATCGCATGCTCTAAGTTGCGAGGTGTATGTAAAAAGTCAGACAACGTCAAACACTATATATTATATCCCACGTACGTATTCAATAACGTGTGATGGAGGTCGCAGCCGAATGTCTTATGACTTGTGCACTGTCGAGAGCGCAACTCTATCGAGTAGACGAGGACGACATCTGTGCCATTGCTCATATCCTTGACTTTACATACACTTTCCCGTTGTCCACACGCACCGATGTTGCTGTTTTGTTCCCGGATTCATGGATAGTATGGTACCGCGGCTGTAAGATATCATAGGCCGGGTCTTGAAGTCAGGTTGAAGAAGCCGGTTGACCTCGAGGTTTTCGGCTTTATTACGTCAGCGAATACATTTCCCACGCTCGGCTTCGCAACGTTCTTTGTGTTCGAAGTTCAACGCTCGGCGCTCGGCGCCCGGCGCTCAGCGTACAGTGCTCATCTTTGCTGCAGCCCACTGTGTTCGACCGAGCGGACGACACCAACTGGACCTTGTTCCGCTATGGCAGTCGACGATGGTGGTGTATATTGCTCCCGCACCATACCTGATCAAAGCTGACTGTAGCTATGTTTGTACTTAGTCCGGCCCAATGGGTGGTAGCTCGCCTGCTGCTTCAGTCTGCTCGATATCACGCCAGAACACTTACAGCGATGCTATGCCATCGGACTAACAACGTCGCTGCTAATCTGTTTGGTATGTAAGTCTCTCGCACATAATCTTGCACGTCTCACTGAAACCTGGAAAAGGAAGCGGGGCTGAGGATATATCCCTCTTCAATCTGGTCTCTATCAATACTTCAACGTCTTCCTTTTACCCCACGGAAGAGACGGAAATTCGGTCGCATTTGGCATTTGGCTGGGTGGCGTTAAATACATGACGGAGAATAAATGTTCGGACCGGAGTGACAACGAAAACGCGGTAACCTTCTTCGGCTGTACTGGAAAGTGGGTCGACGACACACTTATTGTGAGTACAATTCCTTCTGTTAGTCGCTACGCACTTACCGCAACCCCATTCGCCCTTCAAAGGACACCCTCTACACCTCAACGTCTGTAAACGATGCGACACTTCCTTAGCCTTGTCTTCAAGCCTTCAAGTTCCTCCCCTTCCGAATGCATGGAACAACCGGAACCGTTCACGACCGGGAGAGGTCCGTCTTCTATGGCACTGTCGCTCCAGTTTAACGACTCGTCGGTTGGCGGAGAAGGAGAACAGGAGCTTGTACGTGAGGAATTAGACGCTAGGGTCCGCCCGCGGCTCGTGTTGCCATCCTGAATAGCCGAAATGTCGACGGAAGAAAGGGCGGGCCCGACATCATCGACATCCATAACGTCGGCGAGTACATCGGTCATGACATGTCCCGACGCAATCATCGGGCCCACTTGTGAGCTCTTTAGCACTCGATTCTTTCACGCTGTACCTCTGACGTACCCGTTTCTTTGACGATAGTATCTTGTTCGTGCCCCGCTCCGGCTTTCACCATCCTCGCATCACTAATGGTCCGAACGTCGGATGGTAAATCCTCTATCTCCCAGTCGTCTGCGTCTTCAGCTGAAGTATATCTGTTAGAATGTGTCATGTGGCGTTATCTGCAACGACGCGTACCTTCTAATGCCTCCCCGGCCTGAAGTGCTTGACGAAGCGGTGGATGTAGGACGACCAGATTGTCCAGTGTGGTATTCGGAGGTGCATTGCCCTCTGACGCAACACGAACGACGTCTATGAGCGCATACGTCGGGTACCAGTCGCGATGTCCGACGATATACGAAATGCTGAATGTTATGGCAACTCCGTCACCGCGAACCAGTCTCGGAGGGGTGCATTCCTCGATCTTTTTGAGGATCCGCCCTTCGTATCCGAACACAGCCGGGCGGGATGGGTTTGCGCGGTAGTTCCGAGAGCGTCGATCGGCCTCTTTCACCCATTCGTGGAGATACTCGGGGGGTTCTCCCTTCCACTCGTTGTCACGAAGTTTCAGAAACATTGGGACGCGTATCCAAAACCGGCTCGTCCCGCTAGGCCCTTGACCAGACTGCCACAGTTTCCGTGGCTTTCCATGCAGCCGGTTGAACCCAGAGACCGTCTCCATATACGCGTCGATTTGCTGCAGATACAGTGGTTTCGAGTGAGTTCAAATTGCTCCGTTATTGGTAAATTAACCTACAGACTGCGCGCCGAACAAGCCTGGATCCTGCGAGGTGTCGAAAGAATACGAGTAATTGCACTTGAAGCTTGCAGCACGCTCTCTAACGCGCAGTCAGTATATATTCGCTCGGTGCGGCTGAGCGCCTCACAGTCGACTGGTCTTGTTACTGATGTTCTTCTCTTCCTCAGGGCCCATCAAGTTTCCTGTTTCGACCGGGTCCGAACTTGCAAATGTCGCAGCGTAACTGAAGATCGCCGGTACGTCCTCTCCCGCGCGACAAAGCTGGTCGGCATGATGGTTAGAACACGGCGAAGCAGGAAATCAAAATGTGCGCAGGCGTACCACCCATTCTACTGCTCCGGTGCGGCGCGCCTCGAAGAGTGGTTTCGACGAGCCGATGCTCGAGCACGCCGCCTCCAGCGGTATATCAGAAGGGCGAAGCGTACGGCTCTTCCAAGCCTCAACGGCATCACGGACAGAGAGAGCCATATGATCGCAAGAGGTAAACCGGATAGAGATCTCGGGGGCATAATACAGCATCGTCAATATCCGGACACTACATATATATCAGCCCCCCCTCGGCCACTCTCCGTCACGGATCATAGAAGGATGCGCATTCGCCGTCGTCACGAAGGACTGGGGGAGATCGAATTACTGCGCAGGTGAGGTTGCTGATTCGTAACATGGGCTCATACATTCTGATCGCGTACCTGTCCGAACCGCTGTGTACTCTGATTCGAGTTTGAGCGAGACAGACGGTATGTTTGATCGTCCTTCAGATCGTCACCACGGAAGCTAACGTAGGCTGAATAGACCACACTGCATCAATGGAAAATCTGCTCTCCGTGCTCCTGTTTCGTAAGTCTGTACCTCGTCCATGATGCCTGAACCCCTTGCGTCAACGAGTCCCACATAGAATCGTCGATTCTAAGCCTTACGTGTTTCAGCGAGAACATGACGTTGACAGTACATGACGCTGCCGAGACTGGAAAGAGCCTTTCGTCCCTTCGGCTTATTGCGTAGTCGGGAGCAGATGTAAACTACTCACAGCACGCTGTCTCTGGTGTCTCCATCTATAGGTTGCTGCCGTGTCGTCCACTCTCCAAACCCACACGGACTGTTATCCTCCTCGTCGGTGCGCCTTAGCTCCTTATCCTCCGCAGGCGGAATCTGTAAGATCGCACAGTAGAATCGACGCGATCGGGCGGATTCGCAGTCCGCACTCTCACACTGCTTAACCTGTATCCCCTTCATGGCGACGACCCGCTCACATGTAAGTCGTATAGCTCTATACGGAATGCCTTGTTTGCTGACGACGCATACCAGCGGTCCAGGAGCATCCGTTCGCAACTCTTTCACGCGCGGCCCTTTGCACTCGCACGTTGGAACAAGCGTGTTCGGAATTCACCCGTCTCGGTGATTGGACTATTTCCTCTTTCATGTGTCTATCGAGGTTGACGATGTTACAGCGCAGAGGTCACGGACCTGTAACAGCCCTAATCTACACTGTGTCGGGAAAGCGATCCCGTTCCCTTCTGTTGCCAAGACCAAAGGATGGAAGGGAAGCGGAACTGAACGCTTGGCTGGAGCAGTTGGAAATGCAGCGTTGGTTCCCTATGGGCTTTCGGCTGCAAAGGATCGATGCAGTTCCTGCCACTTCTTTCGGCCTGATCAACGATTATACCCTACTGTCAACATTGGACTGCAGTAATGCCCCGACGAACGCATCTCTTCTCAACGTCGCTGGCGCTCGAGTACGGGGAAATGTTGTGGTGCTACGCCATGGCGTTCACGGCAGCCTCCAGCTGACGAACATTGTGACGTCGGAGCGTCGGTTCATCGACTTCATCGTACGCAGGTCAGACCTGAAACTGTCCCCGCATCGCTCATTGACCGATGTATTTCAAGGCACTGCTCCTTACAATAGAGTTTTCGGCATACAGCGACTCAGACTACATGTTGTCTCGCCGTGAGTAGTTTTCCTTCGGATAAGTGTCTACCCTCTGACTATAAGGTTATTTCATCATTGAAGTTCCTGGAGCCAAACTGTCGGTATTTGTCTCGAGTCCGATATAGATATTTTTGTCGTGCGCGACCTTATATGAATGTACGGGTGCCATGCTCCGCTTGGAAGTTCTGAAGTTTCCGCTATCTCGGACCACGATGGCCGCCATGCGACAGCATTCCTTTCCACACATCTGCTTCGGGATCCTCGGGTACAATGCGGCGACATCTTCGAAACTCTAACGTGGATCGTGCACTACATAATCTGTAAGGGTCGTAGACCCGTATGTTTGTGATCTGCTCGTTGGCAGTTGAAACGGCTAGACTGTCAAATCGCCGCCTGCCAGGGTACCCTCCGTTGTGCGCGGGAAGGATTTTCTTAGGTACGCTTACTCTGCCCGCCATTGTCGTCGTTCGAATAACAAACTTTCGGACAGGAAGGATCACGACTCCCACCGTGTGATTCGTCGCCTTCGCTCAGAGCTCATGTACGTCCCTATGTGATTGCATGTCGTTGGCGGGAAGTCTCGATTGGAACCAGTGTTTCACGGCTACAGGTGCCATTCGACTTGCTCCAGGCACCCTATCATGGCTACCGCGCGATTCCTGGTGAGTTTGCTCGGTGTTCAATAATATCTGCCACATGTTTGTCTTGCGAATTGACGGTGCCCATCCCGCTTGTAGGGTATCGCACGTACTGGTGCCTGTTTTCGATGGCGTGTTAAGGCACCTTGTGCCCGCGGGCCAGAACACACTTGTCGTTTCAACGTACTGCCCTCATTCTTGCTCATCGTGTACGTTTGACTGGAAAAACATCCAGACTCTGCCATCTCCAGGTATAAAGTGCCATGCAAACTGTCCGTTCTTTATCATCGCTCGTAGCATCCTTTTGTGTTCCTCTCGCATATGCTCTGTACTCTGCTCGGACAGTGACCAAATGGACGACATCCAAGACTCACCGACGGTTGTGAAACGAAGTATGTTCAGTCCAATGTGCATCGAAATGTCCGTCTGATTGCTTTTATAGATGGGGATGTGCAAGTGTTTCGCTGTGCAAAGGCGAGTCGATCCAACTTGCCGTTCCTGGAGAGCATGTATTCATGATATCAATTGCGTACTAGATGGTCCATACCATGAGAGTGGTATGTCGCAGACTCCAAGATCCGACGCCAGGTTATACAATTATAAACTGACCACGCTGCACGCATCCTACTTTCTGTAGCTTTCCTGGGGGTTGGACGTAGGAAGGTTGAACCTCGATTCGTGAGTGTACGATTTACTATAATATCTTACGTCTAATGAATGTCATGGGTTTGCAGGGTAGTCGAAGATATCCGGGTCAGCTTGGGAGAAAGTATCTCGGCACATCAGTTACAGGTTAGGATCTATCAACCGACTACGGTGGCGGGCGTTGCTGAGCTCGTATAAGGAGTTCGCTTCTGCCGCTCTCTCTGCTCGCAGCATGCAGCATCCTGATTATAGTCGACTTGCGGGACGAATGCTAGTCGCTAACCTTCACAAGACCATTCACAAATCTTTTGTTTCGTGGGTGCAGATGAACCGTGGGTGATACGCTCGTGTGTGTTCTCCCTTTGCTTGTATAGCTGAAAATGGGTCCTCCCTCTAGATGTCGCGCTTCGTATCGATCCGATAGTTATCGACGCCGTGGGGTTGCACGGAACGGCGATTGATGCTGCTCTGGTTCATTCTCGGGACTTTGACTATAACTAGTGAGTGAAGATGGAACACGTTCGGAAAACTGGCTCAGTCTTTAAGCAGTATCAGTGTGAAGACGCTCAGTCATCGCTGCCTGGCGAGGCTCGACGAGGAGATAGTGGAGCGACCGCAGTTTCTCCATATGCGTGTTGCCATTGCCATGCACGGAGACGACCTCCGTTCTGTGCTGGGCACGTACGACGCGTTGTCGCGTGGTCTGTATACTTACGCGACTCCCGTGCTCTACAACGGAGGAACGACCAAGCGGAACTTTGCTTCGTGCTTCTTATATCAACCGAACGCGAGGTCGGCGGAGACGTTACTTCAGGGGGTAGCCGATCTTGAGCGTATGTGGATGGGGGAGGGTGGAGTAGGGTTGTCACTTGCTGCGGTGTCTCCCAGCAGGTATGTAGTGTGCATCGCCCTGCAAAGCTGGAAAGCTAATGGATTGACAGAGGGGGGCCCAAGGCCAGCCCCGGTGTTCTTTCGCTCATGCGCATATACGACGCCC
This sequence comes from Daedaleopsis sinensis, assembly GCA_033807695.1. Lineage (NCBI taxonomy): Eukaryota > Fungi > Basidiomycota > Agaricomycetes > Polyporales > Polyporaceae > Daedaleopsis > Daedaleopsis sinensis. The sequence continues at coordinate 3,199,505 of CM066310.1, read as the reverse complement.
ATGCATCGTTCGTGGCGGGAACCGGTCTCCGACGCCCATCGGCCGCGACTATCTACCTGCCTATATGGCATGAAGAGGTGCTTCCATTCGTACAGTGTCGGACAGCCCGGGCCCCGCCGGTCAGTCGGGTTTTTCATCTGTACCCGGCGTTGTGGATCCCAGACGTCTTGTAAGTTCCACGTCATCGATGACTGCGTTAGTCTAACGTACAGCTGCAGCATGAAACGTCTGAAGGATGATGGCATGTGGACGTTGTTCAGTCCCGACGACGTACCTGACCTCGTGGATTTGTTCGGAGACGAATTCGAGGCAAGATACGTCGAGTACGAAAATGCGGATACCGTCGTGGGGAGGCCAATATCTGCGCGCGCAGCCCATGACATTAAAGTTCCCATACTTACTGCCCGACCGGATCGTACGAAACCCCATAGTTACTAGCGACCCGGACCCGGCCGGATCGCGCTTAGTCCGCGGGGTTAACAGTCCGGCCGGGCGTTGATCCTCCACGGACTTACTGGCCCGGCCGGGATCCTATGTATGCCTGGTAGATGGTCCTGAATGTACTGCCGCCCCTGTACCTGGTGAGAGACATAGGATTGGACCTGCTAAAGAGAGCATATAAACTTTTACAAAGCATTACTGCTCAAGGGGAACGGGAGGAGGATACCGGCCGGGGCGGTAGTTGTGTCTACGCTCCCGCCCGGCCGGGGCTGTTGAATGTTCAGTCTCCTGGCACACGCACGCGTGCACGGACCTGCTCGTAGCTGTTTCTGCAGCCCCCGCAGCGCCGGACGGACTCGGCTACCTGCTCCGCGGAGCTCTAGCAGACGATCTGAAAATTGTGTCAGTGCGGAGACGGGCCCCGGCCGGGGCGGTAGTCGCGTCTACGCTCCCGCCCGGCCGGGGCTGTTGAATGTTCAGTCTCCTGGCACACGCACGCGTGCACGGACCGGCTCGTAGCTGTTTCTGCAGCCCTGCACCACCTGACGGACTCGGCTACCTGCTCCGCGGAGCTCTAGCAGACGATCTGAAAATTGTGTCAGTGAGGAGACGGGGTCCCGGCCGGGGCGGTAGTCGCGTCTACGCTCCCGCCCGGCCGGGGCTGTTGAATGTTCAGTCTCCTGGCACACGCACGCGTGCACGGACCGGCTCGTAGCTGTTTCTGCAGCCCCGCAGCACCGGACGGACTCGGCTACCTGCTCCGCGGAGCTCTAGCAGACGATCTGAAAATTGTGTCAGTGAGGAGACGGGGTCCCGGCCGGGGCGGCAGTCGCGTCTACGCTCCCGCCCGGCCGGGGCTGTTGAATGTTCAGTCTCCTGGCACACGCACGCGTGCACGGACCGGCTCGTAGCTGTTTCTGCAGCCCTGCACCACCGGACGGACTCGGCTACCTGCTCCGCGGAGCTCTAGCAGACGATCCGAAAATTGTGTCAGTGCGGAGACGGGGTCCCGGCCGGGGCGGTAGTTGTGTCTACGCTCCCGCCCGGCCGGGGCTGTTGAATGTTCAGTCTCCTGGCACACGCACGCGTGCACGGACCTGCTCGTAGCTGTTTCTGCAGCCCTGCACCACCGGACGGACTCGGCTACCTGCTCCGCGGAGCTCTAGCAGACGATCTGAAAATTGTGTCAGTGAGGAGACGGGGTCCCGGCCGGGGCGGTAGTCGCGTCTACGCTCCCGCCCGGCCGGGGCTGTTGAATGTTCAGTCTCCTGGCACACGCACGCGTGCACGGACCTGCTCGTAGCTGTTTCTGCAGCCCTGCACCACCGGACGGACTCGGCTACCTGCTCCGCGGAGCTCTAGCAGACGATCTGAAAATTGTGTCAGTGAGGAGACGGGGTCCCGGCCGGGGCGGTAGTCGCGTCTACGCTCCCGCCCGGCCGGGGCTGTTGAATGTTCAGTCTCCTGGCACACGCACGCGTGCACGGACCTGCTCGTAGCTGTTTCTGCAGCCCCGCAGCACCGGACGGACTCGGCTACCTGCTCCGCGGAGCTCTAGCAGACGATCTGAAAATTGTGTCAGTGAGGAGACGGGGTCCCGGCCGGGGCGGTAGTCGCGTCTACGCTCCCGCCCGGCCGGGGCTGTTGAATGTTCAGTCTCCTGGCACACGCACGCGTGCACGGACCTGCTCGTAGCTGTTTCTGCAGCCCTGCACCACCGGACGGACTCGGCTACCTGCTCCGCGGAGCTCTAGCAGACGATCCGAAAATTGTGTCAGTGCGGAGACGGGGTCCCGGCCGGGGCGGTAGTTGTGTCTACGCTCCCGCCCGGCCGGGGCTGTTGAATGCTCAGTCTCCTGGCACACGCACGCGTGCACGGACCTGCTCGTAGCTGTTTCTGCAGCCCCGCAGCACCGGACGGACTCGGCTACCTGCTCCGCGGAGCTCTAGCAGACGATCTGAAAATTGTGTCAGTGAGGAGACGGGGTCCCGGCCGGGGCGGTAGTCGCGTCTACGCTCCCGCCCGGCCGGGGCTGTTGAATGTTCAGTCTCCTGGCACACGCACGCGTGCACGGACCTGCTCGTAGCTGTAGTTGTGTCTACGCTCCCGCCCGGCCGGGGCTGTTGAATGCTCAGTCTCCTGGCACACGCACGCGTGCACGGACCTGCTCGTAGCTGTTTCTGCAGCCCCCGCAGCACCGGACGGACTCGGCTACCTGCTCCGCGGAGCTCTAGCAGACGATCTGAAAATTGTGTCAGTGAGGAGACGGGGTCCCGGCCGGGGCGGTAGTCGCGTCTACGCTCCCGCCCGGCCGGGGCTGTTGAATGTTCAGTCTCCTGGCACACGCACGCGTGCACGGACCGGCTCGTAGCTGTTTCTGCAGCCCTGCAGCACCGGACGGACTCGGCTACCTGCTCCGCGGAGCTCTAGCAGACGATCTGAAAATTGTGTCAGTGCGGAGACGGGCCCCGGCCGGGGCGGTAGTCGCGTCTACGCTCCCGCCCGGCCGGGGCTGTTGAATGCTCAGTCTCCTGGCACACGCACGCGTGCACGGACCGGCTCGTAGCGTCTCAGACCTGCCTCCCGCCCGGCCGGGACGTAGACACATGCACCCGTGCATAGATCTGCTGCACGCGGTGTTCCGGTCAGCTCACACATGCATGTGCGTACGGACCGCTGATAGCCACTGCCGCACAGTCTCTTTTATATGCACCTGATCTTGGACCCTACATGAATGCTAATGTCCCTTCTACTGTCCTCCTTGACGAACCACCTTCTCCCTCTCAGCACGTAGCGCATCTATCTTCATTCCTGCCAGCTCATTATAACGTTCGATCTCTTCCAGATCTGAGAGAAACATGGGCATTGGAGCGGGCTGTGTAGTGTGAGATTCATAATTGTCACCCGGAGACAGAGACAGACGTACCACTTCTCCTTTCGGAGTGCACCACCAGGTGACTGCTCGACCTCCAGGCCCACCCATGCTCTGCCGGTCCCACTCCCACCATTTCGCCCACCCTCGCTTGGTGTCCGCTTGCTCAATCGTGATCTCCGCGGGGCCCATCTCAGCATGAAATGCTGATGCGTCGAAAGTCGGAAGGTCGAAGCGGATAGCGCGGTTGGGCTGCCACTGAATATGGCGGAGAAGCATCGACATAGGCTTGCAAGAGTTGACAGCAGGTGGTGTTGCCATTCCGAGGATTGCGGCTGATGAGATTCCGAGTCCGGATATGCCATGCCACTGTCTGCGTGTCAGTGCTGTGTGTCGAGGACGACAAGACTTTGAGAGTTCTGAAGGTACGTACTAGCTCCCTTGCAATGCCCTCGTTCCACCTGAGCACGTCGAGTGGAGTTGGATTGCCAGGAAAAGACTCAATAGCTTGGCCGATCCGCCATACACAGAGGAGGACATCCACTCTTCCGGACCACATTACATCCTCTGCAGGGGCGGACAGAATGAGATCGCCGTGAGGCGGCGCACTGTGGTGCTCTGTCACTGCCGGAGTGATTGCTGAACTCATAGAGCTGTCTGCGCGATGTGAAATGGCTGTGGTTATCGATATGCAGCGACTGGGCTGCAGTCACTCCGGAGCATGTCCCACGGTTCACAATTGAACCATAGTCACGTGAAACAGCTCTATTTTCATTCAGGTGATGTACTCGGGACGGGACGAACACAGGCTGTTACAGTAGTAAACATAGTCTGGGCATGCTCAGCAAGGTTTGTCCACAACTCCTGCTGTTTGCATGCATAGCTCTTGTGCCCGGCGCTCCGCGGAGTGAGACCCCACTCGTTCCAGTCCGCAGCTTTGCCCCGGAATTTGCGGACGGTGCAGTCCATCTCAAAAGGCACTATTACCAACTCCTCATCCCATCGGAGTTTTCTGGCATAAGCTCTGAGCCACAGCATCTTGCGGACTGAGAGATTGTCAACAACTAGTCCGCGGAGCTCCAGAATGTTGTCACGTACGGTCACGCATCCATTCCTGACCCTCAGCCCTCTCCGAATCTTCTATATGCCAAAACCAGGCGGAAGATATGTTCCGAAGACCCTGTGTAAAAGACTCAATGACTGCGGTCTCTACACGGAGATCTTCCCGGACTATGGGCTTGTACTTGGCGAAGAGCTCCGTGCGAGCCTTAGTGTGCTGGGCGCTCCGGGGATTGAACAGCCGCTCCGCGGACTGCCTCGCTTGCATGTAGAGACGGACATGCTTGCGCACGCTTTCGTCAGCGATGTGAATATCGTCAAAGCTCCGGAGACGTGTACGATAGGACGGAGCCTTCCGGATTTTTGTACGATAGAGGAGGGACTTGTATCCGATGCCGGTACGGATTCCCTGGAGTGTGTCGTTCATCTGCCCCTCTCGGAGTTGTCTCTCCTTGAGTGCGAGGTCCCAGAGTCCGTAGCGGGTGATCAGGTCAGGTCCTAGCGTTGATGGCAGAGCGATCGCTTGGTTCTCCGGCTGTAGTGTGTCGTCATCCGCGTCATCCGGAGCAATATGGCTGTCTGCGCCGTCATCGAGGGAGTCATCCTCCTCGTCCCACTCCGATCCGAGATCTGTGTTATGTGTCGCAGCAGCAAGGAGCGCGGACAAATTGTCGATAGGCATGAACCTCATTGCTGTTCTGTTAAACTTTGCTATAGATCCGGCAAGCCGTCTTCGCTGTTGGGCAAGAGACAGTCGATTCTTCGCTGCGGAGCTCAGACCGAGTGTGCGAGCTGCAAACGCGACAGTCATCCTACACAATATGATCAGTATAGCGACTGGATTCATCAAGCACCCCGGCTCACTTTGTCTGCTCTATTTTGATACCTTCCGAGAGCCACTGAGCTGCGCTCTGCTCCGATTCCGGAGTATCGTGAAGCTCCTCCTCGACGAGCATCGCTTCGACGTCACGCCGTCCCGGCACTACGCAAGCTCAGCTCGACGGACCAAGGACGCCCTTCGATATACTCACATGGCTTGGCCTGGATGTCGTAGATGTCCATCGCCTCAGAAGCGAGATCTCGGTCGACGTCGGCTTGCTTGGCCTCTGCCATCCACTCGGACACCTTCTCCGCGGGGAGAGCAGCGGTGAGTCGCTTATACGCATCGTCGGCAAGCGGCTGTTCGCGACACGCCCGTTTCCACTTCTGACAGAGAGCGTGTGCTGGGAATCTATCAGCACTCCAAGTCCGAGCATGTAGAGGTCGGACATTACCGATCCGGGTCAATTTCATCCAGTTAGAGTCGTTCATATGATCGTCGGTGACCTCCCTCCGATGAGCGGATGACATGCCCCGAGTGCTCCCCGCGATCTCATTTAATCTAGCCCATAGAGTCTCTAATATTTCTCCGTCCTGGACGCCGATCCCACGTATGAAGTTCGCAGAGAAACGGGCAAAACACCGAGGGAGGTGGCCGTGTACATGGAACTGTCCGATTCCGCGGAGGAACTTGACACCGTCCGGGATCGAGAGATACGGACTCTTGCTGAACCGCTCACGGAGGTGTGTGTAGTATTGACACATTATGTCGTAGAGGACCAGGATAATGGTGAGTCCGTTGAGATACGCCAGCACCCAGTGCAGCACATAGTCCATATTCTTTTGGCTAAGTTCCTCAGTGTCAGCGTCTCCGTGGAGCATGCAACCGAGTGACTACATACCCTTCCCCTCCGTGGAAGTCCACGCAGGCATGCGGACAAAAGAATCCGTGCCTAGAGCAGGCTGCCGCTCCGATGCCGGTGGCCTCTAGCTTGGCCCGTTCGATCTTGGAGTTCAACACCGCCCTGTGGTCATTGCAAGTATTCTCCTGCGCGGAGCGGTCACCCGGAGCCAACATAGTCACTATCTACCCTCACATACCTCTTTGAACACTGTAGCAGACTTCAGGTGAGCTTTGTATGGAGTGTCCGTGACCATAAACCCATGTCCATCTGCGAGGGCAACATCGTCCTCCGGGTTCTTCATACGACGATGCTGCGCGCTGAAATTGCCGTCGAGAACGATTGAGCGTGTGTACTTCCACCTGCAGCAATGTCAGACAGAGCGAATGATCATATGGAGCAGGCTCACCCCTCTGGGTCGTCCTGCCAGTTCTCCGGGAGGTTAACTCCGGGCTGAGGGCACGCCGGACAATGGACAGCCAGGTCTCCTTGCCCAGGCTCCTCGGAGCGGTGACCGTAGCCGTTCCACTTCCTTGACTTGAGATTCCGCCACTGCCTGGAGACACGGAGGAGCTCACGATACCGATCCTGTACCGTAGGTCAGCATATAAGGGAGCTCGGATAACGTCTCCAAACCCACCGGGGCCATGTGCGGAAATGCAGCATTCGTCATACGACGGAGCTTGTTAAAGTAGTTCCGTGGAGAAGTATGAGTCTCCTTGTTGTCCAGCAAAAAGTCATCCAGCAACCGTGTAGTGAAGGCGGTACGTGGGCGGACTGAGGAGGCTGGGTACAGATTCATGCACAGAAGCTGTAGATCATCGCGGGCATGGTTCGGACATCGGCAGAATACCACCGGGACCTCGTGAACACCGGTGATGTCAACGATCACCAGGCTCCGGGTGCTAGACATGAGCTCCGCGGAGCTCGTGACTCCTGTTACGGGTTCTCCGAAAACCGGTAGTTCTGCCAGCGGAGCGAGAGGGATGTTGTCGTCAATCTCATCAAAGAGATAGTCCATGTTTTCGTCCTCAAGTCCTTCTGGATCTTCGTCGACAAAGAACAGCTCCCGGTCTGGTTCTTCAATCTGTTCAGATCGTCCCTCGGCGTCCGGAGCGTCCCGGCGCCCCGCGGAGCTCGTCCTTTCGCTATAGATCTCTGCGGACTGCGTGTACGGATGTGTTGGGCATGGCTGACCGCCGTGTCCGCAATGTATCTGCACTCCTACAGTACGCAGCCAGCTCCGGCGGAAGTGTGTACCGGTCCAGTGTTCAACCCGGTGGAACGGAAGACGGAGATGAGCAACACGGAGACAAGGGGCACAGTATGCCGGAGCGCCGATACAGTCTGTACATCGCCAGCTGGCTGTGTGTCCACACACACCGAGCTCTGAAGGAGGTAGGGTGTGTAAACTGAGTCCGAGATAGAGGTACTCTGCACGTAGTCCGAGGAATTCACGTTGATAGTCATTCTGACTCTATGCAGCATGCGGACTGATTGAGCTCATGTGCGGGCTTCCATATTCCCCAGCTACTGACCTTGGATTTCTTCGCGGACTCCGTAAACGTGTGCTCATTGAAACCCGTATCGATTTCTTCGGACTCCAGGGGAGTAATCGGACTGGCGCGAGACGGAGTGGCATTGGGAGTTTGAGACGACTTTGCGGGAAGCGTCTTTGGCTCGGACCTCGTCCGCTTTGTGGTGATCCGTGTTCCCCGTGCGGTCTGACGGACTACTGCTGTCGTCTCGTTATACTTGGATACTGGAGGAGGTACGGTACGTCCGACTGGCATCGCGTCGGAGGGCGCACTGGTGTACAGGACAAGAGACAAGATGCCCGATAGGTGACAGGGACGCTTTACATGTACATACTAGGTAGTTTCGCCCACTCTGGTAAATCCCCCCTCTCTGGCTTCGGGATGATCCCGTCCTTCCACAGCCATGCTAAGCAGATCCGATCGGGTGGGACGGAAGGAACTCCGTGGAGCACCACCCGTGAGCTGACCATCACGAGAGAGCCGGAGTCATACGGAACACTAGCTCCGAACGTGCCCAAAGCGAGGACTGCTTTGTCTCCATAGGTTCCTACACTCAGCAAAGCGTCGAGCCAGCCCGGAAGACCGTTCTGATCACGGTGCATGATTGTCTCCCGATTGACGATCATCTGCGCCCCGTGATAGAACGAGGGCCAGGCCTCGACAAATGCTCGGAGGTCTGCGTCGTCGAGATGTAGTGTCGCATGTCGTTCGCGGACGACTCGGTAGAGCTCGGGATGAAGGACTGCAATGACACCATCCATCAATGCTCCGACCTCCTTCAGTGCTTGCATCCATCGCATTGCTGCCGGAGTCTTGGTGTCCGCCAGAACAATGGGGCCTTTGGACTGACGGACGAGATAAGCTGTGTGTGTCTGCGACCAATCGAAAGACTAACCTGCCACCCGAGCTCAAACCATGCCGGTCCGAGAGTGACCTGTCCGGACTTCAAGGCTTTCCCTGGGGTGTAGTACTTGTTGGCCCGCCGCCAGTTCTTCTGAGAGCTCCGCCCTTCCGGAGTTTTCTGAATCTTGAGCTGATCTGCGATAACAGATGCGGCCTCCGTCACAGCCTTCTGAATGGGCTAGTGAGTATGCGGAGAGGTCAGCTGTATAGTGTAGCTGACCTGATGACGGACTGCAAGCAGTGATGGCAACGATACAGCCATGATCCGTCCCTCGCAGTCTGTGAAGACAGCAGGCTCGGAAACCACGGGGAGCGGTCGAGTCCGGTCGAGTACAACCTCTGCCGGAACCAGAGGCTCGAATGCTCTTGTCAATTCGTCCTCTCTATCCACAGTAGCGGTGCAGGTCTTCTTGAGCTGGGATGCATACGTAGTCGCGTCCCAGCTGACGCTATCTGTAGCATAGACATCAACAGTTGACCCATGCGGACACGGGGAAAACACGGTACAGTTGTTCCGCAAAGCTGAGACTAGTGCGCGCGCGACGGCATGACAGTCTCCCACGAGGCTTGGGCTAATACCAGATGGCGGAGCGATTTCCGAGACATCCGGAGCGGTTCGGAGTGTGCTGTCATCCTTGGTACAGTACAGACTGTGCAGTCCGACAATGAACTTCGTGATTTCAGCACGTTTTCTGGTGTCAATTGGCGGGCAGGGGAGCGACATGGGAGATGACGAGCAGGAGCATCAGCGGAATCCGGATAGCTCGACAACGCGTGGTGTACACGAGGCTGTGATCGTGTACCACACTCCCGCTGTTCCTGATCTAAGCGGTAACACATGTTTCAAATACTGACGCTGACCCGCTGATTCGGGTCCCCCGCACAAGTTGCAAGCGCTCATTCAATGTCACTCCGCACATCCCTTGTGCAAGTCTACAACGAGGGTCTTTGCTCGTGAATCCCTGGCTATGGAAGATCCATCTACTCTTACACCTCAGGAGAAAGCTCACATCGAGGGGCTACAGGCGGAGTACAAGGCACTCCCGAACTCCGAGAAGCAGCAGTACCGATTAGACACAGCTAAGGAGATCTTTGAGGCCCGGGGGATACAGAACAATGAGTATGCTAAGTCGGCCGTGTGGCGGGTAAGTCCTCTGGATCTGCGTCCGACTCACGACCGATGTTAACTTTGAGCAGAAGGTCGATACATTGTTTGGGAACAAAAATAAGGCGCAGAAGACAGACATTCCATTCAAGATTGCGCGGAACTACAGTGGAAAGAGGGTATACAACATTGTCGAGGCAGAGTCTATACGTGAGATTGTGGAGCAAGAGGCCACCGACGATGCGAACAAGCACCTGCGGGTTAGTGGTCTGTCGCGAGGACTGCAGTTAGATCTGATGAATATGTAGCGGTGGAATGACACATGGACGGAGCTCTGGTTGAGCCTCCCCCCCAAGGAGAAGCAGCGTTACGAGGATTTGGCGGAGGAGTGGAATGTGAAGGGCCCGCAGGAGGAGTACAAGCCTTTGTGAGTGCACTTCGCAGTGTCCACACGGAGCGGACTCTCACTCCAGGTTCCACGGACCGAGTAGTATTGCAAGCAAGCGTGCGGCATCTTGGATGCGCGCGGTGTGCGAGCTCTTCCACCAGCAGTGTGGCATGCCGCTCTTCATGTATGGTATGTACAAGAATGAGGACGGCAATATGCAAGCCGTGGTGTGAGTCGCACTGTATTCCGCATCACATTACTCTGCTGAGTGACTTTGAAGCTACGACACTTCGCAGCTTCTCCACAGTCGTGACGAGAACATCCCAGAGTTCCGGAAGCTTCCCAACTGGGACCGGAACTTCAGAGACACCGTTTGGAACTTCTTCCCCGGACTCATCGACCCCGAGAATCCAAATGCAGACGTTGTCGAGATGATGGACAAGGCTCGGAAACGCCAGCCGGGACAGATCGAGTTTGAGACGTACGAGGACACTGGCCTTCCGATCATGTTCAACGTCACCGCAGAGGGCAAGGCTATCCCTCGTGGAGAGTATGCGAAGAAGCTGCTACGAACGTACTTAGGAATTCACCACCGTACGTCCGGTCTCTCCCTTGTAGTCGTGCGGCACTGATCGACTTGCAGAGTGGGCTGCAGGATCGACTACGGTCCGGACTCCTTGGGCTCTCATGGCAAAGCAGCCGGAGAAGTTCTTCGAGGATGGCATGCTGCCCGAAGACGTGGCCATTAACGACCCGGAGCACATGCCGATGGACGCTGTCGTCGCGGTCATTAATCACATCGTCGGCATCGAGAACCCTCCGGAGGACTCTGAAGAGGAGGCTGTTCGATTCATGCTCTCATCATGGGGCAAGGACCGCAACATCTACGATGCGGAATACACGGAGCCTGTCGCTCCGGTGAAGAAGAAGGCTGCTCGTCGGAAAGGCAAGACCGCAGTCACTTTCGCGAGAGGACCCCGAGACGAAGACGAGGAAGACGAAATTACGGAGAGCCGGAAAAGTCGTCGGAAGGGTACCAAGGCCTCTCGGAAACGCCAGCGGGCTGCCAAGGCCCCCCGGAAGAAAGGGGGCAAGAGAGCGAACCCTGACGAGTCTGACGCGGAGAGCTCCACCGACTCGGAGAGCTCCGTCGACAAAGAACCATGGCTCGCAGGCGAGAGGACGTTCGACTTGGGTGATGAGAGCCCTGAAGACGAGGAGGAGCACAGCCAATCCGGGGCTGCCGGGGAAGATGAGGACGATGATGAGGACCCTCCGAACCCGGACGCGGACATCGAGACAGGCCCACCTAGTCGACAGCCTTCCGGCGGGGACATGCCGAAGACTCCGCACACGACGACAAGGAAGTCCGCATCCAAGTCTGCATCTAAGAGCAAGGGCAAAGGCAAAGCGACCGAGAACGACGTCGACATCGACTTCCGCAGCGGCAGACTTGCTCCGATCCAGGTGAAGGATGCTCCCGCACACAAGGTCGAGTACTTCCGGCACTTCTGTGCGATATCGGAGTACCGGAACATGATATCCCGTGTCGAAAATCTTGTGAGTTGTGACTCCTACGCATCGTGATACTACGTGCACTCTCGCTCATTCGAATCAAATAACAGCTGAAGCAAGATCCGAAGGGGGCGAGTGTCAAGAACCACTCCTGGATCTCGTGGTCTTATGAGGGCGCGCATGTTCCGGAGGAGATCCACACCTCTCATGTGCAGGTGGGACGTCTGCTCGAATGGCTCGAGAGTTCTCCCGGCCTTGACGTAGGCCCGGGCCCGGTTCAGCTCTATTGCCTGGCTATGGGAATGACGATGGGCGACATCCTGCTCTGTCAGACTGCCGGTGATGAGGAGGGTGTACTCCCGGACGATCTCCCGGAGTACTTCAAGAACACGGAGTTCGTGTTCTCCGACTTCACCAAGCTTGAGAAGGCTTGTGACCGTGCATTCCCCTCCCCCGGGCCCAAGCGTGTCCGGCCCTCTCGCAACGCGGCTGGCCCGGGCCCCGCCGAGTCCTCCGGTACATCTGCCAACGCCCCACCGACAAGTACCATTGAAGGAGCTGCTCCGACCGTTGCAAAGAAGAGCAGGCAGGCGCAGCGGAGGGATACAAACACGACACAGCAGCATGCTAACGATTCCCGCCCCACCGGGCAGGCTGCTGAAAGGTCCGCGGAGCGCGACATCCCAGACAACAATGCACCGGCGGAGAGCCCGACCAAGGGAGCTCCGCCTGTCGCTAAGAAGACCAAGCCGGCTCCGCGGCCGCTCGTGAAAACCGGGAAGGCCACGACACAACAGCAGGCTGACAGTGTCCGCTCGGCGGAGCAGCCAGCCTCACCTGCTAAACAGTCCGCGGAGCACGAGGGTCCGGACGCTCCGCGGAGAAGCTCCCGACCCCGCGTCCCTTCTAGGCATCATGATGGCAACATCGACATGGATGGGACCGGCGCACAGACCCCACCCAAGAAGTTATCAAAGCGCAAGCGCACCCAGAGCGACGTTCAGGACCACGCTCCGGCGGCGCTACCACCGCCCGTGGTCTCCGAGGCGCCTGCAACCCGGGTGACGCGCCGGAGCGCCCGTGCTGAGCAAGCCCAGGAAGAGCATGCCGCGGAACCTACACGTCAGCCTAAGCGTGGCCGTGGCCGGGTTAAGAAGTAGCTGAAGATGTATTTTGTACTCAAACAAGTTTCCTTGCCAAGAAATATGATTCTACATTCATGGGATTCGTTACATGTTAAATAAATGGACTCCGGACACAGAGTACTCCAATCAGCAAGAAATCGGTGAGTATCTACATGTACATAAGCATAGCAGTCCGAGCAACAAGAAATCGGCAGGTATGTACAAGTCCGTGAACAGGAAGACTTCGTTTGCAGATTCAGCTGTCCTCATAGTCCGCAGGTTCATTGTCCGCAAGCTCATCGTCCGCAACGTCGTCGTCCGCGTCCTCCTGACCTTGCTCATCTGATCCCGATGACGAGGAGGTGCTCCAGTAGTCAACCTCCCCTGCCGGAGCATCCTCGTCAAACTCCACCGGATTCGGCTCGTACAACTCCATCTCCCAGTCCTGAATGACAGGGTCTTCGGGCCCTACCACCGGTCCAAACTCGTCGCTCTCCGGAGCATCTGGAGGAGAGTCCAGAGGCATGGAGGGGGGAGCGTCGACTGCCGGAGACGTGAGGAGCAACCCAGGGAGCGGATCCGCGCCCTGCGGAGTCGTTGAGGACTCACCGGAGACCTGTTGGGCCTGCTGTTCATCTGCAAGACGGCGTGTCTCCAAGATAGTCTCAACCTCCGCGGAGGACCGCTCACGGGTGCGCCGGATTGGGGTAGTCACCGGGGAGATGATGAAGGTGCGCGGGCGGCGATGGGGAGTCGATGGGGCCGACACAGACGTCACAGAGGCACTTTTCCGGGCGGCAGGTGCGGAGACCGCAGAGACTCCGCTTTGTCCCCACGTATGCTGCAACGCTTGAAATGTCCCCAGGACCGGCTTGCGGGGGAACTCGATGCTGCGGCGGGCCGCAAGACCTGCGGTGTGCTTTGGGAACACCGGAGTCCGTCGCGGAGGTGGCTGTGGAGACGGGGAGGATTCGGACCGCTTGTTGTCGACCTGCATCGAGTCCTCTGTTGCGGGAGGAGGGGAAGGAATCGCGGGCGGATGATCAGCGACCTGCATCGAGCCCTCTGTCGCGGGAGGAACAGGCGGAAGCCAGGGCGGAAGATCGGGGAGGGGAGCGAGCTCCGGGACCGTGCTAAGGGACCTCGGAGATACTTCGCGCTCCGCGGGAGAACGGGGGGGCAAGGGAACATCTCCGGACGACGGGCGGAGTCCGGACAGCGCTCCGATGATTGTGCGGTCGATTCCGAGTTGAGCAAGGTAGGAGTCGACATGGGATCGAACTCTCGCCTCCTCCTCCGCGGAGTCACGTCGCTCAAGGTTGTCGACTCGGGCGGAAAGTCGACGGAGCTCCTCCGCAAAAGTGGTCCGTAGACCGGAGTCGTCGTCAACGAGCGGAGCCGACACTCCGACCTGACTCTCAATCTGTTTGACACGCTCTGCGAGGGCGCGCAGCTCTCGGGAGTGGCGTCCCAGTCGATCCGCCAGCGCGACAGGGTGCAGACGCTTCTGCGCATCGTTCAGCGCAGCGTCCAGGGGGGCCTCCAGCGCTGCAAGCAGCTTCTTGCGCTCATCCCAGGTGATGTTCCGTCCTTGAACGGCGTCTGACATCCTCGTGAGCTGGACCCGGAGCACATTGACCACGTTGCCGATCACCTCGAGCATCTGCTTCGAGAGGTTCTCGACGAGTGGCTCGACGCTCACTGAGGCGTCATTCGGGACAGCCTCGAGACGGCGTAGAACCTCCGTCTGCTCTTGACGGACATTCCGAAGCTCCGTGTGTACCGCCCGGACTTCATCGACCATCGCCGCAATGCGATCCCAGCTCTCCGTGAAGATTGCCCGCAAGGAGTCCGTGTACTCCAGCATCTGACGGAGCATGTGCTCGTTCACAGGCACCGCGGGGACATGCTGAATTGCGGTGAGCACGGTGTCCTGCGCGCGCGTGATGTCGATGGCGACCTGGAGAGCTTCACGGATGTCTGCAGCAAGCAGAGCCATTTGCTGGCTGAGATACGTGCCCAGCTCCGTCGGATTGTCCGGGTACTCGACGATGGAGAACGAGCCTTGCACACGAGACCCGAGAACCCGCATAATGTCGTCGGCTTTCGTGCGGATGGAGGCGAGGGTCGGACGGAGGGCTTGCGCAGCAGTTAGGCTTCCTCTGGCATCAGCCATCAGAGACGCGACACTGGTCGGGAGCATGAAAGTGCTTGCGCGCGGGATCGGAGGGATGACGTCGGGCATAGACAGGGGGCGGCTGGACGGACCTGCAAGGAGGGAGGCGGGGGGCACGTCTTCAAGGCGGCGACTGGATGGACCTGCGATGGGAGGGGCGGGGGGGACGTCTTCAAGGCGGCGGCTGGACGGACCTGCGATGGGAGGGGCGGGGGGGACGTCTTCAAGGCGGCGGCTGGACGGACCTGCCACGGGAGGGATGTTGGGGATGGCGACCCGAGCGGGGCCCACGGACGAGGGTGCTGTTTTATCCGACAGGAGTGCGGAGGAACGGGGCGGAGGTGGAACGCGCGGAAGAGATGGCCATCCCGCTGTCGGTATTGTGAGTAGCAATAAAAGTGCGGACATTAGCAACGTACCAGGAATCGGCGGAATGCGGATTGCGCGAGACATCCGAAGAGTCTCAGCTACTCTTGCGGATTGCTCCATCTGCAACGCAGCACCCGTGCTGAGCGGTGGTTGCTTGCTGACCTCGCGAATCTCGCGATAAGGTGAAACCGCAGCCCGCGGACGCATCGTCTGACTGCGAATGGTGTCGCTGACGACCACAGCTCCTCCTCGCGCATATGTCGACTCCTCGCGCAAGAGACGTCCTGCATACGGCCCCTCGCCGTCCGCAGGGGCATCCGGCCCCTCGTCGTCCGCAGGGGCATCCGGCCCCTCGTCGTCCGCAGGGGCATCCGGAGCCTGTTCCGGAGCGTCCGCTGTGGACTCCATGTCCACGGCCATCCCGTCGCCCTCCTGTGCTGTTGAGGAGTCCGCGCCGGTCGAAGAAGGCGGGGCGGCAGTCGAACTGGATCCGGCGTCCCGCGGAGTTGTCGGACCACTGGTTGTCGACGGCGGAGGCTCTGTGGACGTCGCGGAACGGGACCGTCGAGCAACCGCCTTGCCCTTGCCTTTGCTATCGGGCTTGCTGTCGGTTCTCGCTTTTTTCCTGTACGGGTTACCGCCCTCAACGAGGACCGAGCGATAGCCGTTGATGCGGCGGTCTGCGCAGACCTGGTACCACCACAGCGGAACCGCGTACGTCTTGTCGTGGTACCCGGCTGGATACATATCGACCTTCACCTCTCCGGCAGCGACCCGTTGGCACGCCAGCCAAACTAGATACGACCTCCTGGCGGCGTTCTTGTCGATTGTAGCCAAAGAGCAGCGGCCATGGGTGACGACGCAGATGTCGCAAGAGCCTGCGTTCGCGGGGACCGTGAACTTACACACGTGGCCGTTGGCAATGCACCTGCCGCAACGGAGATGCGCAGGCTACGGAGAAAACGATTAGATACAGTGTACAGCTGAGTAGAATACTCTTACCAGTGTGATCGCGAGCGGCCATTCCCCTTCGGGGGGAACGTCTTGCTCCTCAGAGGGCCCTTGCTCGAGCTTTCTCTTTCTCCCACGTGCAGGTTGCGTCGAAGGACCGGCCGATGACGGAGGAGCTGCGGCCGTGTCTGCGCGTTTGCGCGCACGTGTGATCATGCCGGCCGGGGTGGTGGGGGGTAGCGGAGCAGGAGGTGGAGGAGGAGGAACCGCTTTCTCCGCCTTCTTGGTCTTTTTCTTGGACGGAGGAGGAGGCGGAACCTCGGGAGGGGGTGCGGACTCGGTGTCCGACTCTTCTGTCTGCCGCTTCTTGCCCTTCCGTTTGGTGGGGGTAGTCGGCGGAGCGTCGGAAAGGGGTGCGGATGCGGAGTCCGACCTGGCTGGCTGCTTCCGGGGCTTCTTGCCTCCCCGCTTCGGAGTGGGAGTCTCCTCGCCTGTGGACATCTCCTCTGCTCCCGCATGGCCCTCCGGATGTTCGAATACGCTCGCCGCGTAGAACGGGAGGACTGCGGGGACGGTGGGGTTGAGCAGTCCTGGTGCGAAGAGTGTCTGCGGCTGCATGTCCTGAATGCTCCGCTGTCCGGGATCGACTGTGTGCGACCAAGCGCTCCGTGAGACCTTGTTCACATGTAACAAGGGCTATGTACTCACCTTGCCTCCACCAGCAGTCACGGACCTGGTCCTGTGGGAGGATGCGTGGGGCCGCAAGGTCGTTCGGCTCGATCCGAATGACGTGTGCTGGATCGGTCGGGGAGTGGCACTCGTGGCCTTGAACGCACGCGCTGTACACCGCGTCCGCTGCAACCAGACTGGCCCCACGGCGAGCCCTGACGTTGTGCTCCCAAAGACATCCAAGCGCGAATCCCGGAAGGGTGCGCCAGCGGTAAGCGTGCACCATCTTCGCAAGGTACTTGCACGCGTTCGTAAACCGCAAGTCCCAGGACTTACGAGCCTCCTCTTTTTTGTCCGGTCTGCCGTGCCAAGCCCAGAAGAGCTGGCTGATGACCTGCTCCATCTCCTGAATCTGCTCCGCGTTCGGTTTGGGAGGCCGGCGCTCCGAGGGCTTCGCGTGGGATCGGTGTGGACCTTGCGGTGTGGAACCAGTGGCGTCGGAGGTAGAGGACTGCATCGTTAACGAGTTGGAGATGACAGAGGTTGAGAGTAGAGCAGGATGAGAGAGAAATGTAGACGGTGTCGTCGAAGCCCTCGAGCTCCCCGATGTTCAAAAATGAACCACGCGCGGAGCGCCCGCGGCTTGCCCGGCGCCACGTGGGATTGGCGCCCGCCGCAGCATCTCCGGAGTTCAAGTTCATCGTCAAAGTCCAACACCTTCCTGCAATCCAGCATGTCAAGTGCACCCGGACCTTCGAAACGTGCTCGTGCTGCAAGCTCCGCATCTGAGGGACCTACAGGTGAGCCTCCAATGCACAGTTTACACCGGTATACTCATAGACTGCGGAGCAGAACAAAATGTCGGAGACAGGCGTCCTGTGCAACGGGTGCGCCTCCTTGTTGGGAGTGAATCAAGTGCTGCAGCAGGTATGTAGACCACTGCACTCTCATACACATCTACTGATATCTATATTAACAGCCGGTCGTACTACTGTGAGGAGAGTCCGTCTGACTCTACCTGTTCCCCCGGATGCAGGAGAAGGTAAGCGTGAGACTAAACTGAATGTACCCCAGCTCATCCATTCGTATCCAGCAGCAAGTCGTCCTGTGCGTAGAGTACGCATCCGAGAGCCCACCCCCGGACCAGAGTCCCCTGGTGATGTTGCCGGAGACTATCTCTCATCCTCCGGTGACCCGAGAACACCGTCACCGGCCGTACCGTCGACCACACGCGCGGTTCCCGAGAGCCCCCACCATCGACAGCGGCGACTGCGTGAGGAGTTTGTGAGTCGAGAGCCACCAGCAGGGTTCTCTGTCGGAGGTGTAGCACCCTCATTCCGTCCGTTCGTTCCCGCTCACTACGCTTCGCGTCAGAACGCTCCCCAAGCCGAGTTTGGGGATTTTCCTGAGCTGCTCTTCGAAGACATGGAGGAGGTAGGACCTGCCGGAACAGTCGCATACAGCACCAGCGACAGCGACAATGCTGAGTCGATGTCCGCCGCCGCCGTGTCCGAAAGTGATGTTGGACCTGCTGGCGAGGTCTACTTCTCTTCCTCCGCGTCCGATGCATCGTCTGGCAGCATCGGGGAGGTCGGAGTGGGTAGCTATGGCAGCTCGGGAGCTGACGATGACAACTCCCCTCCCAACCACCCATCATTCGCTGCACTCGACGCATCGGAGCAATCGGACTCATACCCTTCGGAGAACCCACCGGTGTCGCCGCCAGACGATGCATCTCACACGACGGCCACAGAAGCGTACACGCGGGGAGAGGTTGAGGAGAGACGGAGATGGATGCGGTGGTTGGAACAAGACACTGCAGTCCTTGACGAGGTAGACCGGGCGGTCACTGCGTCATGGTTCATTGAACATGGTCCGCAGCCTGCCTCGACCTATCTCCGATCAGCGAACGATGCAGCGATGTTGTACGGCCGGGAATGGGTGCTACGAACAGCGTGGAGAAGTCATGGAGCCTAGGATGTCATCATGTAATCTCTATAGCGTTCCAAACTGAGTTACACCGTACTTTATGCTCCGCTGATGCACTTCCGGCAAGACAGATTCGAGGGATCTTGGCATGGAATTGTCGGCATTCACATATGCTCCGGACACTTCGCAAGCTCACAGTGCCGGCCGGCTGCAGGGCTCCGCGGGGCCTCTCACTCTCGTACATAGCACTCCGGCCGGCTGCAGGGCTCCGCGGAGCCGCAGTCCCGCGGGATGCACGCACACTGCCTGCAAGTCAAACTCAAGGGATCTTGGGATAGGATTATCAGCGGCGCAAGCTCACGTTCAGTCAGTCGCCATCAATCCTGCAACACGGAGCTCTAGCTCACAGTGCCGGCCGGGGCCTCTAGCTCTCGTACATAGTACTCCGGCCGGCTGCAGGGCTCCGCGGAGCCGCAGTCCCGCGGGATGCACGCACACTGCCTGCAAGTCAAACTCAAGGGATCTTGGGATAGGATTATCAGCGGCGCAAGCTCACGTTCAGTCAGTCGCCATCAATCCTGCAACACGGAGCTCTAGCTCACAGTGCCGGCCGGGGCCTCTAGCTCTCGTACATAGCACTCCGGCCGGCTGCAGGGCTCCGCGGGGCCTCTCACTCTCGTACATAGCACTCCGGCCGGCTGCAGGGCTCCGCGGAGCCGCAGTCCCGCGGGATGCACGCACACTGCCTGCAAGTCACTCTCAAGGGATCTTGGGATAGGATTATCAGCGGCGCAAGCTCACGTTCAGTCAGTCGCCATCAATCCTGCAACACGGAGCTCTAGCTCACAGTGCCGGCCGGGGCCTCTAGCTCTCGTACATAGTACTCCGGCTACGGAGCCCCGCGGACCTGCTCTCATGCAGAGTAAACCTATAGACTGAGAGCCAAAGTATCTGTACGGAACTACTACCAGGGAGCGGATATAGCACACCGGAGTACCGTATACATGAACCTCATCCATCATCCGGCCGGACAGTAACTATGTGTATTATCGTTTATCCGGTCGGACCCGGCCGGACAGTAAGTATGGTGTTTCGTACAGTCCGGTCGGGCAGTAAGTTTAGGGTACTTTCATGTAATCATGTGGCGCGCGTGCTTTTTGCATCGATCTCCCATGCCCAGCAGGAGTCTGGGGCACCTTTCATGCTTTTCCAGGATTGGATCAACTGTGCGTGGCTGTGGTTGATATTGTCTGGTGTCCGCTTACTCATGTCATTGTAGTGAAGAACAATCAGCGTCACCTGGGTGTCATACGAACCTCGAACCTTTGCACTGAGATCTTGCAGTACTCCTCCGAGCTATTCCCTGCTGTCTGCACCCTCGCGTCCATCGCTCTTCCTCGCTTCGTTGACGCGGATCGTTCGTTCAACTTCGAGAAACTTCATGCCACTGCAGAGTTGGTAGTCCGCAATCTCGATGTCCTCATCGAACGCGCCCATTACCCCTCCTCCGCCATCCGGGAGTCTGCGCTGCGGAGCCGATCGCTGGGTGTTGGGGTTCAAGGACTGGCCGACGTCTTTCGGATGATGGGCATCGCCTTCGACTCGGTCGCGGCGCACTCGATAAACTTGCGGATATTCGAGACGTTGTACCATGGTTGTCTTTCTGCGAGCTGCGCGGTCGCCGAAGAGAAAGGTCCATATCCCACATGGCAAGGCTCTCCAGCTGAAAGTGGTGTTCTCCAGATGGATATGTGGCCTACGCCGTCAACCTCGCTCTACGATTTCGACAATTTGCGGAGGCGTATAGCAACTCATGGTTTGCGTAATGCCATGTTGACCGCCCAGATGCCCACGGCTTCCACAGCTCACGTTCTTGGAAACTCTGAGAGTACAGACCCCCGTATGAGGTGAGCAACGTTTTAGCGTCGAATACCTCTCGCGTACATGGCTAACTTTCCTCTCAATTTTACGTAGTAATGTGACAACGTTTAGGATTGGAAGTGGAGAATACACAGAGATGTGCCCTTACCTGGTGCGCGAGCTCGCCGCCCGAGGACTGTGGACGGAAAGGGTTCGTGTGTCGATTGTCGAACGACACGGTACGTGGAATCATCGCCACTTATGGGGTCGGAATCTCATCTATCTTGTAGGATCGATCGCGCATTTGACCGAGCTTCCGGATTCTGTTAGGGACTTGTACAAGACTTCCTGGGAGATTGACCCTAAGGTCATCGTCGATTTAGCGGCTGCGAGGGGTCCCTTCATCGATCAAAGCCAGAGTATGTCTTTAAGCCTCGCGTGGCCAGATGTGGATCGAATGGTGAGGTTCTCGGTCCGGTCCTGTTGGCAAATCACTAGCTGACGTTGCGAGTAGCAAGAGCTACAGTTGCATGCCTGGGAATCGGGCTTGAAGACCGGGATGTACTACCTTCGCTGCCGGCCTCCCACCTTTCCGTTGCCTTACGGTGTGCCGCGGCTGCGGCCGGTTGTCCCGATGGATGACGACGACGAGTCAGACGATGGCACACCTCCTCCTCCGCTGGAACCAGCTGTGACTTCTGTCACACGCGAAGGTAGTGAAGAAAGGCCGTATTCGCACTCATCCGACGGAACCAACGACGTTTTCCATTCCGCGATTTCCCTAGCCGTCGTTGGCAACAGCAACCCCCTGCCACCTGTAGGTGGTGATTGCGTTGTCGAAGTGGTGACCGGCGAGTGCTCACGGCAAACACCTCGGCGCCACGGAACCGGCATTGGTAGGGGCTTGACTGAATTGTTTTCTTTAAATGACGCGCTAACCGAGATTCAGTAGACGGAGAGAATGCCGTGGCCGACGTAGAATGGCTCGAAAGCGCCAGCGACACCCGCGGGCTTGCGGTATTCGGTGATCAAGCGATCATATCGTGTGATGACGATCCTGTTGAAGGGAGGACATCTTCGTCGCGAAGAGTGCGTATGACGCTTCAGCCTATCGAACTTGGACGCCGGCAGCTCGAGCAGCTTCGCGATATTCTTGGGGGGTGCAAGGGTTCCGACCGAATTCCTTGCTCGGAGTCGGGTGCTACCATTCCGGTCGTGACGCACCCTCCGGATGCGACTGAAGTGGTGGCCGTCCATGACCGGGCGGAGCCCATACCGTCGACTGCGAAAACGGACGATGTCTCTTCAGGGCCTTACTGGTTCGCAGAAGTGTTCCATGGACGAGAGTTGGGTCAACCTCACCATCATGTACCACTCCTCAGTTCTTGTTCCGCGGTGGAGAGTCTCACTGGCGACGTTTGTGTCCTGCAACCGGGAACAATATGCGATGGATGCGATGCTTGACGATTGTGAGTGACACACTAATCATTGCTACGACTGGTCGGCCATGCATCTGACCACAGGTTATTTAGACGGAATAGTCCGCACTCCTACTACTTATGCCAGGTACCGTTTCGCCGATATCGTTTGGAACTCTAAATACTCTCCTGTTCTCGCTCCCATGTTTCCGCCTTATCT
The DNA here is from genome assembly GCA_033807695.1 of Daedaleopsis sinensis. Classification (NCBI taxonomy): domain Eukaryota; kingdom Fungi; phylum Basidiomycota; class Agaricomycetes; order Polyporales; family Polyporaceae; genus Daedaleopsis; species Daedaleopsis sinensis. Next base: position 3,177,246 of record CM066310.1, on the reverse strand, counting down.
AATTCAAACATGCGAAATGCCAATGTCGATTTATTTCTGATACATTCCCTAACTTACGTCGGCTGGTCCCACTCTCAACCTTGAGTCTTGTCACAGACAAACTACGAGCTATTGCCGCTGGAGGGAGTGGCTAACGTCGCATTTGCCTTTCAACAGCGATTCTGCCAATGTTTTCTGAGCCCGTTCGCGAACATGACCGATGGACAACTTCATTCTAGAACTGGTTTTGTCGTTCAGCGCACGCACCGGCAACGTGTGCTTGGAAAACGCGCCAGCGCGCACCGCATACGAAACGAGCAGCTCCCATCCACCGTTCATTATGTAGTACGCCGGTTGTCATATGTCCCGGGCGGCGGCACGATCAAGTACTGGGCGCTGGGCGCTGGACGGCTACAAATATCGGTGTACATACTATCCTATAAAACCATTGACACTTGCCTCCCCATTGCTCGAGCCATCGGTTCTCGAGTAGCCTTCACAATGTCTATCGTACCCGGGCCAGTACACGAGAGTTGCGGAGACGGTGGGGGTAGTGGTCTTTACTAGGTATACATAGATAAGTCATCGCGGAGAAGGTGATATGGACGTTTCAAACGTCTCCGACATCATCACCTCGGGATTGCGAATCTCCCGCACTGGTACGTGCTGCTTACTATAGCTCACCTACCGTGTTGGCGTTAGCCCGCTGATGGCATGTCCGGCTTAGATGGCATGTGCGATAACAATTACGTATTGTCGCTATCGAGACAACTTCCGAACTCCCGACAGACCGATTCGAGTCCAATGCTGTCTCGTGAATCTTTCGTTTCTACATCATGCTACACGGGCGCATCCTACAATGGTATGTCATGCGCCAAGCGAGGTCTAGCCGTTCGCTAATCTTTCTTCGAATCAGCAGCTGCGAAAGCCCCGCTCCACTGGTGATCGTTACATTGAAACCAGGTTGGTCGATCGTGATCTTGGCTGAGACCGCCAAGATAATATCGGCGAAATATGGTCGTCCTGGAATTTACATCAGATGGTCTGCCCGTCGCATGTACGTGATCAAGGTGGATCGTACCGGTGATGGGAGGCGTGTCCTTGATCGTATAAGATCAGCAACGCCGACTGACATGGATTGCTTCATCTTTACCGCCCCGCATCTTTTTTACCCTCCATCGTGCGGCTGAGCCCGCCTGTCTTCTTCTACGCCGCGGCATCGCGGACCCGGATGTTTCTTCGGCACTCTCGTCCTCAACGTCTGTCAGCTCTACGATTGCCTCCCCAATCCTTGCGTCCGCCACTTCGTGTACTGAAAGGCAGCATGCCAATCCCCGACATTCTTCCACAAAACCCATCTGTGGTAGGATATTTGACGCCATGAGACGGAGTTGATGTTCGCCGGCTGATTGCGTGTCGAAATCCCCAGGGACTGGGAAAAGCACCACTGATGGATGAAGCGGGATGTCAAGCTCCACGAGTTCCACTGTGTTGTGACGGCACTCGTTTACGATCGTCGCCACCATTCTTCCTCGTCCTCCACGCTCCAGTTTCGTGATGGAGCCTTGTATATGTGGGTCGTATAGGGAGGTTTGGTGGAGGGGATGAGAAGGTGCGTAGTATGATTCGTGTGAGATGGCGTTGATCTTGACCTGCACCCCTTCGTAGAGAGGTGTTGGTGGAGAGGTGTATAAGGTGTATACGTGGGTCTGTTTGGCTCCCATGTCACGGCGCGACCATAGAGCGTACGAGGTCCAGCGAGCGAGAATCAGAGTAGATGGGCCCATATCGAGGAAGTTGTGTTAAGAACGGATAACTAGCAGACAGTTCAGCTATTCTCTATATATACGTAAATTTGAGCACTGAGGAATACTCACTGCAGTGATTGATTGAACCGCCTCGATGTCAGATACGTCAAAGAGTACGTGCATTAGTAAAGGACTGACCCTGTCCGTGAGGGTATTTTGCTCCCCTTTGACGAAGGTAATGCGGAGATTAAAAGTGATCTAATGTATATAGCTATCGTGAGTCTCAAGCAATATATTGACTGCTATGCAGTGGCGGGGGGGTTTCGTAATATAATAATGCTGAGTCAATACAAGGTTTTCGTTGTACTCTAAAGTATCTGTTTGCTGAATTGAAGTTGAATCATTGGAATCTAGACCAATTGTGGTCACCTAGCTAACCCATTGTTGAAAGAGGGCCACATCACATTATATTTCCGTGCTGTTCGGGTCACCTCCTTCTTGCTTTATAATCGCTGATCACAACACCTCCTTATTGCTTTACAGGTGTTGTTCACAACACCTCTTTATTGTTTTATATGTGTTGATCACAACACCTCCTTCTTGTATTATAGGTGCTGATATATCACATTCTTAAGTTAACGATTGTGCTGAGGCGATATTTTCAGAATACTCACTCTCTACCAGTACAGGTAACTATCTTTATTGTTCAGTGTGATGTTACCAATAGCATTGACTTAGGCATTATTCCATAGCAACCTACAGAGTCTAACACAACCAGTAGTGCTGGGATCATGTGAAAGTTGCTTGCATCATGCTGAATAACCTTTGAATTTGTAGTAACTTCCAGCAGTTATATATGAGTGTATTGTGTCTGGACTAACATCTCACCTGACAACCTCACACACAGCTCTAGCTTGTGCCTTGGAAACATGTTCGCATCCTGGTAAACCAGTCTTAGCAGTGCCGATGTCATTGCTATTGGGGCTCTCATGCAGGGACTGCGTGACTCTAATAAGATCTCATCTTGCATTTATACATGAAGTGCTATCTACTACCTCTGAAAACTTGTTCATGTTGTGGCAGACCAGTGATGGAAGTATTGCTACTAAGTATCAGGATTATGCGTAGGAGCTCTGTCTCTGGCCCCCCGAAAGATGTTTGAGTTGAGGTAGACCAGTGACATCAATGTCATTTCTATCTGGAGTCTTATGAATCGGCTATTTTTCTTTACGGAAATATTTTGTTGTGGATGTACATGCAGTCATATTTACTGCCTCTGACATTAGTTCAGATCGTGGTAGACTGGTTTCAGCAGTATTGCTGCTATCAGATTTCCCCTCCCAATCTCTATCTGCTCCCTCCGAACTTAGTTCGAGTTGTTGTAGACCTGCCTCCACAGTATTGCTGTTTCTGACTTTGATCTATAGCCTCCAGAGCTAGTTCGAGTCATGGCAGACTTATTTCAGCAGTATTGCCCCTATCAGAGTCCCTCTCCCAAGCTCCGTCTACTGTCTCCGCACATAGTTCAAGTTGTTGTAGACCTGTCTCCGCAGTATTGCTGCTTCCGAGTTCTATCTACCACCTCCGAAGCTAGTTCGAGTCGTGGTAGACCGGCGTCAGCGGTATCTTGGCTTCCGAGCTCCATCTACCACCTCTGAAGCTAGTTTGAGTATGTTTGAGTTATGGTAGACCAATGTCGCCTGTATAGTTGCTCCCAAGTTCCATCTACGGTCTGTGAAGCTAGTTCAAGTGGTGGTATACCAATGTCGGCCGTATGGTTGCTTCTAAGTTCCAACTACTGCTTCTAAAGGTTGTTCAAATTGTGGTAGAATGGTTCAGCAGTATTGCTCCTATCAGAGTCCATCTCCCAAGCTCCATCTACCATCTCCGGACATAGTTCAAGTTGTTGTAGACCTGTCTCCACAGTATTGCTGCTTCCAAGTTCTATCTACCACCTCTGAAGCTAGTTCGAGTCGTGGTAGGCAGGTGACCGCGGTATTGTGGCTTCCGAGCTCCCTCTACCTCCTCCGAAGCTGGTTTGAGTCTTGATAGACTGTTGTCAGCGGTATTGTGGCTTCCGAGCTCCATCTACCACCTCCGAAGCTAGTTCGAGTCGTGGTAGACCGGCGTCAGCGGTATCTTGGCTTCCGAGCTCCATCTACCACCTCTGAAGCTAGTTTGAGTATGTTTGAGTTATGGTAGACCAATGTCGCCTGTATAGTTGCTCCCAAGTTCCATCTACGGTCTGTGAAGCTAGTTCAAGTGGTGGTATACCAATGTCGGCCGTATGGTTGCTTCCAAGTTCCAACTACTGCTTCTAAAGGTTGTTCAAATTGTGGTAGAATGGTTCAGCAGTATTGCTCCTATCAGAGTCCATCTCCCAAGCTCCATCTACCATCTCCGGACATAGTTCAAGTTGTTGTAGACCTGTCTCCACAGTATTGCTGCTTCCAAGTTCTATCTACCACCTCTGAAGCTAGTTCGAGTCGTGGTAGGCAGGTGACCGCGGTATTGTGGCTTCCGAGCTCCCTCTACCTCCTCCGAAGCTGGTTTGAGTCTTGATAGACTGTTGTCAGCGGTATTGTGGCTTCCGAGCTCCATCTACCACCTCCGAAGCTCGTTCGAGTAGTGGTAGACTGGTGTCTGCAGTATTGTGGCTTCTGAGCTCCATCTACCTCCTCTGAAGCTAGTTCGAGTCATGGTAGACCTGTGTCTGCAGTGCTTGCTTCTTCCGAGCTCCATCTACCTTCTCTGAAGGTAGTTCGAGTCGTGGTAGACTGGTGTCTGCAGTATTGTGGCTTCTGAGCTCCATCTACCTCCTCTGAAGCTAGTTTGAGTCATGGTAGACCTGTGTCTGCAGTGCTTGCTTCTTCCGAGCTCCATCTACCTTCTCTGAAGGTAGTTCGAGTCGTGGTAGACCGGTTTCAGCCATATATTTGCTTTCAGGCTCCATCTACAGACTCTCAAGCTAGTTCAAGTGCTGGTAGACCACTGTCGGCCGTCATCTAGAAATAGGCACAGTACATGGGCATGGATTATCATAGTGATAGTTATCTGTAATATTGGTAGAGACTGACCATTTGTTGATGATGGCTGTCAAAGATCCCTGGGTCGTCTTGTACGATCACATTCTAGCACTCACGATGAGCGTTATCGTGAGTGACAGCATTATACGAGTGCACGGGGGTGGTATTTTACTTTGGGGCTTGCTTGTGGTAACGATAGACCATTCAGAGGGAAACAGTGGCCGATCATATTCAAGCTAGTACGAGTACTGTATAGGGATAGTAGTACTACTACAGCATGGTAGACGTGTCGACATGCTCATGTCAGATGCCGCCTTGATAACCGGTGACTTGAGGTGCTGTCGCATTGGAATGAGTAGAAGACCGGGAGGATGCCTATGGCAAGTCAGGACACATACCTCATCAATCCATGGCTGGCTGCATCGTTGTCGTGCAGGTACTTGCCGTTCGAAAACAAGAGACTCGTAGTCAGCTGCTACAGTAACCAGCAGACATAAAGCCCCCACAGATTGCAGCCTAGCCAGCATAGGTAGACCAGCATAGGCAGACCAGCATAAGCAGACCAGTAGCCCTACAGTAGCACAAGACCTAGACACAGTGCACAACAGTAGACTCTAGAGGTCACAAAGAGGGCAGGGTCAGAGATCTGAGAGGGTGACGATCGCGAGCACACCAAGTCCGTAGTCGAGCATCAGCGTCAAGGTGACCTGGAAACCGTGCATTGGTTTAGGGCAGGCAAAATGTACTATATTGGGCAACTGGCTGAGCGCTGGCCCTCAGATTGTGAAACACGATCCCGTTCCCCTCGGCTTAAGCCTCGGATCCACTTGCAGTACTTACAGTAGTGCTACTAGGCTGTCACCAGCAGCACTATGTTTCGTAGCTTCAAATCAATAGAGCGCTGTATAACGTAATATTTATTGTGCTTTAATCTACAATAGATTACCATTATTTGACGGAAAAGACCACCTTTTACCAATTATTTGTCCGACACGATCACTCATTACCATAGATGATCAAGCCCGGACGAGCGCTACCGAAGAGTATCAGTCTCTATCATTGTTCGTAGTAAGTTATCATCCTCTACCGTCCAGTGACCGTTTTCCTGATGGTATAGTTGCTTCCAAGTTCCATCATAGTCTCTAAAGCTAGTTCGAAATGTGGTAGACTGGTTTCAACGGTGTTGCTACTGTCAGAGTCCCTCTCCTGAGCTCTGTCTACTGCCTCCAAACATAGTTCAAGTTTTTTTACACCTGTCTCCACAGTATTGTCGCTTACGAGCTCCATCTACAGCCTCTGAAGCTAGTTCGGGTCATGGTAGACTGGTGACGGCAGTATTGTGGCTTCCAAGCTCCCTCTACCTCCTCCGAAAATTGTTTGAGTTGTCGCAGACTGGTGACGGCAGTATTGTGGCTTCCGAGCTCCATCTACCTCCTCCGAAGCTAGTTCGAGTCGTGGTAGACCGGTGTCCGCGGTATTGTGGCTTCCGATCTCCCTCTACCTCCTTCGAAGCTAGTTCGAGTCGCGGTAGACCGGTGTCTGCCGTATTGTGGCTTACGAGCACCATCTACAGCCTCTGAAGCTAGTTCGGGTCGTGGTAGACTGGTGACGGCAGTATTGTGGCTTCCGAGCTCCCTCTACCTCCTCCGAAGATTGTTTGAGTTGTCGCAGACTGGTGACAGCAGTATTGTGGCTTCCAAGCTCCATCTACCTCCTCCGAAGCTAGTTCGAGTCGTGGTAGACCGGTGTCCGCGGTATTGTGGCTTCCGATCTCCCTCTACCTCCTTCGAAGCTAGTTCGAGTCGCGGTAGACCGGTGTCTGCCGTACTGTGGCTTTCGAGCTCTATCTACCTCCTCTGTAGCTAGTTCGATTCGTGGTAGACCGGTGTCTGCAGTGTTTGCTTCTTCCGAGCTCCATCTGCCTCCTCTAAAGCTACTTCGAGTCGTGGTAGACCGGTGTCCGCGGTATTGTGGCTTCTGAGCTCCCTCTACCTCCTCTGAAGCTAGTTCGAGTCGTGGTAGACCGGTGTCTGCCGTATTGTGGCTTCCGAGCTCCATCTACTTCCTCTGTAGCTAGTTCGAGTCGTGGTAGACTGGTGTCTGCAGTATTGTGGCTTTCGAGCTCTATCTACCTCCTCTGTAGCTAGTTCGATTCGTGGTAGACCGGTGTCTGCAGTGTTTGCTTCTTCCGAGCTCCATCTGCCTCCTCTAAAGCTACTTCGAGTCGTGGTAGACCGGTGTCCGCGGTATTGTGGCTTCTGAGCTCCCTCTACCTCCTCTGAAGCTAGTTCGAGTCGTGGTAGACCGGTGTCTGCCGTATTGTGGCTTCCGAGCTCCATCTACCTCCTCTGTAGCTAGTTCGAGTCGTGGTAGACTGGTGTCTGCAGTATTGTGGCTTTCGAGCTCTATCTGCCTCCTCTGTAGCTAGTTCGATTCGTGGTAGACCGGTGTCTGCAGTGTTTGCTTCGTCCAAGCTCCATCTGCCTCCTCTCAAGCTACTTCGAGTCGTGGTAGACCGGTGTCCGCGGTATTGTGGCTTCCGAGCTCCATCTACCTCCTCCGAAGCTAGTTCGAGTCGCGGTAGACCGGTGTCTGCCGTACTGTGGCTTCCGATCTCCCTCTACCTCCTTCGAAGCTAGTTCGAGTCGCGGTAGACCGGTGTCTGCCGTATTGTGGCTTACGAGCTCCATCTACCTTCTCTGAAGGTAGTTCGAGTCGTGGTAGACTGGTGTCTGCAGTATTGTGGCTTCTGAGCTCCCTCTACCTCCTCCGAAGCTAGTTCGAGTCGTGGTAGACCGGTGTCCGCGGTATTGTGGCTTCCGATCTCCCTCTACCTCCTCTGTAGCTAGTTCGAGTCGTGGTAGACTGGTGTCTGCAGTATTGTGGCTTTCGAGCTCTATCTACCTCCTCTGTAGCTAGTTCGATTCGTGGTAGACCGGTGTCTGCAGTGTTTGCTTCTTCCAAGCTCCATCTGCCTCCTCTAAAGCTACTTCGAGTCGTGGTAGACCGGTGTCTGCAGTATTGTGGCTTCCGAGCTCCCTCTACCTCCTCTGAAGCTAGTTCGAGTCGTGGTAGACCGGTGTCTGCAGTGTTTGCTTCTTCCGAGCTCCATCTACCTCCACTGAAGCTAGTTCGAGTCGTGGTAGACCGGTGTCGGCGGTATCGTTGCTTCCGAGCTCCATCGGCCTCCTCTAAAGCTACTTCGAGTCGTGGTAGACCGGTGTCCGCGGTATCGTGGCTTCCGAGCTCCATCTACCTCCTCTGTAGCTACTTCGAGTCGTGGTAGACCGGTGTCTGCAGTGTTTGCTTCTTCCGAGCTCCATCTGCCTCCTCTGAAGCTACTTCAAGTCGTGGTAGACCGGTGTCCGCGGGATTGTGGCTTCCGAGCTCCATCTGCCTCCTGTGAAGCTAGTTGGAGTCGTGGTAGACCGGTGTCGGCGGTATTGTGGCTTCCGAGCTCCATCTACCTCCTCTGAAGCTAGTTCGAGTCGTGGTAGACTGGTGTCGGCGGTATTGTGGCTTCCGAGCTCCATCTACCTCCTCTGAAGCTAGTTCGAGTCGTGGCAGACTGGTGTCGGAGGTATCGTGACTTCCAAGTTCCATCTATAGTCTCTGAAGCTAGTTCGAGTAGTCGCAGACTGGTGTCGGAGGTATCGTGACTTCCAAGTTCCATCTCCAGTCTCTGAAGCTAGTTCGAGCCATGGTAGAACGATGTCAGCCATATAGTTGCTTCCGAGTTTCATCTACAGTCTCTGAAGCTAGTTCAAGTCGTGGTAGAACAATGTCGGCCATATAGTTGCTTCCAATTTCCATCTACAGTCTCTGAAGCTAGTTCAAGTTGCGGCAGACAGGTTTCACGAGTATTGCTGCTATTGCACTTCTCCTTCCGGGCTCCGTCTACCGTATCTGAACTTAGTACATTTCGTGGTAGACCAGAATCGGAAGAATTGTCAAGCTAGTTGAAGTCGAGGTAAACTGGTGACGACAGCATTGGGTCTATCAGGGTTCTGCTTCCAAGTTCCGAGCTTCAAGTTTATCTTCTGACCCCATAACTACTTCGAGACGTGGTAGATCGGTGGTGGCGGTGTCGTTGTCATCCGGACTGTTCTACGTGGACTATCTGTCTCTACTAAGACCCCACCTTAAGTGCAGTCTATCAGCCTCGCTGGCAAGCTGAAGGTTGAACCATCCTTCGCAGCTTCCATGCTGCTCCCAAGCTCGCCTGCCGGTGATCCGATGACGTTTCCCGTGATCCGAACATTAGTCCACCCACCCCCCCGGCGGCAATGTATAGCAATGAACGCCCGTCGGATGCCCTCCAACCTCCGAGTCCCCACTGCCCAGACATCATTCAGATCGAGCGCATGCTATGCCGTCAGCGACACCGTGCGTGTTGGTCATGGTCTTGTATGCCGCCGATGCTCGAACGTCTACTATATACGAAGCTTGTAAGTCACCATGTTTCGTAAGTTTTCCTAAACTCGAACATTCGAACACGTTACTCAATTACTCGAGTAATGCACCAGCCAGTACACGTAGGCCAGGATCACCCCCGATCATATCAATAGGAATCACTTCCGTGCCGTTGAACGTTCAAGCAATAGGCGTTGAAGATGAACGTGGCCTGCCTCTGCGTCAATCCTGGCGCAGGAGCTTATAAGGAGCCGGGTGTGATGTACGTCGGATGAGGGCGGTGCCATCTATCAGAAAAGTGACAGTGGGTGCAGCGTAGTCGCTGACTAGCAAACCAAACTTCACAGTGAGACTGCAAGATGAATCATGTGGCCACGAGTGGAAGACACCAGGAGTTGACTCAGCGGATGAGGAAGAAAGAAAGATGTCGAAGACGTTCGCTAGCAGCGAGTCTGGGCCTACTACCGGCTTGGCGTAGGCTTGAAGGCGACCTCGTGGGGATGGGAAGTGCATCACGAGCCGTCCTGCGGTACCAGACCCCTGACGGGACTTGTTTTACAGATGGACGTCGCGCTCAGGCTCGAGTCGCGCACCGTCGACACCCGCTACCTGCACCCCATCAGCGCGGGTCGCATCGCATGCACCTTGGCGGTCATGACGCTCTCGCGGATCCCCGAGGGCGCGGAGTCGAGGATGAGCTCGTGCTTCCGGCGCTGGTTCGCACGAAGCTCCTTCGGCGCGTACGCGTGCCTCGACTTGCTCGCGTTCGGGTGCATTCCCATCCGTCACCAGCTCTTCGCGTCTGCGGACGAGTTCGCGCGCAACGCCATCGTCTGGGACTGCATGCGCATGCTCACGGACGTCGTGAGGGGCTGCACCGAGTTCGGCCCAAACGGCTACATGCTATTCCGCGCACCCAGCGGGCAGAAGGACGGACGCGCGCTCGCGCTGGTTATGATGTTGTACGAGCCTGAGGCGGTACCGACGCTGTCCAGCATCTGGAGATGTACCAGATCGGTACGTTCCGCGCGCGGAGGAGTGTGTTGCACTGATGTTTCCTTTTTGCGGCATGGGCATGCAGTACATACAGCTCGGATTACATGCTGAGGGTGCTCGGTTGGAATACGGCTATAAACTAGCAGAAACATCGTAAGGAGATCGTTGCCGTGAACCTGGCTGAGTATGCACCCCGGCGTGAGCAGCTTCTACAGCCAACTCCGTGCACAATATGCTCACAGCGCTTTCGATCCGCAGACGACCGGCAATCTACAGAACGTGTGAGGGACAACGCAGGGAACTAGGCAGAGGTCTTTCGTAGCGCTAGGTTCAGTTGGTGGATCAAATTTCAGGATGTCTTCACGCACCTTCGTCAGGTATGTCGTTCTCCTTTGCCAACTCTCGTCGGGTGCAATCCCATTTCGACTGACAGAGACCGACAGGTTGTGTTAACCTTGCATGCTATACAGAACCCGTTACACCTGCCAGAGCTATTACCCTCTCTAAATCGCATGCAGACCGCGGCAAGGGCTTTCTCGTGGTCTGCATACACCCTGCTCTCCCGCTTCCAGTCCGTGGGCAACCAGCTTGCCTCCGCGAGGACGTTTACGTGGCTGCTAACATCGTCAACATAGTGCCAGAAGGGTCCGTTGCGTTCCCTCGAGTGCAAGAGGAGGTGGAGTCTGGGGTGTGTCTTCAGTTCAGGTGTGCCCCGTCCTTCGTCTCCACACTCGGTACACACTCGGCACAACGTCATTGTCCAGGAACGTATCCTTCAGATGTCCGGATACGGAGAGGTACGCTCTCTGTAAAGTATCTTTTGCTCTCCGTCCCGGACAGCTCTGTGTAGGTACAACCCTGCGGTCATCGGCGCTGACCCGCTAACATACAGGTTAACGTCGGCTCGAACGGCACAGGAACTAGCACGGTCTTCAAGCTCTTCATCAGGCTGTTCGACCCGAATGACGGCCAGATCCTCATTGTATCTCACGACATCCGCACGCTAAAACTGCACGATCTTCGCCGAGCGATCTCCGTCCTCTTCCACTGAGACTTCATGCACTTTTGTCTCTCAGTGCGTATCCCCTCCGCTAACTGTTCGATGCACCCTCACCCTCACCGTGTTGCTCTCTTCTAGATACGCAACAACATCGCGATCAAAAACCCATCCGTGTGCTGCGACGAGACGCACATCCGGCTCGCCTCGCGGCGCGGTGGCGCAGAGGTCGCCATCAGACAGCTCCCCGGCGGTTTCGACGCGTACCTCCAGCCATCAGTGTCATCTAGCTCATGCTTGGGCCCGGTACACGGGTCGAAGACACTGTTTGGGAACACGTTCGACATCTTCCCGTGCGCGACGCGGCGGGCATGGGGACTGTGGTCATGGCAGAACTCAGTGGCGGCCAAATGCAGAGGCTCGCCGTGTGAGTGTTACCGTCTAGGGTCCTATTGCTGCACGTGTACTGGCTGCTGTGCATGGGACTTGCGGCGCGAGGACGTTCATACGGTCTGTAGTGCATGACAACATGGACACGAAACTGGGCTTCAAGTTGCTGCTGTTCGACGAGCCGAGTGCGTTGCTCGACCCTGGCGATAAGCACAGTGAGTTCCAGCTTTGAGTTTCGCATGGCTCGTTACTCACGAGCGCGTCCGTCCATATCATTTCAACCGGGTGCGTAACTTGAGGGGAAACAAGACTATGGTCTTCTACACTCGGCGCTTCGTCAACCCGACGAGACACGCGGACCTCATCCTGTCGGTACCCAACTTTGGGAGTTTCACAAAGGCTCTCATTCTTAGTGTCGGTTATATAAACGAGTCCGGGATATTGGAGAGTGCTGACGAGTGCCGTCCGCTCTCTGCCCCGGGGGCAGAAGCACGGCACACACACCCTGTTTGTATGCGGGCATAGTATATATACTACAAGAATTCTTGAACTCAGGGTCGCTGATTTGTCTGACCGGGGTGTGAATTTATAGCCGAAAAGACCCTGAGAAGGAAGTTGCTCTAGTCGGCCTGCGCCGTACCTGCGTGCCCAACCCTAGCCAGGAGCGCTTTTCGTGCCTGTTCAGGATTTGTCGTACTCGACGCCGCGCCTCCGATATTCGGCTGCCCCCGACTGCACGATAAACCCAGTTCGAAGAGTTACGGTTACGTGTACGACAATGCTGGCTCTGGACCGGAGGCCCTTTTACTCCTCACTATATCGTGCTCTTGCTCTTGGTGGCCAGTGAATGCTTGGGCCGTACACTCACGTTAGCAAAGTCGGAGTAATATCAAATTTGTAGGACAAGTCCACCTAGTGGTGATCAGACTCTCCGCCCGTGCAGTCTACTGCATGTGAGTGTGAGAGGGCGCGGATGAAACACATCCATTGTAAGCAGTATGGGCAAATCTCAAGCATGTGCAGGTCATAGTTCGCTGCCCGTGCTCCGCAATGTCATTCGGCTGCCTCTGGTGGAATATGAATGCTCAAATAGCAGGTAAGTAGAACTGCATGGCCTTATAAAAATCTAACTTGAGCACGTTCGTTTGCGTTTAGATCGTGGAGCTAATCCATGTTGTTCTTCAGAGCACGGCATGATACTCACCCCAAATCATTTAGCCCTACAGCTCTACCGAACGCATTCACGCATGCAGCGCCATAACAAACACACATGCTAAACACGCTTGGGGTTCGCGTTGCTAACTTTTCACATTAAACCTAGTCATCAGTACAGCTAGCGACTGGGTACAACGACGCCGGTGGATGGTGATACCACGGCGCACTCAGTGCACTGCGCAGGATTGATCAACATCCTCCGTAGTCGAGCATTAATAACATAGAACATACCTAAGCACACCAGCCCTGTAGCGCAATGTTTCCGGTCCAGGTTCTGCGCTAGGACTTGGCTCCGAGATTATGGCTATGCGTACTCTCTTGGGCGATACGTTATATTGAATCGCTCATCTGAATCGTGGCGCGACGTACCTTGTTTGGCAGTACAGTCCATCTTTCGGCACAGGCTGGCGAGCAGCAATCCTGTTCGACAGGTAGGCTATGTACAGCTTCCTTCTCCTCGCGGTGCCAAGAAGGGTGACATTCGTGTTCAAGAAGCGCGTTCTTCGTTCGTCGGCACTCGTAGATCTTCATCTTCTTCTCAAGAAATTCGCGGCGCAGAGGGGAAGTGACCATTACACTCGGCGCTCTCTCCAGCGACGGCGACGGCCGCCGCGGTTGTTCGTCCACCTCCCCGTGCAAAGAGGGCGTCGAAGTCGGCGGTGGCGCGGTCGAATCCCGTATAGCGCAGGGAGAAAGTTGATGGAGACTGCGACAACACGGATTATCTGTTGAAATGCATTAGCTACGCGGCGCGTCCGCAAGCTTGTACATACCCTTGACACCGACGACCATCCTCCGCCTATGATCGTAACTGACATCACGCGAAACAGTCTTGAGGACGCGCCTGTGGCAGTTACGCACTTAGTTGTACCTGTGGAACAGTAGCATGCGCGAGAATAGGAGACGTACTTGTCAACCAGGGTGAAACCATCCGTCCATACTCATACGGACGGCGCATGGGAAAGGTTCCGCTAGACGGGGTCTGCAAACACGCTCGACTAAAGGACACGCGAGATCACTCACTTGTCCGTAGCTTGGATCGAGACGACATGGGGGCCGTCCGCTCGCCGATAAACTCCGCTTAGAATGGGTGTCACAGGGAGAAGACTCTGGTTAAAGGGGAATGCACTTACCGGTCGCCCCGGACAGCAGTCACGAATGCCCCCATAAGCCCAAGCGCACCACTCCCCACCACCGGCAGTGCGTCTCCAGCGTTCGGTGGCATCGACAAATCGAGGGCGGAAGGCGGTCGTGTGTGTGGCTTCGAGGGCAAAGGGGAGGACGTCGGACGACGAGTGTGGGGGCAAGGACGCTCTGTGCTGTGAGTGCAGGCTACGCGAATGCCACCGGTTCTGTGATGAAGCGACCTTGGGGGTTGGGCGATGAAGCGGACTTGGAGTTTGACCGTTCGAAGGAGGCAGAGTTGGACGGGATGCCGCTCAGGGAGCAGTTGAGGATGGTGATAGTGAAGGACGGCTGGAGGAGGACGAGCGGGTTGTGTACAAATAAAGGAACTAGCCAGTGTAATTTCCCATCCCGTGGCTATTATCGGAGAGAAGGCATTCGCGGGCGCACACGGAACAAGCACTGGAAGGTCCTGCTCATCGCGCGTGGCGGGATAACGCCGCTCAAAGAGCAAGCCCTGCCAGCGCATGTTCGCTGGGCGCCCGCGAATGCTTTCTCTCCTCGTGTGGAGGAGGTTAGTAACTCTCAAACGCTGTCGAGAGGCGCAGCGCGTGATATTGTCGTAGTGAGAATCCGAAATGGCAATATTGTGTAGACTTGGGCATTTCAAAGTGGCAGTGCGACGGCAAACTCTATTGGTGGCGGCTTAGTGCAGATCTTCGAGTTTCAACTGCTTGCAAGTGCATCAAAGGCGGCCCGGTAATTCCGATTTCTGTAATCTGATCTAATCTGCGTACAATTCTTATCTCGCGTTCTGCGGAAAACGTACATGATGAATAACTATTGCTGCGGTAGTTCGACTCCAAGCAGCTTGTCGTGTACGTAGCTCTCGAGCCCGCCGATTGAACCAAGAGGGAACAGGAATATATGTGTTTGCGCAGTCAGGGCGATGGTCTCATGGACTTCCCACTACAAGTAGGATACCCGCGTGTGTTCCAAGGAGTAAGGACGACGTCCGGGAACATTACCCGCCGCACTCTAGCGGTCCTTCTCGGTACATGCGAGTGCGCGGTCTTCTCAAGAAACGACGTCAACGTGGGCTTTCGCTTTCAAGTGCTCAACGACGACGGACGGCGACGACACGTACGACGCGGCGGCGGCGTCGCGCTCCTGTGACCTGGTCGTGCGCGCGACGCTGGAGTCGGTTGTCGCGCAGAGCGATATAAATCCAACCCGGTGTTATGTCCACGAACTTCTCTTTCAGATGTTGAAACAGCTTGATGTGGAGGGTAAGTTGATCGTTATGCACGAATATCTTCGCGCTCGACGTACCAAGTTCACCCCATACGTCGCTGAGCGTAGCAGAGCCGCAAGGACCGTTTGCACGCGCCGCAGACGATGTACTGCATCGTATTTCGTGGGGAGAGGGTGGTATCGGCATGTGCTTCCATTCGCTCCACAACGTTGGGCTACTCACCGATAAATTCTCCAAACCCCATCACGTGCGGGACGTTCGGACGCTTTCCGTCGCGAGCTCTGAGGCAGATAAAAGAGCGAAGACAGGACAGATCCCAGTTCTCCGACTACGTACGTAGAGGACGAATAAGTCGCGGGCGACATTCCCCTCACTCTCTGCTGTGGACATACTTTCTCCGGCAGACTCTGGGAAGTGAATATCCTAGGAGATAGGCTGACGGGACGAGATGTCCTTGGCGGGAGCTCGCACTCGAGACCTGGAAAGATTAACGATGAAGTTGGACGAATAAATGACATTGGTGCTCACAGGAACGCGGAACCCGAGAGGGATCGAGCAAATGTAAGTGGAGAAGTCTTGCCCGGACGAGTGTTCCAAATGTTGAGGAGGTTCGAGTTGCAGGCAGTTGAGATGGGGGAGATATAAAGAGTGTGGCAGGTTGAAAAGTTGACCTCACGGTAAGACGACGCGCAGGAGCGTATCCTCACGTTCCCCAAATTGAACGATCACGTGCCAGGTGCACGAAAGCGGTCGTCACAGCCCCTAATCCGAGTTTTCAAGCTGTGACTCTGAGGTCTGTCGTGACTCTCGGGCTTGAAACTTGAGGCTCTGAGGTCCAAAGCCTAACTCTGATGATCGGGAATACGCTACTGGCTGGTAGATAGTTCCTAGTATACATGATTAACTATGGTGTATTCCCGATCACTCGAATCTCCGTCTATTATCATGATCGCTGGCATCGTCCACGGCCAGGATACGCGCCGGGCATTGTACATCAACTTTTATATACTCCGACATCACCGGCGATGATCTTATCTTACCAGCCCCTCATAATCTTATCTAACTTGATGAATCGGAATCTTTCGTGTCCAGGTTTGCCCGGAGGGCCGTGCGTATACAACTCGACGGTGTCATATGTGGATTGCACGGAAAAAGACTCGCCACTACCCTAGTCCCGACTTGAACTCACACCCAACGTTCACCCGCTAAGTAAGAGTACCCTCATGGCTCACGTCTCCACTTTGTAATCTAGACCGATATGGGCGACTAGTAGCTGGTGGCGCGTTCTCGGTGCGTACCTCACACGAGACCCTCCACTGCACTGGCAATCGAACTCAAACTCTAGCAACACCCACGGCTCCGATGGTCTAATCTGTCAGGCTGAACTGCCACCCGCCAGCTGTCGAACGCCTGCCTGCTCCAAACAATGCATGTGCTGTCCTGAAAGATGCGCGGACGACATGCGTTAGCATCAGCGTATGTTCTAGCGTCAGAAATCAGCCTCGACACAAACTCATACTGACAGAGATATAGCCTGACACTTGTCTATGGGCGTTCCTACTAAGACGGCTGCTCCGAATACTCAATTCTCCACGTTCGACAACCACGGGCGGGTACCTGTAGAAACAGAGAACAGAGGCCAGGCCGGCGTTTGCGACCTTACAACATAAGAGAATACCTGTCAAGACTCATGAGAACGACGTCACGGTTGACGAGCGAGTGCATCCGACCAGGTACGTTTGCGCACCACCACCATGTCGTGGACCGCTCTAACCTCCCAGGCTGAAGACTCCGCGATGGCGCGCTCATAACACGCTCATCGGCCAAGGGAAGTACGTGTCCCGTGTCTCTATGTTTGTGATTGATGTACGGCGCGAGGCCCGCACGGCGGATGGTTCAGGCTGCCGTGCGCCCACAAGCTCCACCGCGAGCTGGGCTGTGGCCACATATCGGGATCTGGGAGCGTGCCAGCTGTATGCGTGAAATCATCTCAAGGAAGGGATCAAGCAGATTCGAATCACGACGCTCAGAGCCGACTCAACGCCTCGTTATCACCGGGTATCGGGCTCGTCAGAACGTCGTCGGCGAATGCTCCTCATTTCCTACAAGTATCGTACCAGAAAGCGAGGCAGTATATGGTACGTTCTACGTAGCATCATACACGCGGCACCTACGACCGGCTGACCTGTCTGATGTATAGCCCATTGTTCGTCATTCGTTGTCTACGGACCATACGTTCTAGATCGAGTCACATGCATTTATCGACGTACAACCGCGTACTACAACAGGCACCGAGCCGGCGATGCACATCTTTCCGCAATGCGTTTCTACTAGCAACATCTGCCACCGAACACAAAGTCGACACAACTGGTACCGGGGTGCTAACCTTTCCAGGTAGCCCTCGTTTGCACCTGCCAGCACGGATGCGGCTCGGACCCGCGACATATGTCGAGGTCAAACAGGAACCCTGGTCCCTCGTGCACGACCCTTCCGCATCCGACCAGGTACAGCACCAGCTATGACATCGGATCCCAGACGCATGGCCTCCTTTCATATTGGCGGTTATTGAGCGACGAAACAACTGCACGCATCCGGAAGGTACGGTCTTCTCCAGCTGGCTTAAACGGTGACATTATTCCTACCCCAGATTCGTATCGTCTGCGTCCTCACACGTTACGACGCCCAGAAGGACTCGTTGGGCTGTGGGCGGGGAAAGGGCGGCGGTCCTGACGGTGACGTCGTGTCATGATGTCGTGAAGCCGCAAATGAAAGAGCTCACGGGAACTTGCTGGGCCGCGGCCCCGTGTCATCCCGCGGCTGGCGTTTTGCGAACAAGACCGTGCGGCGTCACTCTGGGCTGGAGTCGCGGGTGCTGCGTTCAGAACACCTCAGGTCTATCTACACCCACCGATCGCAGGATGCAATGTCGTGCCGTTTATAAGTGCTCATTTTAGCTATTAGGCGTATGATAGAGATGCGATCGTTGGTCTGCGGTTCGGGATGCTTACGCTTGTTCGACAGACCGCGACGCCGTACGCGCAGGCACCCCGGCCGCCCAGTGCTATCAGAATGCCCGGGGGGACAGCATGCCTATATGGCCTACGCTCTCAGCCTGTCAGGATACTTGAAGAATCCGGACAAGATGATCATGACGAACAGCCAATGGAAGAACCGTGAGTTCTTAGAATCAACATACGATTTGATATACTGTTTTCGCGCGACTCACTCACCCAATCGCAGTCCTACGGAGCCTGTAGTCTTCGTCTCTTCATCTCATCCGGGTGGAGCAGGTTTGACGTTTCTAGCGTTTCCATTCGGTGCGCGAAGATGATCCATCTGCTTTGTGACATGCGCGTAGCGTCTACAGCAGCATCAGCGACGCACCTAGAGCCCTTCTGCTTCCTTCGTGAACTCAAAGCAACCGCCGCCTTGTATGCGCCAGACGAAAGTTAACATTCGCACCACGGTTCATCTAGCTGCTTTCGCTCATCCCGGCGCGCTTCTATTGGTGTCCCTGTGCGTATAAAAGCCCTCAGACATCTCGCTACTGACCCCAACGAACACTCACCAGTCGTTCTAAGCCTCTGCATCTTCTCCAAAGCCTCACACAGAATCCACCATGTTCGCCAAGCTCTTCACCGTTGCCTCCCTCGCAATCCTTGCCGCCGCCATCCCGGCCCCCAACTCGGGCTCCGGGTCCGGCTCGACCCCGCCTTCCACTGGCACCCCGGAGTGCTGTGCAAGCGTCAAGAAGGCGAGCGACCCCGGTGTCACTACCCTCCTGGGCCTCCTCGGGATCGTCGTGCAGGGCGTTGACGTCTTGGTCGGCATCAACTGCTCCCCGATTACCGTCGTCGGTGTAGGCTCCGGCTCTTGGTGAGTGTCGGACTGATCGCGTGTAGGATGGACAGAGGCTGACCATGCCGAACAGCTCCACCAACACGGTTTCCTGCCAGGACAACACCCATGGTGCGTCGCGAGGAAGATTGGATAGCTCTCCGACAGACGTCTCGGATACTGACTCGGGCCTCTGTCTACAGGAAGCCTCATCTCCATCGGTTGCGTCCCGGTCACCCTCTAAACGACAGATGTCGTCGTCAACAGAGCGTTCAGAGAAGGTCGAAGCTAGTGGATCGAAGCGCCAGTGTAGTGAGAGTGTAGACTCGGACGGAGACAGAGTCGTCGATGTATCGGGGAGTTTATGCTTGTATATGTTGATGTTTGCTTGACCGAGTCGCGTTATGGTGCCATGATTGAAGATGTCAGACTGAGACAACGAGTGGCGACTCTAGTGGGTGCTACCACGCTTCCGAGCGCGATACACTGCGGCACTTGGCTGTACACGGGCAAAACGTCATACCACCATCGGTCAGATGAACGAAGATCCTCCGCCACATGAGCAGGACGCACTAGTTTGAACCACTATGAGCATTCCAAACCCTGTTACCCAGCCTTCGAGACCCACTACCGTAAATTTAGATTAGTCCTCTAGCCTCCAGTACAAGGGGCGCCAGCCTTGTCAGTGCTCGCACAAATTGTACCTCACCTCGAAGACGTGCTCATTGTGCTACAGCACGAACTCCGACCGCTCATTCATCAGCTTCCCCCTCTCCTCTTCCGCCTCCGAGCGCGTGATCGTGCCCTCGAGCGCATACTCCGCGATCATGTCGTACAGCTCCCGCGGCAACGCACGCAGCGCCGAAATCCGCTCCATCTCGTCCGTGTATGGCACACCCGCTGCGGCGGCGGGATGCGTGCCGTGGAGTCGCTCTCGCGGTACGGGTCGACGAGAAAGAAGCACAGGATCTTCCGGTGCCTGGGGTGAGTTGGGTCTGCCGCCGTCTGCGAGCACGAACGGTTGGCCGGACGCGGCGCTGGTATATGTTCGGGAACGCGACGCACTTGTACGGGGCGGCAACGACGCGCCCGAGCTGGTTGAGCGCGAAATCGTTCGCAAACCCGAAGATGCACCGGTAGCCATCATAGTCTTCGTTCCCGTACGCCATGTCGGCGCTCTCGTCATCCGTCCCGACTTGCACACGGAACGCGAGCCGCGACTCCGGGATGTTCTCGCACGCGTAGCAGTACAGGCGCGTCGCGACGAAGAGGTCGTTGAGCATGCCCTCGATGTGCCACGTCCCGCCCGGGTACTTAGCTTCTCTGGCGTGAGCACGATATACGCGAGCTTGGCGATGTCCTGGATCGCGAAGACTGATGTGGATGCGAGTGCCGGGTATTGAGGTTGGAAAGGGGCTGGATCCGGGACATGAGGTGTCGTAGTCTTCGTCAACGAAACCGGGCTCGGGATCGTACCAGTCGGTTGGATCGACCTCTATCTTCCGGAATCAGTGCATCGGAGAGGATACGCTCGGAAATGGGTACGAACGCCTGGAGGACCAGCGGTGAGCGCGGAGTAGACCACTCTATGGTTGATCGGATGCAAGCTGTTGATATTCCCGCGACAACTCGACCTCGCCTGCCTCGGAGACTTTGAAATCAGTGCGAAACCACTGGTACGTCTGAGACACAATCGTCTTGCGCTTGAGTCGGGGCGGATTCCCGTGTGTCCCTCGATGGAGTATTCTTCGAGCGTATCCGCGCCGTCACCGCCGTGGCAGAAACTTCCTTTGCCTATTCGTAAGCAGTAGAGTGATGGGTGTACCAGGTCGAGATACTGGCCGTTCAAGCCCGGATCCCAGCAGCGATAGACTCGAGCACCACGACGCCGCGGATGAGTGAATCCTTCACATTAGTGGGGACAAGGGCTCACGATTGGTGAGCGCAGTAAACCGAGGTGGTCTACGAACTGTCTACATCAGCCGAGTCAGACATTTACACAGAAAGGGAAGACGTACATAAATCCTGATCTCCCCGTCCACCTGGGAAGCATACTACTAGTGCTTCAGCTCTGCAAGGACGTAGTCAAGCTGGGCCTTCGTGACAGGTTTAGACGACCAGTGCTTCACGCGCCTTTCATCATAATTGAAGTGATCGTCGTTCTCATCCTCCGGGTAGGGCCGCCATTCTAACGCGATCCGCTCGCGGTCGTACTACTCGAGCATCTCGGCGCGTCCGTCTCATGGGTCTTTTTAAGTGCTTCTCAGGTGGCGTAGATTTTTGGTCGCTCTTAGCAGGACCCACAGCAGATGCCTCATGCTGCTTGTGGCTCCTGGATTTCTGCCATCAGTGATTGAGGAGATCGTGGACCGCCTAGTAGGCATTCGAAGGGCCTGACATGTAGTACTATCATCAGCACGTTTGCGCGTTTTAGAAATCAATGAGTCTATCTGCGACCTGCGCGTGCGCTGCCTAGAGATTCCGATTTCTACGACGGCCTGTAGGTCTGTAGATCAGCGTCGAGCGAAGATCACCCTAGAGACGAATTTTACCGTGCAGCAAGTGGGGGAGTAGATGGAAGCATTAATGGCTTTCAAATTTGAACCAGCGTCTACGATGCCTCGTTGGGAGATGACGTAAATAGCTCCAGCGCTTAGAGTCAGTATTTATCTTGCAGAGAAAATGCGACCGCCGAGTCGTTCAGGCTGCGATACCGCGATATTCTCCTGCTTTTCAGGAGCTCCTTCTCCTCCAATCATGGCATCATCCGCAAGGCAGAGATCTATGAGTACATATGTGCGGACATATCCGCGGACAAACGTGCGTCTTCATGTCTGGGCAGGCCGAATTACACTCCGAGTCCCTCCTCCTCACAGTGTGATGCAAACTGTGACTACATGCGTCTTTCTCCCCGACTCCCGCTGCGACGCTCGCTTTGGCTGCTCATTGAGTTTTGTACTTATTGTCTTCTCGCCCACGAACGACTGAACCACTCGCCGACTTAACCATGGACCTCCTCGATCTGAGCCACGCTGCATCACCCATCCCGGATGGACTTGTAGCCAGCGCCGCTGTACTCCAGCCTGAGCGCTCCAGGAAAAGTCATCGACAAAGACCGTTTTCGTCCATCAATACGCGTCACAACATAGCATTGCAGGATAATTCTTGCAGCTCGAAACTACAGTTCGTACTCTCCATCCCGTCGTACGGTCGTCGTTGGCGCGCGTCCGTGGTTGTTCAAGCACCGAGATTGACGGGAACGCAGCCAATGGCAGCAACGCTGCCTGTAAGAGTAGAGTCATGTCAGTACACATGCGACACAAGGCCAGGGAAGGGAAGATATGAACGGTGTCCCGTACCGAACGAGTTGTCTTGGCAGCACACGGCATTGGTATTGCTGCAATCGAGGACCGGTCAGCCGCCATGCACGAATCAATCCGGACTTCAATAGCACTCACCACGAAGCACCGCTTCCGACGCCGACGGCGGTGATCGGGGAGCAGGTCAAGCCCACAAGCGCGTTCACGTCTTGAACAGTGATCCCAAGAAGTGCTAGTTCCTTGGCAATGGGGTCAGAGCCCGCAGTGCCCGTCATCTGGCAGCACTGAACAGAGCCTGTCGTGCACGAACTGGCCGGCTCGGAGCCGGAGCCTCCGCCGGGGAAGGGGGTGGCGGCAGCAAGGATGGTGAGGGAGGAGATGATGACAGCGAGTTTGGCGAACATCGTTCAATGTGTATGAGGGGTTATGGGCGTGCTGAGGTCTCGAGTCGCTGCTGAGGCTGGTGTGTAGATCGCGAACTGGGCTGTTCGAGTGAGGAGAAGCGGTGAAGGGTGGGTGGCCTTTTATGTGTCGACGATGTGCGACGTGGGAGAGGAAGTCGGCATGATGATGGTGAGGTCAACGAGCTGCCCGAGGCCAGGGGGCGGGCTATCGTCATCAGCAAGCACGAACATTGAACACTGATGTCATCGAACTACTTCGAAGCCTGAGCATGAGCTGCACGTCGCAGGAAAGTTGGAGGCGCCAGCTTCAAGCGTGGGCGCGAGTCGTGTTCGCGTTTCGTAGCCTCCAAGCGGGCCGGTGGCAGGGCGGCATAGAAGGTGAACCGAGATCACGGCCTTGACGACGCGGTTGAACTCTCTCGCATCACCTGCCATTGACCTGTAGCGTATGTCCGTATAGCATCGGTGCTCACATCAGCCTTGAGATCGATGCGATGTTGTCGTCATTGGCTCGCATGTGCGCGTCGTCCTCAGCCCGGAGTATGGGATTAGGGGTAGTTCACTGCGTGGTTAGCGCGAAGTCCGAGTCCGAGGACCTTGGAGCAGAACCATACGACCTTGGAGTAGAACCATCATGGAGCGACGGCAGTAGCGCGGGGTGCGCTAATCCACCAGCACATGCGTATGCATCAAGGCAAGGGCCCACCACGGTCGAGCCTAGCTTCCGCCCGTCACATTCAGCACAGTCGGGGGTACCAGGGTGTGCTTGCAGGCGCTCGGTAGAGAGGGAACAAAGGCGGTGCCGTATACATATGAGCGAGCGCGCCGTCGTTCACACTGGCCGAGGCCGCTGCGACTGCTGTAAATAGCTCAGCATGACTTCATCGGTGCCCCCATTTCCATTTCGCGAGAGTACTCACCAGAAAAAACGACGTGGACGGACATACGGCGGCGGCGTTCATAGAACGAGCACGCGGCACGGCGCGTGGTATGTGTGACAACATGAGAAGAACACCATCTCCTTACGGCCTCGTGCTAGCCGTGCAGCACAGGCGGCGGTGGAGAGTGCTCTTCATGTTGCTCTGGCGATACATCATCAGACCTTTTCGAGACTGATACTCATCTGGCATGTTCCTGGAGCAAAGGATGACGCACTCGAATAGACTTTGGACGCTCTCGGACGTCACTGTGCAGCCTGCTGTGGTCATGTTCGCGCCCGTCGCTGACCCTGAGCGGTGGTTTGCGTATGTCCGTTGACAGATGATCTGAGACGCGTATCCTTTTTTTCCCGCAAGCGATTCGCCGTCGAATGCTAAAAGAAAACGCGGTGCCGATAACGTCCGCGACATGTAGACTGTGCTGCTGCGTCCGCGACATCGTGAGAGCTCGTCTAAGCGCTCCCGTCATGACCCAAGGGCGGAAATCTGCAGTGGAGGGTGAGCCGGGGCGCTGCGGTCTCAAGAGAACTAGAAGAACTGATGTATACCTACATTACGGCGATGGTTCAATCGAGAAGAAATCATTTTCGCCCTCTGGGGCAATGGTTGAAGTAAAACATCGTCGCCGTCTGCCAGTGAGGCGTGCGGCGTGGAGTGGGTTTGACAAATGGTACCGCGCTCCGGCCGCAAGCGAAGGGTCGGATATCGACAAAACGACAGATGTGCTGTAACTGCTGGTGGGGTAACATTCAGCACGGGGATTGGACGGAGCGGGTCGATACGTCACCTCACAATAATGCAGGACTCGGATAATTGGTGTCGGAGCTACCAACGCGCTCGCTACGGTCCCTGCTCAGGTATAAGAACCCGCATACTCACCGCCTTGTTGTCCTCAGCGACCACTCACCAGTACCCGCACTCGCACTCGCACTCCGAACAACATCTCATCCGCCATGTTCTCCCAGCTCTTCACAATCTCTACCCTCGCAATCCTTGCTGTCGCCACCCCCACGCCCGGCGGCGGGGGAGAAAGCCCTTCTGATTGCAACACCGGACCCATCCAGTGCTGTGAGAGCACCGCGGAGGCATCCGACCCTTCAGTGACTAAGATGCTCGGGCTTCTTGGCATCGTCGTCCAGGATGTCACCGCCGTGGTCGGCCTCAACTGCTCGCCCGTCACCGTCATCGGAGTTGGAAGCGGCGGTAGTTGGTACGTTCATATCCGTCGTCCAGATGACCAGGATAAGCAATCTGACATCGACGTCACAGCGATGCGCAAACTGTGTGCTGCGAGGACAACTCTCACGGTGAGATAGACATGGGCGAAGGACGTGAACATGACCACGCACATACTGACACGCACGTTCCTAGATGGACTCGTCTCCATCGGTTGTGTCCCGGTCACTCTCTAATGCGGAGGAGCTCAGTGTCGGCTATGGAGCATTGGCGAGTCGTCTACCCTAGCCATGGCAGAATGTATGAATCCGGCTCCGTTATGAGAATGGACGTATCTGAGTTCCAGAGCGATGGTTCGACCGTTTGGGAACAGTCGAAAAATGCTTCAGAATATCTATGCGATCGGCGGTCATCAGCCACAATAGTAGCATATAGATGAGCGAGGCGGGTCCACCGAGTCAACGGACGTAGTGGTTGCCGCTGTGCCGCCGGTCTAAGGAGCGACACCGCTGACGCGCACCACCTGAAAAGGGGAGTAGAAGTATCAAAGTATCATCAGTACGCGCGGCGCGATCTTTCCGCGAGCGGTAACGTTCGAGCAGGCCGAAGCTTTGAACCGAGGGTTATCGCGTCCCATCCACCTTGCCGGGATTGGGATTCGACCGAGTCTACGCATGAGGAGCACACGTTAGGGAAAGCAGGACATTATCCCGAGAGAAGACGGGGACTCACGGCAGGTAGCTGAGCAGGAGTGCGAGCTTGCGTGTCGATGTCTGTCCTTCGGTACGAGGGCGGCTTCGCCGTGTAGGAGAACCACCGAATGGTCGATACCTAGCGGTCATCCGGACAGAAAGAAGAGTCACGCGCATGCGGACACATTCTCGGCGCGTGCACGCGTGCACGCTCATGCTGTGGTGGGTGGTTGCTTCGGACAGGGTGCGTCCTGGATGGCGAATACATGCGTCG
Organism: Daedaleopsis sinensis; assembly: GCA_033807695.1. Classification (NCBI taxonomy): domain Eukaryota; kingdom Fungi; phylum Basidiomycota; class Agaricomycetes; order Polyporales; family Polyporaceae; genus Daedaleopsis; species Daedaleopsis sinensis. The sequence goes on along the minus strand of CM066310.1, from coordinate 3,151,461 downwards.
TGTATGCAGTTTCCGACAGACCAGGGTTCAATATTTGGGAGCGACTTGAAAACCATACGGGCACACTCCTGGGCGGATCGTAAGAGTGAAATTCCGCTACATAAAGTAGTGCTAACAAGGATGATTTCGTTGGTCACGGCTACGAGAACGGTTTGAACAATCATGATGATACGGTGTGATTATCGGGGTATAACACACCTCTTCGAGCCGGTCTAATAATCACCTCACCGGGTAGTCCTTCCGATATCCCATGTCCGTCAAGAGCATCCGCACCTGTTGTGACGTGACGTCTTTCACATTCACGAGCTCGCGATTCGACCAAAAGACGAGGATCGGAAGGTCTCGAACCCACACATCTCGTATCTTCATATTGATCCCCGTCTGCTGATAGAAGTACTTGCATATATCGTGCCAGCTCTTGTCCACCGCGCCAGGGATGCGAGCGAGGAAGGGAACAGTAGCGAGGCAGTCGAGACTGTACTCCTCGGCGTATTCGTTTACCTGAGAAGGAAAAGTAGTACACCGAACCAGCAGAGCGGGATATCGTTGAGTGGCAAATCAACCCATCTAGAGCGCGTCGAGCTGGGCGGGAAGATACTGGCTCGGAAACCTATCTCGGAGTGAGATCTCCTGAAGCGCATTGTCACGTACTGTCGCAGGAAAGGAAGGCGCACGGTGCACACATGCAATGTTGTCATATTCAAAGGGTGGAGTATTCTTCTTGTTTGGGTCCAAGCGACGGCTTACAGTCTTGGGGAGGGCGGGGAGGACTCCGAGTCTGCCCCCACGCGAGGCAACTCTGGGCTGCAGTCTGGATGAGGAATAGATGAAGAGGCCATCACGAATACATCGCATAGAGAAGTGTGTTGACCAGTCGAGCCTAAGTATGCTGAGGTGCCAATATCGCCATGGTGTGTGACAACTTCAATAACGTTTGACTCGAGGAGCAGTACTACTTATTGGCGACAAGAGGAGGGAGGATAAACATTGACAAATAACTGCAGGCGCCTATGTTGAACACCTACGCTGAGGCTATCCGGCGAGTCGCCCACTGTGCGCCCACTTTGAGGATTGGCCAGAGATAGCCCAAGAGATAGCCCACCGTTGGTAAACTAAGTATCCGTGACTGCCACAGCTACTAGACAGCGATGGTCTACTACTTATAGGCCTGGCCGGTGCGTCGCTGGCACAGTATGCCAACGTACAGTAGTATTCATGCTGCTCGTTCATGTTCTAAGCTACAAGGATGACACTGACGCACTTTGCGTAGCCCTGCAAGACCTGAGGGGATCTGGATCACCGACCAGTACTACTGACGGCGCTCAGTCTCAACGTCTACGGTCCGCCTACTAGGCTCGATCGCACCCACGTCGATCGCCCTGGGCTTTAGCAAACAGTTTGAGTTCGACAGCAATTTTCAAAAACACACACCACGTTTCCCGGGAACAGGTCGCCGTTGCGCGCGGTACCGAGTATGTCTGCGATGTGTAGCGAGCCTCGCTACCTCCGCGACATCGTGAGATGACAGCCATCTAGTTCGACTCGAGGGTCCGCTCTAATCTGCAGCGAGCAGTTTGGCAATGTAAGCGACAGGCAACCTCGGTCGATCCCAGAGAAGCAATGGAGTGGATGAACCCCTCCCTGTGGAACGCACTTGTGTCGGGGCCGCACTCGTCGACAGTGCGCACGGGAGCAATCGTCCACGTCCAACATCGCCGGAGAGTCGTCGTCGCCGGTGCTCACGAGACATGGGTTGACAGCCGGTACCGTCCTCCGCCCGCAAGCGACGCCCAGGACATCGACGGACGACAGATGCAATGCTTAGCAGAGCGAAGTGACATCACACAGAGCGGGTCTTGTACGGGGCGCGTCTTCGAGGTAACGTTACTGCACGAGCGCAACGGACTCGTAATTTTCTCAGTATAGGATGTTTGCGAGACAGTCGAGGCAAGCGTGACGGGTAAATTCCAGCCTGGGCACGTATAAAACCTGTGAGGAGGCCATTGGGAGTCCCCAGCAAACACTCACCAGCATTTGCACTCGCACATCGCACAAAGTCTCATCGATCTCATCAGCCATGTTCTCCAAGCTCGTCGCGCTCTCTACCCTCGCAATTCTTGCTGTCGCCACCCCCACGCCTCAGACTGGCGGCGGCGGCTTCTGCGAAACCGGGTCCGTCGAGTGCTGCGAATCCACCGTATCGGAGAGCAGCCCCTCAGGGAGTACGCTCCTCGGGCTTCTCGGCGTCGTCCCCAAGGACGTCACCGGTTTGATCGGCTTCAACTGCTCGCCCATTTCCGTCATCGGAGCCGGCAGCGGCAACAGCTGGTCAGTTCGCCCCTTGTTAGTCTAAACGTAGCCGCAGGAGATTGACTTCAACTTCCATAGTGATGCGAACGTCGTTTGTTGCCAGAACAACAGTGTCGGTGAGATAGCAATCCTCGGAAGCATTTAACCATGTTGTATGCGCAACTCACAGCCATGCTTGCAGGTGGTCTCATCTCCATCGGCTGCGTCCCGGTCATCCTTTAAGAGGGAACCAAAAGCGGTGGATGTTGGCGCGTTCCATTTAGTCGTAAATGGTGTTTATGCTAGACCGTTTCGAATGGTTTCAGGAGATTGTGTTTTGGTTCGAACTTGGAATACGATGATCTAACGAGTGATTTAGCTATGATCATTGATTGAGACGTTGAAATCGGTGATATCTTCTTACATAGACGTCTGATGTTCTCGTGGAATGCGAAATGTCCGTCACTGTCAGAGCATAAAATGTAATGCACCATATGCGAAGTGGTCTTGACGTGCGCGCCAGCGTACGTCTCAGTAGCGAGGCCCAACGCTCGTCGCTGTTGACAGAATGGAAGGCACATGCGTCTTAACTAGATGACCACAAGCTGCGAATGAGTATCAGCACAACCTATAGGATAGGCATGGTCCGAGGGATAGTAACGTACAGAACAATATCCACCTTCACGCCTCCTCACGAAGGAACATGATACGACCGAGATGATCTTGCCTGGATCGAATCTCGAAACGTCAGCGACTGAATAATATTGACTTTTGGTTTACTGCTGGAGCCTGGCATGCCTGCCACGGGATTGAAGAGGGGCTGAGGGATGAGTAAGACGATATGTAGAGATTGAGGGAGTACTACTGTAGGACACCGAACTTGAACTAGACAACTTGGGCTGCAAGTCAACACTGGCAGTGGTGACGCTACGGCTACATACAATGCCGATCAGCAGACTGAAAGCAACAAGACTTGTTGGACACTTACCTCCTCGAGCCGGTCTAGATACCACAACAACCGATAGTCCTCGTATCCCAAGTCCGTCAAGAGCATCCCAACTTGTCGGAACATGACGTCTTTGACGTTCACGAGCTCGCGATTCGACCAAAAGACAAGGATCGGAAGGTCCTGATCCCACACCTCGCGTATCCTCATGTTGATCCCCGTCTGTTGATGGAAGTACTTCCAGATATTGTGCCAGCTCTTGCCCGGGTCGACCGCCCCACGGACGCGAGCAAGATGGGGGGTGGTGGCGGGGCAGTCGAAGCCGTACTCCTTGGCGTAGTCGATGATTCTTGGAAATGAGAAATGTACGCCAAACCAGCAGAGCGGGATATCGTTAAGTGGCATGTCAACCCACAGAGGATCGAGCTCGGGGGGGAGATACTGGCACGGAAACATCTCTTGGAGTGAGATCTCCTGCAGTGCATTGTTAGTACTTAGTACTATATCATCACATCCTAGTAGTAGTAGCCTAAGAAGCGCGTGTACACATACCAAGTTGTCATAGTCGAAGGGCGGAACCTTCTCCTTGTTTGGGTCCGAGCGATGGAGTATCGTAGGGGCATTCGAGAATATGTCATCGCTAGCTGGTTTCGAAGGTTCGTTGGGGGAAGACATGAACGTCAGAACAAAGTGATATGAGGACACGTGATGTTCAACCTACAGAAGAAACCCGGTGATGGCTTCGACTGCCCCGCCACTACCCGTGCTACTGATTCATACTCCTTGGCGTTGACTTGAGAAAGGAGAAATGAGGCGCCAAACCGGCAAAGGTGGATGGCGTTGAGGGGCAAGTCACCCCAGAGGGGGTCGAGCTGGGCGGGGAGATGCTGTCGCGACAGTGACGCATACCAGGGCATGCCGCATCTCACCCCAAGTGCAAGCGGCGGAGCCCAGCTAAGGAAGTAAAGAATCCAAGCAGTGGAAGCCGTCGGAAATCCTCACTGCAAGCACTCAACAGAACCTCTCCGTAAACACGGCTGGCGTCACGGGCGAGCGCCGTGAGAGGCTGAGTGTGAGTTTTCGTGCAGGTAGTAGGGGTTGCTGAGAGCCTGCTGAGCCTTGGGATGCGCACCACGGGACTGTGGCACGGGTCGAGCGTGTCGCGCGTGAAGCCTAGCCTCGCAATGTAGAAAGCGTCATAGCGCATCTTTGACATTGAATGATGGTTCTCCATGTCCTGTGGTATGAGAACACGCTGGTTATGTAGGCGTGGAATCGTGCTGAATGGTTTAGATACATTCAGGGAATTAAAGATGTTTGTGACATGGAGGCGAGAACACGATTGGAAGGAGATCGAACCTACGGCTAGTAGCACAAATGTGATGAGTATGACTGATAAAGACATGGCATTTGGGCAACTCACCTATTGGCCACGGTCCAAATACCACCGTGGAGAGTATTTCTTCTCGTATTCCATGTCCCTCAACAGCATCCCGACCTGTCGAAACATGACATCTGCGACATTCACGAGCTCGCGATTCGACCAAAAGACGATGACCGGCAGGCGCTGATTCCACACGTCTTTGATCCTCATGTTGATCTTTGTCTGCCGGTAGAAGTACTGGCAGATGTTGTACCAGCACTTTCCCTCGTCGACCGCACCGGGAATCCAAGCAAGATGGGGAGTGGTGGCGGGGCAGTCGAAGGCGTACTCTTTGGCGTACTTGATGATGTTTGGGAGGAGTAACGGTGCGCCAAACCAGCAAAGGGGGATGTCATTGAGTGGCATGTCAACCCAGATGGGGTCGAGCTCGGCCGGGAGATACTGACGCGGAAACATTTCTCGGAGTGAGACCTCCTATGGGCATTGTCACGTATACTGCCGGAGAAAGTGGAGAGCCACATATGTGTACACATACCATGTTGTCATAGTCAAACGGGGGGACCTTCTCCCTGTTTGGATCCCGGCGAAGGTTCTTCAGAGGGGGAGTGGGGGAGGACGGTGCGCCATCCGAGTCGGGAGATGATTCCGACCTTGACTCGTCGGTGGAAGACTTAGACATAGATAAATGATCAAAGACGAGTTTCGCGTGATTAACGAGCACGACAAGCTATAGCAGGGCTGCGACACGGGAGAGTGAAGCTGGAAGACTCGATAGTTCAACAAGTAAGTAGCATGGGAAGGGACGAGCGCGAGGGTAGTTAGCGCGACTTACTATTAGGTGACAAATAGAGACAAATAACGGGCTTGTGGCACTAGCGCCTAGAGTGTGACCTCTTACTGGATCCTGCGCGACTTGTGTGCGACTCTCAGGCAACTCTTCAAAGTCAGCCGTCCGAACCTGCTGGCTATACCATTGCCCCCAAGTAAGCCAAAAATCCTGCATATGTTGGAACTATTAAAAAGCAAGTTATACTAACTTGGATTACGCTTTCAAGAAGTTCCACAGCCTGAGAGTCCACCTTCAACGCAGTGACTCGGACCAATACGCGGATCTACCAACCACCGGTGTCTACAATATCAACATGGATGATCGCAGAGATAAGACACGCAAGACTGCGATTGCACAATATTCTAGCTCATGGAATGACTACTACGAATGGGAGCCGACGCACTGCGAAGGGATCATCTCCTCTCTTCGCGTGTCCGACACTCTCGGTCACTCGTCTCACGCAATGGATATCGATGCTCCGGCGTCGACACTGGACGCGACCATCGGCGAACGACATGCATTGCTACCTGCTACTGGCAGTGGCACACAGGACACCGTCACCGTGTACTATAACCTCGACTCTCCCGACGACATGCGCGTTACCGAGCTAACGTACGAGGACATCGACCTCTCCAATATGCCTCCACTTGCTCCCTACCCGCCATACGAGTCCTGCACCCCTGTCTCTCTCAACATCCTACACGGAGACGATCCAAATTCCATGGCATTTCTGCCGCTCGCCGACGATCCGGACTTTGACACGGAGTTCTACCTCAGCACACACAAGTCTCTCGCATGGCAAGAGCCCTACCGCGACTCGGACGGTACGGGGCGTGACCGAGTGTATCATGGTATGCATGCGCTGATGTTGACACTCATCAGCACTCGAGGTCGTTCTGGAGACCGCACGCCGCCTGCACTACGAGCATGGGCTGTCGATGGAGGCGATCGACGAGACGGGCGTCCTACCGCTCACGCTCTGCACGCGGTCCGTCGTTGGCGGCGCGATTGCTATGGGAAAAACGAAGTGCGTCTTATCGACCTCATGCCGAACCCGGTGTGCGCGCTCACTATCGAGACTATAGCGATCCCATCCCGTGGCCGGGCTCGTCGCGAACGCGATACCCACCGCTCCCAGATTTGTCGCCACCCGAGCCGCACGACCTCGTCTCGCGCGTACGGGACCTCGTCGCGCTGTGGTGTCCGGACCCAGGATGCGTGCAAGCGAACTGCTTCACTCATGGTGCGTCTCCGCATATCGCTCAGTGACCTATACTAATGGTTGCCGGCTCTTAGTCAATGGGCATGTCATGCCTGACTATACGGCAAGAGAGCCGCTCCAGTGTTTGTCCCCGGACGAATCTTGCGGGGAGCGGTGCATTGTCGAGCATCCCGACGCTCTTGAAGTGAGTCGCAAGCGTTGGCTATGCCCATGTTTATACTAGGCTCACGAGCATGCTAGGGCGAGGTGAATTGGAGCGATGCTGACCTCGACGAACTTCGACTCCTCTGCTATCTCTCCGGGCCCACGCAGCCTTGTACCCTGGCCAAGGTTTCTCTCAAACCGTGCTACGAGGTAAGTCTACTGATCGCGAGAGATTAACAGCCTCGTGAAGCGCTATGATGCACCATAGATCGCTACCATCTGCAAGAGATTCGCCAACTCCCAGAACCGCGAAACGTGCGATACACCTGGTGAGGGCGCAGTGTTGACATGTACGCAACAATGCAAGTACCGTCTGGTCCTAACGTTCGCTGCACCCTGCGGCAGAGCTTAGACCGACGGCGCTCGGATGTCAATGCGGAATGACGCTGCCCGGCAGGAAGAAGCGGGACATAGCGTCCGCTTGTTTGACGAACTTATGCCCGTGCAGGAAAGCCCGGAGAGAGTGCGACCCGAAGCTGTGCTCTTCGTGCATCCACAGATGCGAGAACACACATTTGCAGAGAGGACTCTTCAAGGTCAGTCTGCGCGGTATATCCGTTGGTGCCTGACTGACTATACACTCCGTCTCCCTTCGATCTCCGATGTCGTCAGGCCACCGAAGTCAGGGAGAGCAATCATGGCATGGGTCTCTTCCTTGCCGAACCTGTCAAGAAGGGTCAGCTCATCATAGGTGAGTCTGAGCGATGTCTCCTCTCCACACTCCGCTAAGCACTTCTACCCGTCAGAGTACCTCGGAGAATTGATATATGAGCCTACAGTCGACTCCAGAAGGCGAGTACTAGACACCAAGACTGACAGGATCTCAAACGCTCATTGACCTGTAGTGCGGTGTCAGCATGTCTCAAGAGGAGCTACATCTTCGACATGCCCGAGTCGAATCTCAAGACCTGCGTTGATGGCATGTATGCAGGCAACGCTTCCAGATTCATCAACCACGCTACAAAAGCCAATGTCATAGTTCTTAGTGAGTCCGCTTAGTATCTGCCTGCACCGTATATCTAAATCTGAGCACCCGTCCTCTGGTAGTCATGTCAGTGGGAGAAGACCAGCGAATTGGGATATATGCCAGTAAGTGACGTTTACGTCTGCAATCGGCGAAGTAAACTCCTCCTCATCCTCGCGCTCTAGCCAAGAATATGGATGCTGGCACTGAATTATTGATGGATTATGGGCCCGCCTTTCCAATAGGAGAATGAGGCGAATTCCTGTACGTGGTTGTGACCATATAGCTGTGAATCAACGGATTTTGCCTCTGTCGAAGATCTAGGAAGGTCGACACTCGCCCGAACGTAAAAATATTGATATCGAACTGACGTTTCCCATTAGCCGACTCGAACGACTGACCTCGTCATAACCGTGAGATTGTCACAGTACTAGTGACGCGCTCTACCAACTGAGCTAAACGGGATACAGCTAAGTCTCCCGTTGGCGCCTATAGAGCGTTTTGGCTGCTTTTGTTCTAGACTCGCGCTTCATGTTGATCAAGTACTTGTTTCAGCGCTCCTCTGAATCTAGTACTACCACCTACATTCTAGCTGACCGTTCAGTCAACGTTCACACTCGTCTCCAGCATCGAAACTGTTGTGGTGTGTATATGTTTATCATATCGGAATGAGCACATGTTGAACATGAGCCACAACGATCGCAGACACTAGTGGTGTTCTAACCTTTGACTTCGTCCGAGTCGGGCCCGAGAGTGGCACCAATGGTTGACCAATCCCGTCCCACACCGACGGATGGATACGGCACAAGCACGTCAACACTACAAACAGAAACAGAAGCTGCGATCAAGAAACATATCCCGCCAGCCGGGACAGCTCAGGTCGAGCTTCAGAAAAAGGCCCACTTTGAGTTTCTCCTCCGGAACCTCCGACAAGGTTTTCCAGAACGGTATACCTCTCAGGATGCCAGTCAGCCCTGGCTGATCTACTGGACGTTGCAAGGCTTCAGCGTCTTCGGGGTTGGACTCGATGATCAGACGAAACGACGGTGATTCATAATACCCCTAGACTTACCGTCTGATTGGTTAAACCTGCCTGTTTTTCCATTGTGATAGGACAGTCGAAACATTGCTCGCCTTGCAACACCCTGATGGAGGCTTCGCAGGCGGCCCTGGACAGGCCGCACATCTTCTTCCCACATACGCTGCCGTTTGTGCTTTTGCCATCGCCGGCAGACCGGGAGAAGGCGGCGGCTGGGATGCCATAGATCGGTGCGACTACGATGGTCCGGATAGCATGGATTGCGCTTCTATTGCTCACGATCATCCTACAGGAAGAAAGTCTACGACTTTTTCATGTCCCTGAAACAGCCCGACGGCTCGTTCTTAGTGAGCCACCACGGAGAAGTCGACGTCAGGCTAGTCCATTCATCCTCACCGTCCTGTATGTCTACTATCTCACACGACATGCTTACAGGGGCATATATTGCCTCCTTGCCGTAGCAACGCTGCTCAACATACTCACCCCGGAGCTTCTCGTGGGCGTTCCGACCTTTCTATCCACCTGCCAAACGTACGAGGGTGGCTTCGGTAACGCCTCCTTCCCCGGCTGGGCATTCGAACGAGGTCCGCCTTGTCTGATACCCATCCAACTATACGGCACACTGAACACGCACTTGCTGCAGATGACTTCGAGGCAGAGCGTCTCCCGGGTGGTTCGTACGACCCGGCGGCGCCTCGGCCCCCTCTCGGCGAGGCGCACGGGGGATATACCTTCTGTGCCACCGCCTCCTGGGTTCTCCTCCAACCGTTCATCAAGCTCCTTCCGCCGGCGGATGGCCTCACGCCCGCAATCAATACACGCGCACTGCTGCGGTGGTGTGTACAGATGCAGGGATTGCCGGTCGAGCTCGGCGGCTTCAGAGGCCGGACGAACAAGCTCGTCGACGGGTGCTACAGCTGGTGGGTCGGTGGCTGCGTCGGCCTCGTGGAGACCCTCCTGGGCATCGGAGCGCAGCATGACACCGCTACGGAGGAACGTCAAGAGGAAGGCGAAGAAGACGCGCACAAGACGTGGGACGACGTCGACGGTGAGCCTCCCTGCAAGCATATTCGAAACCGTGTTCCTTCACCGAATATCTTGTACTGAATGTCAACTCGCGCTCGTTCCCCGCGCCGTGTGGTTCACGTCCACACGTATGACACACAGACTCGCTCTTTGACCGGCGAGCGCTGCAGGAATACATCCTTTGCGCTGGGCAGCATCCTGCCGGCGGACTACGGGATAAACCACCCAAGTAAGCGTTTCCTCCCTCACCGTGGCCGGTGTGACGTACGCATGGCTTACATCGTGGCCCGCTCATTCAGGCCCGCCGACGCGTACCATACGCTCTATTGCTCAGCCGGTCTATCTGCCGCGCAGCATCGCGTCATCCCCTCCAAGGCGCGCGAGAAGGCTGTCACCTCCGCGTGGAACGCAGCCGAAGCTGCTGCCAAAGACGGTGCGTGCGCCCGTCCCGATTCTAGTGCCCGTCTCGTCCTCGGCTCGCCCCCGGACCAGAGGACGGCGGCGCCTTCGGTCGAGTCTCGCTGGCATGTGCTGACGCACCCCGCGGCACCCAGGCACCGCCTACGTCGCCCACTCAGACGCAGACCGTGAGAGGCTGGCCGAGTTGCGCAAGCGGACGTTCGCACACGCCATGTCATGGGTCGAGGAGGAGGGCACGGCGACCTATGTGGGCGGTGCGGCCAATCGCGTGGTGAGTTCTCCTGCCCGCGTACTCGTGCGGCTGCGTTCTAGCAGCCGGCCTCTCTGCCACGGGTGTAGGCGACGGCTTCTGACCGATATGTTTATTCTCTCCCCTTGCGATGACAAAGAACGCCACACACCCGCTCTTCAACCTGACGATGACCCACTCGGACGCGATGCTGGCGTACTTTTACGGGCAATCGCCGCCGTCGCGCTACCAACAACCACCCAGCAAGAAGTGAGCCTGGACGAATGACCCTCAAGGTCGACAAATATATCCGCACGAATCGTTCCTTTCGCTGGCTCGGGGAACAGGTCGCCCAATCAACAGATTACAATCACTCCGTCAAGTACGGAGAGAGGGGGCATGTAGGCGTAGGTGGAGGGCGTGCGGTGTACAGAAACTGATGGAATTTCGCTCCCCGTTGTTGTATACATAACAGGCAGAATGGAGACAATATGACCATCTCCGATACACACCCCGCATCTCGCTTCTCGCTTCTCATATCCTTTCCCCAGGGCAGCAAATGTTTTGTGCGGCTGTGGTGCCCCTGGGCCCATGTGTGTTTTTTGCTTCCTCCGCGTACCTCCTGCACTACATCTCCGACGTCTCTCGAAGTTCACGCGGCGCCTCGCCGACAGATGCGCACTGCGCGCACTCCCACTCGGACTACCGCTAGTAATCTATCCCGATATGCCTCACTCGGACCAAGGGAAGGTCGCGCGTCCCCGCGCCGCCTAGTAACCAGTACCGTACACATTCTTGGTAGAAGGTTCTGTATGTGAAGATACTTTCTCAGCGTCCAACACCAAGGCCCACCGTCGTCCCCGCTCTCTCGAGAGTGTGCTGACATTCTGCGGGGAAGGTATAGGTAGCTCGAGGGCGCGCTGGTATTGTTAGGATCCCGGAGCAGCCCGCTGAGTGCATGATCATTCCTTGTCGGCCTCGAGCGGCGTAGTAGCAGTTGCCCGGAGCGCTGCTAGACAGGCGGGGAAGTGCCGGCGAGGATCTCCGTTCGCTTCCCATGCATAGCGCAAGAGAACAGACCGCGGTCTCGACTGGGACCGCATGGAACCACTCGGCTCGCTATACAATACGCACGGAGTAGACATAGCAACAGGTGTGATGATTGACATGGCCGTCTCCCCGTGGGCCACTATTGAGTACTTGAGTACATAGATGTATGATACATAGAATTGATATAGTGTGCGAGCAGGGGCGTTCTGATTTGCGAATAGAGGTGTGTCAAGATAGCGTGTACGGTAATAGTACGTGTGCGGGGACGCGGTGGAGGGCGAGCAGTGACGCAGACGGCATGACACGCGGGGCTTCTGCGCGACAAAGTCGGAGAACCGTAGGATGTGCGGGCGACGAAGATGGCAGCAGCCTGTCGGGCGGGTATGTCATGCGACTGTCACTGCCAGTGTGCTGAGGCTCAGCCGAACGTGATAGGTGGGAGATAATACGGGGTGGCGGGCTGCGCACGGCGACCCTCTGCTCTTGCGTGTTTCCAATCTGCAACTCGGTCCATCACTCACGTCTCTGCTCGCCAAGGCGTACTCACAGCAAGGAACACTCACCAGTGACCCAGAGCACACATGGCCGTGCGATCCAAGCAAACAACCAAGAAGACGGGCCTCCCAATCCTCGCGCCAATTCTCCCGGGGCTCAAGGCGTCATCCCGGTCCTTCCGCGCAGATCCTGCACCTCGCGCTCGAGCGAGCAGAGCCGCTGCCTGTCCTGCCTGCTCGAGAGCTCCATGGCGATCATCGCCTGCTCGAGCGCCTCGATGCGTGCTTTCTCGTCCATCCGCGCCTTCGTCGCGATCGGGAGCAGCTTCGCGACGTCGTTCCACCGCGCCCAGCACGCAGACATCTCTGTGCGCACGCTGACCGGGATGAGCGCGTGCTCCATCGCGATGTCGAACGCATCCGGCCAGCGGAGCCCGCAGCAGACGCGGCAGCCGAGCGGGAGCAGCTGGCTCAGGAAGAGCGTGACGGGCTCGGGCTTGGTGATCGCGGAGAGGCCGACGGCGAGGCTCTCGAGCCGCTTGAAGCGCGGGATCGGGACGTCGTGTGAGGAGGACAGGGACAGGGGGACGGGGGGCAGCGTCGGCACACCTTGCGCGTTGAGGTGCAGTCCGAGATGGCGGAGGTGGGGGCAGTGGCGGGCAAACGGGAGGAGGGCGCGGAGGGTGAGGCTGGGGCCGTCCAGCTCGGGGACCGGCTCGGAGTTGAGTTGGAGGCTCTCGAGCGAGGGCCACTTGCGCGCGAGCTCGTCCATGTCTTCGTCTGCGAGATTGAGTGAGTAGTCCCAGCGTAGCTCGAAGTTGCGGAGGCACCGCGCAGAGAAGAGCGGGCGGAAGGTAGCGATGGACGGGCGGTCCTGGAGAGGGGGCGCAGGGATGGTGAGGGGTTGGTCGGGTGCGATGATGTAGTCGACAGAGAGAGTGACGAGCGACGTGCACCTGTCTTTGACGGCACAGAAGAATTGTTGAAGGGCGAACGAAGTCGCAGTGACCGTCGTCTTGAAATGGAGCTCGGTGAGCTGGGCGGGGAAGAGCGTATTTCGGAGGAGCTGGGCGCCGTCCATGACCTGCGCGCTGAAGGAGAGATTGCGCAAGGCAGGAAACGCGTCGTTGGCGATCGCGGGCGAGTACTCTGCCACATCTGCGCGGTTTCCAGGCTCTGCGCGTGCTGGATGAATGAGGTTGATAGTGACGAGGTGTTTGAGGCGAGATAATGCCGTGAGAAGTCGAGGGGTGAGGCCGTATATTGGCACCGAGATGAGTTGCAGGTGCAGCAGCCCACGGAGGAGGACGAGTACGTCGTTCTCGAAGTGAGCCATGGGTTCCTCGAGGCAGATGTCCAGTGTGGTCAGGTAAGTACATCGTCTGCAAACTTGGCCGAGGTAATCTGGAAGAGACTGTGTCGGAGAGTTTAAGGTTCGATATAGATGTAGACCGAGATGTTTGACACGGGGGTGCAGGAAGACGAGTCCGAGAGGCTGTCGTTCTGGAGCACATGGATACCACAGCATTGATTGAAGGTTGGGGAAGATGATCTTGGGAGCGGGACAAGTGCTTCGTAGGTCGTCGAAGACCTTTGAATGGAGAAGCGCCGGTCGTTTGGACCTGTCGACGGCGGAACGGATGTGACGATGGTCGTGGCAGAGGCGGCGAACACGATGAGAGTATCGCTGGAACCTCCGCCAGTCCGCATCCTGTAGCTCCCTTTTGAATGCCTGCAAGTGATTGGATTGTGTCAGAGAAGGAACGTGGGGACCACGAGGAAGAGAATAAATGGCGGGGAGATATACGGACATAGGCGCCAGGCAGACGTCCGGTCAAGACAGATACACGCTCGGGTTTGAGCGTGAGCGGGGCGAGAACGGTGAGAATCTTCTTGAGATCGTTGACCTCGAACCAGAGGGAGTCGAGGGCGATGTCGGACCAATGCTTGCAGACGCATGCGGCGCGTGCGAGGGCGCGGTCGTCGAGGTAGGAGAAGACCATGACGAGGAGCTCGTCGATGTGAGCGAGCGAGCCGCGGCTGAATGCGGGGTCCATGAGAGCTGTTGGAAGGAAAGCCGCGGGCGAGGAGGGAGAGATTGAAGAAGGCGGGATGGTTCGCCGAGAGAATTTGCCGGTCTATATACCGCTTTCCGCCCGACACACGGGATAGAGACCGATAAGACCCCGGGCTTTCCAATCGGTATGCGCTCTGATCTGGATCTCGTTCGCCCATCTTCTCATGCCAGCCCTCCATTCCCAGGACAGCCCGTCCATTGTCACTCAGACTCTCGCTGCTGCACTTCTGTCGTATGTCGCGTTCCCTGTCCTTCCCGCCGTGCGCTGCTTGCGTTCATAGCCAGAGAGGACCGGAAACATGCATGGAATTGACCAACCATCGCAATCAACGCCATGCGTCTTGTGTTTGATCGCGCGGTTAATTGCCGCCCGGGGTTTCATCCGTGCCTCAGGCCCTCGGTCATTAAACAGCCCCCGAGGCCATCCCTGGCCATCCCCGAAGGCGCCATTCCAGCTCCTGGCGCCGACCTGCAGGTAAGTACCAATAAGCGCATCCTCGCTCTGCTACGCTACAGCACATTCATATGGCGGTGTATTCAAGGCTCTTCCAGCCGACCAGCCATTATAACCTCACTCCGAGTCGAGCCCACCAAAAAGGGGGCACCTACGCCTACCGCCCCCTCGGCTACTAGCGGCTTCGGGCAGCCTAGCCTTCTGCTCATGACCGTCTGCCGTAAGGTGGCGTTACACTTACGACCTCCTCTGCAGGCAACCGAGAACATCGGACTCGCTTCGTTCCTGCTAGTGCTCGTCGTGACTCTAATGAGTCTAATTGCCATCCAGATCAAGCAGGTGCGCCCCTGTGCGCCCTCGTCCGAGTGGGACACCATGATGGTTCAACCTCTTGACTGCTTTCGCCCAAGGTTTACGACCACGGCGTCTTCCTCCCCGGCTCAGCTGCTTGACAGATCATCTCCGAGCGTCCGTGCCCTCGTTCGCAACAACGGGTGTGCTTGCTTTACGAGGGCAACACGTAAACCGGTGTTGGCTGTGTTCGGCGTGCCGTTTTGAAGCTAAGCTTGGGTGCCCGGGGTTCACGTTGACTCCGATCTTCCAGCCGCGCGCCTCCATCTAGCAACACCAGACGGCACCGGCGTTGATATCATGATGTCGCCGTTATGGAAGGCCAGATGGTCCCTAAGTTGCCGGCGAAGCCGCTGGAAGCACAGAGCGCACTGCAACCATCAGCAGCCATCGGATGTGGAGAAGAGGAAGTGGATGGAACTTGCCCCTTGAAGTACGTCCGATGCTGCACAGGGCACACGCGGTGCGGCGTCGTCGGTGCGGATAGCATATTGGGCAGGATCAGAGTAGCCTTTCCAACGGACATGAACGCCAGGCGTTTTACGAGACAATGTCCTCCGCGGAGAACGCGACAGCTGTGGCTGCGTGGTATAACGTCTGGGCCCGTAATAGCGCCCAGAACGGGGACTCCCTACTTCTTCATTTCCGGAGCTTGATGATGCAACGGATCACGAAGTTCGACGTCGAGGCTTTTGAGCGACCGTATATCTTCGGGTAGGCTGGATTCCCATCGTACTGCTTCGTCCTTCCAGATGCCCTTTTACGGCGGGAGAGATGGTTGCCAATTGCAGTGGGGCGTAGTGAGGACGGGCTTCTTCCCATTTTCCTCTCTGCGAAGTGTTTAGCACGCTGCTACTGCAAGAGAAAAGAAGACTGAAAAGCCTATCGATAGCAAGATGCACGAGTGATACAGTAGACGGGGCTTCCTAGAGTAAATTAACCTGCGAAAACCAGTCAGCTGACAATGCTAAGACACAGACGACACACTCACTATACGGAACAGCGGGAGCCTCGCCGACCGTGCACGATACCCGATGGATGTATACGGCAGCGGTGGCTGCCCTAGCCAATAAAACGCGGCAAAAGCGAAGCAAACCAGAAATATTCGTAGACAGCACTGTGAGAGCGAAACCAAATCGTCATATGAGATTCGTCAAAGCTTTGCCGAAGCATCCGAAATGTCAGTCGACCGCAATTCCGACTCGGAGTTGGCTGGCACTCACCATAAATATCCAATAACCAGACCACCCACCCCGTCAATTCCACCCCTACCGAGCTCTCCCAGCTCGCAGCTGCATCTACGACACCACACACCCGCTGTCCGCATTTGCGCCCGCGCCCGCGCGCCTCTCCTCCTCCAGCAGCCTGCACCGCACCCGCAAGTCCTCCACCTCCCGCACCTCACGCTCCAGCGCCGCCCGCCGCGCGCGCTCCTCCGCCCGCACCTGCGCGAGCAGCGGCAGCGTCTTCGCGACCTCCCCCCAGCGCACGAAGCCCGCGGCCATCTCCTCCAGGAGCGTCGCGAGCACCTCGACGTCCTCGGGGGTGTCCGCGACGAACGCCTCCCCGCCGACGTCGCTCTCCCAGCCGTCCGGCCACGGCCACGTCACCCCACACACGAGCTCGCACTCCGGCCCGCAGAGCTCGCTCAGTACGCGCGCGACGGCCGTGACCGCCTCGTCTGGGGCGATGGGGGACGTGCCCATGTCGAGCCGCGTGAGCTTTTTGAACGTGGGCCGGTCCGCGGTCTCCCCGAGCGTCGCACCGTGGGGGCCCGCCGCGGAGAGGTGGAGCCCGAGCGTGTGCAGGTTCGGGCAGTGCCGTGCAAACGGGACGAGCGCGGCGAGCGTGAGCGGGCTGGGGTTTTGCAGCGGGAGCGGGAGCGGGATCGGGTGCGGGCACAGCACGAGCTGCTCGAGCGTGGGCCAGCCCGCCGCGAGCTCCTCGACATCTGCCTGCGTGAGCGCGAGCGGCGTCTCGCACACGAGCTCGAACAGGACGAGGTGCGGGCACTTGAGCATGGGGCGGAGCGTGTCCATCGTGATGCGCTCCTCGAGCGGGGGGTAAGCGCGGAAGCGCAGCGGCTGCGCGTCGCCCCCGCATGCGAGCGCGAGCTCCGTCAGCAGCTGACAGCTCTCCGCGATTGCGGAGAGGAAGGCGTGCACGAGCGGCGGGCTGGGATCGTGTATCGCATGCACGTATAGCAGACGGAGGTTCGCGGGGAAGAACGGGGCGGAGAGGGCGCGGAGGAAGTGCGGGAGCTGCGCGCTGACGCTCAGGTCGTACAGGGCCGGGAACGCGCTCTCCTCGAGTGACGGGGACCAGTCGAGGACGTCCATGGGATCGCCGCTGCCCTGTCTGTGGAAGTACTCAAACTGGACGATGCCGAGGTGTTCCTTCCGGGAGAGGGCCTTGACGATCTTCGTCGTCAGAGTGTATCTGGGCATGATGACCTGCTGCAGCTTGGGCAGCGCGCCGAGCAATGAGCATAGGTCTGCCTCGAACTCGCGCACAGAGCACGAGAAGCGCAGGTCGAGTTTTGTCAGCCGCGGCATCCGGAGGGCGATCTCCTCGAAGTAGATTTTCAGGGAGTACTCGGGCGTCGGCGAGAGCCATACCGCAAACTCTTTGATGTTCTCGTGCATGAACATGAGCGACAGGCGAAGACGCTCGCCGCTCTCGCTGGTCCATGACAAGGAGGATAGCTTGGGGAAGAGATGGAGCGTCGTCCGGCTTTGTGCGATCTCCTGGAAAACGCTCGGGCCTCGCAGGTGTTCGTCGATGGCGGGCGACACGACGAGCTTCCGCACACGGCCGGCGTACCGCATGAAGTTGGCCCAGTCTCCTGGCTCCAGGGACCTAATGAAATGCTAAAGAGTCACAGTCAGAGCGCAGCGCGAGCCAAGAAGCGAGGTGCGTACATGTCCAGCATCGCCCACCTCATCTTCTAGAGGGGAGAGGATGCGAAGCAGGCACGGGAGGTCATCGACTTCGCGCCAGAGCAGGTCCAGCGCGACTTCCGTCCAGCTTTTACACACACGTGCATTCCGGGCGTTGTCGCTGGCCTCGAGGTAGGAGAAGATGAGCTCGAGAAGCTCTGGTATATTGAGCACCCGTTGGGTGATCGTTCCGTACAAAGACGGTGTCCGTGAGAGGGCTAGTCCTGTAACGAGTATAAACGATTGAATCTGCGAGCATAAGACTTTTAAAGCTTGCCCTTCGACCGCCTTATAAACATATCGTTGAAGTTGAGGATGCACCGTGTAGCAAGTCCAGTGGCGGTCTGTGGTTGGAAGTTTGAGTTCCGGAGTCTCATAACACCCTTTTCAGAGATACTTACCCGTCAAGAGATGTATGATAATATGTTGCCGTGCTCCTCGACAGTCGCAGCAGCGTGCTCGTCGTCCAGATAGAATGTTCCACGTCGTCGACTCCGAGTTAGAATGCACAAACGGTCGAACCCTGGCAGTGTGAGTGGAATCAAGATCATGATGAGTTGACTGTGGGAATCAGTGTGGTAAGCGCGCCACTCGGCAAACCTCCTGCAAGCGCCCGATTGCCAACTCCCACTGGCACCACAGACTACCGTGTAGTATGTACTGCATGCATCCCATTCCCCCATACTAATGCAGCCCAGCACTTAGAGTACTTGCTAGTGTTTCTCCCGGACTACACCGTCCGGGTTGTGCTGCTGTACGCTATGGAATTTACGCCACCAAGGTAGTAGGTGATAGCAGATCGCGTGCAAAGTGTAACTACTAGTATCGCTGATAGTATCTTCCTCTTATACTCAGGAAGCCGCAAGCCTGCCGCAAGAGCTGTAATATGCATGACTTCCTGCAGAAGCAAGACGACCGTCGGCCCGCGGGAAGTCTCGGGCCTGATCCCGCCAGTCACGGCCATCCGGGAGTGCGGTCACCTGGACTTCCACTTCAACTTCGCGAATGCCGCTTAACGGGCCCGAGATCTAGAGAGCTCGTCGGCGATATACTTATGTGGCTCGATCCTAGTCCTCTGATGTTGCGATATCTCCGCAATGGTGCTACCAGCCGCCTCTGCACGTCTCCATGGCTTGGCTCTCTCAGCGACTCTGGCCGCCGCGTATGTCCTCGCGGCCGTCCCTACTCCGGAATTCCAGCCGAAGTTCGACTGGGCCCGGACGAAGTATGTGTACGCCTTCGGGGACTCGTACTCCTTTGTCAGCGGGACACAGGGCTATCCGCGGTGGAGGTGCGTGTCGAGTGCTGTACCATCCGTGGTCGTTGCTGATACTCGCTCACATCCTCGTCAGCTTCATCGGGAGCGCTCTCAACTTCTCGTACACTCCAGAGCAGCTTCTGGAGGATGAGATCCAGCTGAACGTCGTCAGTACCGCGACACCTGCCTTGAACCTCTCGCTGACCTCTCGCTCGTTCTCAGACCGGATCGGACGGTGCGAACTGGGTGAGTCCTCTATGTCTACATTCACGATGCATTCCTTACGGACGGCTGACGACGCCAACCACACTAGCTGGAATACCTAACCGGATGCTTCGAGGGAAGACCGTCCGAATGCGCGCCTAGGCAACTGTGGGACTTCGCGTTCTCGGGGGCGGATGTCGACAAGAAACTGTATGTGTTCTTGTACATTCGAACTTTCTCGAAACCCACAGTCCATGTTTACTGACGCCTGGATGTCCCCAAGACTGCCGCTCCATCACGAATGGTGCGTGGACCTGGTAGACCAGGTGAACGAATGGACCCAGTACGGGTCTGACGTCATCCCACATCCTCCTGGGGAGACCTTGACGACCTTCTGGATCGGCATCAACGACACCGGAGACACTGTGCACAACACGACGGTATGTGTCCAGTCGGCACTTTCGCTGCTCGCTTGGTTGCTGATCCGTCTTTCGGTAGCTCGACTTCAAGGCTTTCTGGGAGCTAGAAATGCAATCTCTCTTCGGGGCGGTGGTATGTCCACATCTTCTCCGTCGTGTGTGCACGCACACACGCGTCCAACATGAACTCACTGTCGTGTGGCCCTTCTAGCAAAAACTATACGACCACGATCTCCGCGGGGCGTACCTGTTCGTGACACTCCCTCCTCTCGAACGCTCCCCAGACCATATCGGCACGTCGATCGCGCCTTTGTACGGGCAGAACATCAAGGACTATAACACCGCGCTCCTGAAACACTCGGCGCGGTTCGCGGAGACGCATCGGGACGTGCACGTCATGACGTTCGATGCGCACGAGCTGTTCTACCACATCCTCGACAACGCGGAGCAGTACCAGTTCACAAATATCACTGGGTGAGTTCTGACCCGCGTGCGAATACTGGGAACGGGCAGTCCAGAACCTGTTCTAACTCGGATGTGGCTCGACAGCTTCTGCGAGTGTTCCGATCCGGAATACTTCTGGTTCAGTGAGTACATCGAATCCCATCAGGTCCTGTGGGCTTACCCACGAATCACCCAGACACTGGCCACCCTACTGCACGGGTGCACAAGCTTCTTGCTGAGGCGGTCGATGCTCAGTTTCGGAAGGCCTCGAGCTTCTAGCCATCACTGGCACCTGTGAACGAATAAGCTAGCGTGAGCTCTGTGTAAACCTATGCACGAATTAGTGTACCGTGTGTGGTCGACAGACAAGGGCGCGTGTCCCTGTGTCTCGCCAAAACGAGCCCATGTATTCACTTCCTGACGTTGATCCAGTACCTCTCTCCCCCATACGCGTGAGCTGCTATAGTACGCGCTGTCCATCGTCACGACATCAAGCAAATCACTATGTAGTAGGTATACCAAGCACGTGGCGCCTGAACGTGTCAGTGGCGAGCCGCTAATAATAGCCTGAACGGGGTTCCCGCCGCCATGCTCCGGGAGGGCCATCGGTCGAGGCGAGCAACATCCCCTGCGCGTCGCTCGAGACGATGAGCAAGCCTTACTATCCGTCGAGCGGACTCGACTGTAACGGTGATCTACGCGCCAGCGCTTGCTTAGCTGGGCGACGTCATTCGACCCCCGTATCCAGCGGCCGTTGCCGACAATATCATCAGCCAGCCGAGCCGATCGCACACCGCCTGCGGCGACCTTGACCACTGACTATTACGACCACTGCGACTGCTGCCATGTCCAAGTTCTTCAGCAAGATTGAAGGCCTCGTTGATAGGCTGCCGGAGGGTGTCGAGCGTACTCGCGCAATGGCGATCGGTCAGTTGTTTCTCTCAAATCGCCACGCGAACGCTGCTCAATATCTAGTCTTTCAGGCCTGTTAAACCCGGACCGTACGTGCCTCTTGCGAATACTCGTCTCCCCCTCTCAAACAGCGTCCAGGTCGCCACGATGACCCCGAGGAGAAACGTGCAGACATGATCCGCTCAGAGATCATGGCTGGCCACCGCTTCCACTCGTTCGCGGAGCAGCGCGGACAGAACTTTGTTAAATGGTGCGTGCCCAAAACCATCCGCGCGGATCGTCGCTCGAACGGAGCACCCTGGCAGGCACATCGACGGCCACGACTACATGTGGGCCGTCTCGGAGATGATAGACAAGGCGAAGGAGGCGATCTTCATCCTGGTGCGTATCCGTCGTCGTCTCTGAGCTCTCCCTCCCAACGCGCGCCAAGCTGGGCTTGCACCGGCGCGGCATATCACCGTACGGCGATGCTTCTATCATGTGTCCCCCCCTTTGTTCCTATGAACGCGTCGCAGTCGGCATTGGTCCGGCATCGGGCGCGTCCTATCTTCGCTGCAAGGTCGTGTGCGTAAGGCGATGTTATGCTGCCATGCCTCTTGCACATGGATCTCGTCGCCGCCGCGTTCATCCTGGATCGACGTAGCCGCGTCGGCTCATACATACGCATACTTGCCCGACCTCAGTCCTTATGCATCATTCGGAGCCTAACCACGTTTTTTGACAGGATTGGTGGCTCACGCCAGAGCTCTATCTTCGCCGGCCCCCTGCGAAGTACCCTGAATGGCGCCTTGACCGACTGCTCAAGCGCAAGGCTGAAGAAGGAGTGAAGGTCTACGTGATTGTGTACAAAGAAGTCACACAGACGATGTCCATGAGCTCCCACCACACCAAGGAGACCCTTGACGGCCTCCATCCTAATGTCGCCTGCATGCGGCATCCCGACCACATCGGTAGCAAGGGTACGCGATTCGGTTGTGTGGTCCCCGTCTCCGCTGAACCGTGTATCAGACGATGTCGAGTTCTGGTCGCACCACGAGAAGGTAGTGGTGGTCGACAACCACTACGCGTGCATCGGCGGTCTGGACTTGTGCTTCGGGCGCTGGGATACCCACTCCCACCCGCTTGCGGATGTGCATCCCCACGACCCGTACGCGACCCTCTTCCCCGGCCAGGACTACAACAACGCGCGTATCATGGACTTCCAGGACGTGCCGAACTTCGTCAGTAACGGTCTTAGTTCGGTCGAAAGCGCCCGCATGCCGTGGCACGATGTACACATGTCCCTCACAGGAGAAGTCGTCTTGGACATTGTTCAGCACTTCGTTGAGCGATGGAACGAGATCAAGAAGCGCAAGGTATGTCCACCGCGTACCCAGGTTCACTAGCTCTCATACAAGCATGCATTCACCAGTATCGCAATGACACGTGAGCTTTTCGGACCAACATCGTGCGCGACATTACGCTGACGTGTCTTTAAGCCGCTTCGACTGGCTCGCCTTGCCGCACGATGTCGAGGTAGCACCGAACGAAGCCGTCGCCCGTACGCAGCCATACACCCATTATGCGGGCTCCGTGTTTGACGTTCTCCTCAGGTCACCCACACCGCGAGCAATGGTTCGGCATCGGCAAGCGTTTCCGTGACCACTTCCACCGTTCTCAAGTGCAAGACTACGACGGCGAAGAGCCTATTGCGCGCGGCTCGTGCCGCGTGCAGGTGGTCCGCAGCGTCTCCGACTGGAGCCACGGCGTCCTTACGGAGTGTAGCATCCAGAACGCTTGTGCGTGTTCGCGTTTTTCTTCTATGCAAGTTTGTTGATTACCGTGGCACAGACATTGAGCTCATCCGCGAGTCTGAGCACTTCATCTACATTGGTGAGAGTTGGCTAAGATCCGATATCGGGCGATTGCTGATCCTGTCCACGCAGAGAACCAATTCTTGTACGTCTGGCGCACTGCACCCGAAGGGTGACATCGACTGATTGACACTCGTGCAGCATTTCTAGCACGCAAGAGGACGGTGTGATCAAGAACCAGATTGCCAAAGCACTCGTCGAGCGTATCGTGCGTGCCGCGCGTGACGGCAAGAAGTTCCAGGTGGTCGTTATCATCCCCGAAGTCCCGGGCTTCGCCGGCCAGAGTGAGTTTCTGGACCGCATGCCGCGATGAAGATCGCTGACATTTCATGCAGTCAAGGACGAGTCGTCTGTGAAGACGATCATGGCTGCCCAGTACCGCACTATCAACCGTGGCGGCCACAGTATCTACGAGGAGGTCCGCAAGGCTGGCTATGAGCCGTGGGTACATTCCCTCACTCTGGCTGAGGTGTCGCTTACCTCGCCCCAGGTCGGACTACATTCGTTTCTACCACCTTCGCGCATACGACCGTATCAACGCTCCTTGGGGTACGTTCCTCAAATTCTCAACCCGTGGCACGGCCTGAATCGCGCCCCATCAGGCTCTTACATGAAGCAGATCGAGGAGCGCAGCGGCGTACCCTTCCACCAGCTCACCGTCGCCCTCGCCCGTCTCTGGGTCGGGCACAGCGAAGGCCCGGCCGAAGTGTCCGTGTCGATCCCGACGGGGAACACGCTCGCCGAGCAGTCGACGTCGGGCAAGAAGCCGGAGCTCAAGGTGGAGAAGTACCCGATGCCGGCGGACGTCGACGAGGCGCGCGAGATCGTCGAGCGCTGGCGGCGCGCGGCGGTCGAGACGCGTGCGGACGAGGCGGTCGCGGACAACGTCGTGCAGCACATGCTGCACGACCGCACGAGCCTGCTCGACGAGAAGTGGCTCGGCACGGAGGAGGAGGAGCGCTTTGCGTATGTCTCCGAGCTGCTGTACATCCACTCGAAGGTCATGATCGTGGACGACCGGCGCGTCATCGTGAGTGCCCCCCTCGCCTCTGCACCCGCGATTTGCTGATCTGAGCGGGGTGTTTCGTAGATGGGTTCGGCCAACCTGAACGACCGCAGCCAGAAGGTCAGGAGCTGTCTTAGATCTCTCACAGACCCGTACTGATGAGTAGTGGGACAGGGCGACGGAGACTCCGAGATCGCGCTGGTCGTCGAGGACGACGACATGATCGAGTCGTACATGGACGGCGAGCCCTACCAGGCCGGACGCTTCGCCGCGACGCTCCGCCGGAAGCTCTACAGGGGTGAGCGCCCCATTCTCCGCACGCCTGACAGACGCTAACTCAGACACCGCCCGGTATATGTAGAGCACCTCGGGCTCATCGAGCCGCAGTGGTGCACCGCGCGCGACCAGCCCGACTCGTTCATGCGCGCGGCGCCGTACCCGAACGAAGACGAGACGCAGCAGCGCGAGGACGCGATGGTCGCGGACCCGCTCTGCCGGGACACGGTCGACCTCTGGAACGACACCGCGCGCAAGAACCGGGAGGTGTTCACGGAGATCTTCCGCCCCGTGCCGACGAACCTCATCCGGTCGTGGAAGGACTACGACGTGCGTCCCTCCCCTTGCTCTCCGGGCTCCCTGCTCTGTGTTCTGTTATGTTCCGCGCTGAAGAACCGCACAGGGGTACGTCCCGAACGTGATGACGGGCCACGCCGTGCCCGATATCCCGCTGGACCGCATCAAGAACCGTCTCACGGAGGTTCGCGGCGCGCTCGTCGAGTGCCCGATGGTGCGTTCCGACTCTGTGTGTCGCATGTGGTGGTGTCACTCACATTTTTGTGCTCAGGACTTCCTGGTCGACGAGGACGACTTTGTTACGGGACCCGAGTGGCGCGGCCTCAACCCGACGCTGCCGATCTACATCTGAGCTGCCGCCGCTGGCCATGGCTGAGAATGGGATCACGACGGTTAAGATGGAAGAACTCAGGAAGAACTCTTGTGGATTATGCTTGCTCTACCAGAGGGAAGTTGAAATGTAGACATAGGCTTGTGTGTACTGTAACGCTGTCTATGTATGTACTATGCTGACTGGTACGATGGATTATTCCTCCTATTATTCAAAGGTATTCATCGGCGACTGGGTGGATGTATCAAATGTCGCCGACGGTATAAGTTGGCGCAACCGCCGGTAGAACTGATTTGTCAGCTTGTCTACTCACGGCGCTCCTCTCCCCGATATCAGGCGCTTACTATTACCTTCCTGCTTTTGTCCGTCAATCACCACTCAGTACCGCTTCACGCTCCAGATCCGTATGGATGAAGAGGAAGGCCCTCCATGTACTTGCCACATAGCACCGCCCGACACCAATGCTGCCGAGGCCCAGAGTGGGATCAGCGGTAGTAGTTACAGTGGCCCGTCGGGCGGAGTGCTGTCCCAGTCGAAGCCCGTCGAGCTGAACAATGATCTGCCATGCCCTTGTTGTCGGTGCAATCTACCAAATTTTCGCCAGTTGTGCACAACTGACACGCTGCAGGGCATCGTGACGGCCGTGATGCAACGAAAGGACACAAACCAATCGCTCCCGATCTCGTCAATTCAGCCGTCAGTTCTCAGTTGCTCGGAGCCGTTGACCAGCTCAACAACCTCATCGATGCCGCTCGCTCCGAGAATGCACGGTCATCGACCTCGCAACCTCTGCCAGACTCCAAGTTCCGACACACGGTCGCAAGTTGCAAGACCGGGATCCTGATGGTGAACGCCGTTTGCCCAACAGATCGCGATGCAGTCGCATTGCTGACATCTTCTCCTAGGCGATAGAAGTTGCGATGATCACCGTTAGAACAACCCCAGGATATGTGTGTCGAACAGGCAGCAAAGCACACGACCAGTGTCTCGCCCAGCGGGAGGCTGCGTTACAGCACATCGAGAATGAGCTGAAGCGCGGAGCGGACGATGCCGCCCCTCTTTTCGCTGCCCGAGAGAGGCTTCTTCGCATAGAAACAGAGATGCGTCGCCGCAAGTACATCCAGACCGCCATCCGTGCCATGGTACGTCTACTTCATAGTCTCTGTTGACGTTCATCGACAACGATCTTACGCTCCATCAGTCGATCATTGCCGTGCCCTACTCGCCCCTCGCGTCCGCTCTCTTCGCTGCGGTCGACCTGTTCGGCGTCTCCACCGTGGTCGCGATCAAGGAGTTCTACATGTCCGACATCCTATCGCTGCTGCGGGACACGGTCGAGCGGGTCCAGGAGCTCGAGGCCAACCTCCAGGAAAAGCTCGTTCAGGTGAAGGAGCTCCGCGACCAGCTCGAGGCCCTCAAGGCCAGACTCGAGCAGGTGCAGCGCGAACCGATCGCCACCCGCCTGTCCGACATCCTCGACAGGCTGTGCGCTGTCAAGACCGCTGTAGAGGGTGCGCTGTCCTGGCCGTGCGATGGCGATTCGCGCTGTCCCCCCAGGCCTGTGCCGATGCGCGAGGTCGTGAAGGCCTACAAGGATATGGCGGAGGCGCTTGAGGCACCCTCGATGATTATCGGGTCGCTAGCGGATCTGAGCGAGGAGGAGTGTCAGGCAGTGGATGGATTATTGAGTCTATGCAGGACAGCCTCTGTAGATCCGACTCCCGGGCCTCCCAGTCCAGAAACTAGCTGTACCTCTTAGTTCGTGCAGACGGTACTGCCTCGGTTGAAGGCAACTCTCCATCCACTCTTCGCAGCTGTTGTACGTTTTCTTGACTCTTATAACCACGGATCGGGACACTCACATACTAGTTTATCGAATAGCTAGCTACCGTCGTACTTGTGCGGAATCGTTGACGAATCCGGTTTGTCACGTGTCACGCTAGCTGTCACAGTTGTCAGCGCCAACGTTTCAACTGCCGAACCGTGCCGCGCGTACTGTTCGGACCTACTACCATCGTCAAGTTGAGCCACTAACCTCGCTACCTTGTACTACACCATGACAGACGAAGAAACGAGCGCGATTCCTATGGCTCATACCCTATCAGCCACTGTTTCCGAAGGATCTTCGTCGTCAAAAGTACTAGTCAAATTACCAGCTACCCATGACTCGGACTCCTCGCAAACCTCTGACGGTGGGGTTCAACCTCAGCCTCATGCT
The DNA here is from genome assembly GCA_033807695.1 of Daedaleopsis sinensis. Classification (NCBI taxonomy): domain Eukaryota; kingdom Fungi; phylum Basidiomycota; class Agaricomycetes; order Polyporales; family Polyporaceae; genus Daedaleopsis; species Daedaleopsis sinensis. Next base: position 3,124,326 of record CM066310.1, on the reverse strand, counting down.
CCAAGTTCCACCAGCAGTGGCCGGGAGTCCGAGATGGAGAGACCAGGGGCGCCCAAGTACTGTGAGCGAGCTGCTGAACTGCCCTGCCTGTGCTGTAAGATCTCGCTACTCGACAGCTGTTAAGTTTCATTCTAACCAGTGACAACCGCAGGGATTGACCTCGACGGCCCCCGCTATAAAATGACACAATCTCGCAAACCAATCTCCCTCAATTATATTTATCCATCTATTCGTTCTGTCTCACTTATCTCCGCTCACCACCTCAATGACTTCATCGAATTGTGCCGCGTTGAAACCCTCCGAAGACGGGCGATTCCATCCACCGAAACTCGACCGGATGACCAGTTCCGGCAACAGATAGCGACCTACAGGAATACGATTGTCACGGTGAATATCACATACGCAAGCCTATCGCAACAGCGCTACTGACTACCCCCAATCTTTACAGGACATAGAGGAAGCGATTACCTCTCTGAGAACGAGTCCTGGCTATGCGTGCCGAGCTGACAGCAAACCACACGCCGAGTGTTTTGCCGAGCGCGAGCGTGGGCTGCAAGAATTTGAAGATAGCATTTCAAGCGATCTCGAGGAGGTATCCAATCTCGATTCTGTCCGTGAGGAAATTTCCCGTTTCGAAAGTCGCCTGCAGCGATACAAGCTTATCCAGATGGCCGTTCGTGCTGTGGTAGGTCTATCTACTGCCTTGGACGATGCGGGAGATGATAGATGATTCTAACACCCAACTTGACATTCGGCTCCTACAGTCAATCGCCACCGTGCCATACTCGCCCCTCGCGTCCGCGCTCATCACCGCGGTCGATCTTTTTGGCATCTCCGCCAACCATGCGATCGAAGATTTCCTCACGTCCGACACCATGTCGCGGCTCAAATACAACGTCACGCGCCTTGATAAGATCCACACCGCGCTCCAGGAGAACCTCGCCAAGGTCAAGCGGCTCCGAGACCACCTCGAGGCCCTCAAAGCACAGATCGAGTGGGAACAGCGCCAGCCGGGTGCGGCTCGCCTGTCCGACATCCTTGACACGCTCTACGCTGCCAAGTTTGCCGTGGATGGGGCGCTATCATCACATTGCGAGCGTTGTGAGTCACAGTGTGCCCCGGTGCCTATGCGCGAGATCGTGAAGGCGTACAAGAACATTGCGGAGGCGCTTGAGGCGCCTACCATGATTAGTGGACCGCTAGCGGATCTGGACGAGGAGCAATGTGAGGCATTGGACGGACTATTGACTCTATGCAGGACAACACGGGATCCGACCGTGTCTGGACTTACTAGCACTACAACGTAGTGAAGTTGTACTTTGTGTGGTTTATTCTAGTCAGTAGCTTGATGCTGGAATGGTTTACGTACCAAATTGGCCCATTTTCATGTACTTGTACTCATCTGTATTCGCTTCAGTACATGGACGCACCCGTACACGCCTATATAAATCACCTATTGAGCGCCGGGTCAATGATTAAGCTCGTGCGTTCCCACGAGGGATAAGAATTCTTTTTACCACCACGACCTCGAAGAGAACTTCAGATCGGACTAGTGACTCGTCGACTAGTAGTTTATGGTCGCATCTCGTTTGGTATTTACCCGTGCTCATCATGTCCGCCTTCACGCTTGCTGATCTCTCTTCCCAAATCATCAGTGCAAGTGCAAATCCCAACTATGAATTCTCCGACGGAGTCTCATAGTCGTGGGTCAGACTTTCAGCGAGTGTTTATCCCGATGCCTCGAGTGGTTCAGGACCATCAATATGCTGCAACCCGTCATGTTCCCGACGGTCCCAGGCACTTCCAAGTCCAAAGTGCAGCCATATCGACGCTAGGAACCCACAGCTCAGCTGCCGCCGACGAGGCCCCCCATTCAGTTCATGAGGAGAGTAGCCCTTATGTGACCTTCTTCTTCAACTCGGACTCAGAGCCCTACGACGCCAATCATCTTAAAGGCCTCGGACGCGCCCATATCTCACACTCCGGCACCAGTGGGCTCGGGACATTTGCTACTGTCGACATCGAACAAGGCGAACTAATCACGAGCGAGACCCCGCTGATTGTCTATCCACAGGTCATTCCTTTCCGCAGCGACCTAGCCCCCGAGATGGCGTATCCAGAGCTAGACTATGTGGTGCACTCATTGTCTACTACGAATCGTGAGGCTTTCTTCGATCTCATGAATAGCCACCCCACGGAACCGTCGCGGGTGAGGGGCATCATCGACACCAACGCTCTCGATATCGGTCGACTCCCTGGCGCGCCCTGCGAGTACGCAGCTGTCTGCAAGGACATCTCCCGTGTCAATCACAGGTTAGTATACTAGTCTCCTACTCTACTCAAGCAATCCCCATGCTAACGACTACACGCGCGATCAATGGTAGCTGCTCACCTAACGCCGTGTATCGCTTTGACCCCACCACGGTCTCTATTGAGCTTCGCGCCCTCCTCCCTATCTCCTCTGGGTCCCAAATCTTCATCTCCTACATCGACCCCGCCCTTCCCGTCGCAGACCGCCAACGCGCTCTTGCGAGCTACGGCTTCACCTGCGCTTGCTCCGCGTGCTCCCTCACCGGCTCTGCACTCTCTCAAAGCGAGAACCGGCGCTCGCTCATCGCGCGTGCGGACTCCGACGTCGACGCCCGGAACGCCGCACTCGAGCACTGGGCACACACTGCAAACGTACCGAACGACTACGTCAATCGCGTCGACAAGATGTACATGGACCTGTTTGCGAAAGAGCAGCTATACTACGAGCCGGTATGGGAGGCGTATGCGACGCGTCTGTGTAAGGCGTGTTGCGCGCTCGAGGACGCGGAGGGTGCGCGGAAGTGGGCGCGGCTCGCAGAGGTGCTCAATCGCGCCTACACTGGGCATGACCGAGGATGGGCGTCTGTGGTCGTCGCGCCTGAGCGAACGGATTGGTGGGGATTGAAGCGCAAGGCGTTTTCATAGTAACAGAAAGGTGAGCAGAACCTGGGATGCGAGACGAACAGCTGGACTGACTTCCCCGTCTACGTTTTCAGCTCAGATTTTCATGGATGACCCAGACAAGGATGAAGGCTCAACATCTCAACGTTCAACTTTCGGACGAGACGAAGCGGTGTATTATCTAAGTATAAATGTCACGAGTCACCGGCGATCTCAGTAAACGCGAGGGCGATGCCCGTACCTTCAGGGTGAGAGTGTGAGTACTTTTGCACGACCACTATCTCCGACTCTCCATCGATACCCATACCTGTCAATTTGTAGAACCTTTTAGCCCAACCAATAAGCTCCACAAACATGCTCGAGCAAACACGTTAACGATGACTAGTCAGTACATAAGTAAATGTACAAGACCTCGCGCATGCTCTGACGGCGACTTCGGACGGACGGTATACGAAATAGCAACCGCCATACAGTATCGCCGGACGAGCCTGAGGCAATCGACTAGATGACGGCGTCGGCTTCTCGTAAGCCGGCCGTCTAAAAGACCCCGACCGAAACTTGACCAGCCTCTTCATGACGACGAGCTACATCTCACTCGACGACTCGGACAGCCCATCAAGCCTCACCCCTCCCTTCCTCGATGACTTTTGGGAAAAGCCTCCCTCAAGACAAGTGGGAGCTCATCGATCTCCTCGGCCCAGACACTTTATCCGGGCCGTCCGACCACTACCGCTCCTTCTGTGCGTGCACACTCACATGCCGGTCCTGGCTCCCCCGCGCCCAATACCGCCTCTACAGACACGTCGAGCTCACCGATCTACGCTCTACCGAGCTCTTCGCGCGTACTCTCTCCGACTCACGTAGCGAGTATTGCGCAAGGCTCGTGACCCGGCTCGAGTTCTGGTTCCTCCAGAGAGACTGGGAAGCCGCCGGCGCGCCCGTGACCAGCATCCCGTTTCCGCCGAACCTCATTGCGACTCTCACGAACCTGGTCGCGCTCCGGTTCGTATGCAGCACCGTGTCCGAAGATGACCTCGCTATCCAGCTGCGGTTCCTCCGGGAATGGACTAGATGCGAATCTATACAGACGTTATGGCTAGACGAGGTGTTGTTTGACACCCTTGAAGGCCTCACGCGCTTACTTTGGTCGTTCCCGCTGCTCGAGGACCTGAACCTGTTCCAGACACGCTGGAATAGGCTGGGCATGCCTCTCGAGCGTGCCAGCTTTCCAGGTCGTTGCACCAAGCTACAGAGAGTAGAGGTGAGATCTGCTAATGTCACTGTGTTTCGGTTGCTCATGTGTTTATCTCTCGCGACTGGGCGTGGACTCAGCTGAGCGACATCACACTAGTGAAACAGGTCTTGCCGCAGCTTGGGAACGCTATCCAGTCGCTGTCCATATCTCAGACATGGGACTTCCCTGGAGAGGATTCGTATGAAGGTACGCTCACTAGCAAATTGTGATACAATCCACTGAGGACTGAACGAAACCGTCGCAGCCCTCCGTGCATTGCTCGACCTGCGCAGTCTCACTATCGTATTCTCAGAAATCAACTACCAGTGGATGTTTTCCGTGCTGTCAGAAGTACGCTCTTCGCACATAGAAGAGCTTGTGCTGTACCTCGTCAATGGAGCCGGCCGCGGGCAAGATTTTGAAGCGCTTGATGTTTTCGCTAAGGAGGGTCTCGACGACGTGCTATCCGAGCCTCCGTTCGATGACCTGCGTCGACTCAAAATAGTGACTTTTGGGAGTGACAAGACTGGGAAGTCGATCACCCTCGCGCGAAAAGCTCATGGGCTCTTGCCTCGCTTCCACGCACGAGCAACGATTGTGGTGGAGTTGGAACTCAGTATGTTGCGCGTGCTTATATGGAAACATATCTGCTCTGCTGACTGGATCGAATTATAAAGTACATAACGGCCATACTGGAGAGGAAATTGACGATTAGAGACACTCTCGTCTATGTGATATGAACAGGGTACCGGTTCAGCTAACTCGAGATGAGGTTCGAGGACAGCCCGCGAGTGTGACTGCCCAGCGCCGGACTCCGACCGTCTCCGCCGGCATGATGCGCTTTCTTAGGAGGAGCAAGTTGTAGTCGAGAACCTTCATTTGCTTGATACATTTCGTAGGATAGGATAGGTTGAGTCGTCATTTCATGCAACGTGATATAAGATACTGCAGAATTCGCCAAAAGTCAGACCTGCTATGATTACGTGGACGACCCTCAGCGGACAAGTCGGCCTCGCTCCTTCTGCACTGGTGGCAGAATCGCACAGCCTCCTAAGTAACTAGAAGGTCAAGTTCCCTGTGTAGCGTATTGACTATGCCACGATCATTTCTTCTGCAGGTTCAACAACCATTTCAGACCCTCTCGCTCGTCCTGGTCGATCTTTACGGCGGCCGAGATGGCCGGGAACGAGTAGTGGAACCCATGCGGACATCCGGGGTATCTAACGACCTCCTCTAGTAAGCCCCAGCTCCTCGAAATAGTCACTGAGTGCACGTACGTGACAAGCTTCGTTACACACCCGGACTCGCGCAGGACTCGCTCGTACAAGAGGCCTTCGTCCCGCAACGGGTCACATTCCATCACTTGGACGAACGCGGGAGGGAGTCCGGAGTGGCTCTCAGCAAGAAGAGGAAACATGAGGACGCTCGCGGGCGGAGCGTTGTAAAACTCTGAACCAACAACACGATAGTCAGCACCGATCGCGGAGACAGAACCCCCGAGAACAATGCGTACGCACTCATGTACATGAGAACTTTGTCCTCGTCTAAGAACGGAGGGTACTTGCACTCCTTCATCGAGCGCAGCACGTCTTTGTGCTTGTCAGGAACTGCTTCCGGATGGACGACAGAGGGCTCCCGAAGGTACTGCCCCGTGAGAGGGCGTGCGGCGAAGAAGGGGTCGTCCCGTGCACGAATAGCCAGTGCTGCGGATAGGTTCCCACCTGCCGAGTCGCCGCCGATGATGAAGCCCTTGTCGAGAGAGAGCTTCAGCTCAGCAGCTTGCTCGACTACCTGAAGACCTGTTAGATCTGTTGTTGCTATTGAACATAAGGCTGTTTCACCCACCCACTTCATGGCAGCATAGCAGTCGTCATGGGCCGTAGGGAACTGGTGCTCCGGGGTAAGTCTACGACGGAAGTGAGTCAGATGGGCGAGAACGAAAGAACCGTGAACGTAGGACGTACCTGTAGTCGACGTTTACGATAGCCAACTGCAGCTCAGCGCTGATGGTCCGCAGATGGAAGTCGTCCATCTCAAGGTCTCCAACCATGAAACCTTCAGCGAAAGAGACATCAGCTTTCAAAATCATTCTAAGGAACTCGCCTGCGTACCTCCGCCATGGAACCAGACGAGGACAGGGAACGCTGCGCTCTCATCCGTCGTGACAGGGAGAATCACGCGTACTCCAATCTCTCCGACCTGTACACGTACGGACTTGTCGTGCACGATATACTGCGAAGCTGGTGACCCTGTTCAGTAACCCAAATAAATGAGGTCAATGATAGCTCGCATAGAATACCTGGAGGCAGGCGCGGTTCGAAGTGCCTCTTGAAGAATGAGAAGAGGACGTTGGCCCCTCGTCGCGCATACTCTCCTAGCGGAACTCCTTCAGGAGGCGGGGGTATAGGCTTCGAGTAAACTGGGTGAACTAGTAGTTCAGCGGTGAGCTCCGGATCCAAAGTCATGCTTGCGGCGACCTAATAACGATGAGAGAGGATGTGAGAGCTGTTATCGATGCGATGGTGGTGAAGAACGGGACAATCCTCCTGAGCTACTTATGGCATGAGAGTATATCATGATTGCGATCTCATGGTCACATGTCAGCTTCCTGTCGTGAAGCGCTGTCGAGAGATCAAAGATGGACTGACTAAGTGCATAGAGGAGGTCAGACAGGTGAGACAGCATACGCCCGGTTAAGAAGACATATCCGGGTTCCCAGCGTCACACGAAGAACTTTAGGGTACGTGCCTTGCGCGCCGCGCTCACAATTTATGGTTGGCTAATGTATCAAGCTAATAGTTCGAGTGAAGTATTCAACTCGGCCCGTTCGGGGAAGGACTCAAGTTTTCAGGAGTAAGCCGAACTCTGTGGACGTGGAGATATGTCGTCAATGCTCGAGGACCCATGATGCTCGGAGTCATAGCATGCAGTTCACTCACCTGACTCGGCCATGCCCAACGGCGCAAGGCTACGTATCGGCGCAGACCCTTACAGCCGTCACGGACTCTCGAAATCCGGGCCAAAGCATTCCCGACAGGCGGATGCCAAGCTCGAAGGTAGTTAGAGATGGTACGGCCGAGAACACCGCCTTGTAGAATTTGGCCCGATCGAGGTAAAACACCGACCGTTCGGCTGGGGTGTCACCGGTCAACGACCACCCAGCACGGCCGTCAAGATGAATCGCGAGTTTTCGCAGGCTGGGGACCGCGCGCAGCACCGACGCGCCCTCAATCTGCCGGATTGTCATGAACAGGTGTAAGTCAGGGAGCGCGCAAGCGTGAAACTGTCTGTCGCTCACGCACCATCAGGCGTGGAACGTTCGTCTTCTCCTCTTCGCGGGAGAACCACAGAGTGATCTCGCACTCCTGTAACTCTTGGAGGTACGGTGCGGCCTCCTCGAGGCGTACCGTGAACGCGGAGGTGAAGAGGCTCCCCGTTGTTGTGATGTACAGACGGACGGGCTGAGCAAGGAACGGAAAGTTCCAGGCGGAGAGCGACACACGGGCGTGGCGCACGCGGCACGTCAGCCCGAGCATATAAATATCGGCGCAGTTGGCCCACAATTCGTCCAAGCCCTGGCCCCAGCATCCTCGAGAGGCGACAGCGCTCCTGTTGCGCGCGTGCACCTGGTCGCAATCCTCCTGCTGGCCTTCGGTATTGGCGGCGAGGGTGGAGACGGTGAGCGACTTGACGTTCGGATACGTTCTGACCCACTCGTCGGTCCCCGGGTACTGGATCATCTCTTCCATCTCCAGTTTTCGGACGTTCGGGTAAACGGGCGAGTCGGAACGCCATTCGTTCGGCTGCCAGAGGGAACAGTGCAGCCTGGTGAGAGTAGCCTGGGAGGAGCGCAGCAACGCTGCCGGGTGCATCCTGGCGTCGAGGCCGAGCGTCTCGTCCCAGTGTCCTTCGCCCTTGCCCCCATCGGAGAGTTTTGCAGTCAGGAGCTCCCACCGCGCACTTTCCAACATGATGCAACAATGCATCCCTGCGCGAGATACTTTGAGGTGCTTGACGTTGGGCAGCGAGGCGAACGCGGCCGGTAGGTCCTGGTGCGAGGAAAGAAACTCGTCGATGTCCAAGATTGCGAGGCGCTGGATGTTGTGCGCGCGACGAATGCCGTCCGCTATGGCTTTCGCGTGTTGGGAGGAGAACCGCTCCTCTCCAAAAATGGTCACGTCCGAGAGAAACTGCCACCGTCTTCCGTCCTCTGCGGCCATGAAGACGAGAAACGAATTGATCTTCCTCTTCCCGTCGAAGCCAACATATACCGGCCCCGATAGAATTGGTCGCGCCCCTGCGTGGTACAACCAGCGGCTAGTGCGCATCAGAGTCACAACGGTGGCCTTCTCTGCGTGTTCAATGACATTGCTGAGGATATCGCGGTTGAGTACCGGTGGTAAAGAGTGCATTTCCTATACCCATAGATTGTCAGATGGTCTATACATGGCACACAGTGCCACTGTCATTAGACGACACCTCAGAGGCCCTCCTTCGCGGATGCCGGGTCGCGCCAGCGAACGCTACTATGTTACGAGCACATGTTCTACCTCGCCTCATCCTCGTTCTCACCCTGTTTCATTCGTTATTGTCTTAGCTATTGTCCTGTGACCCTCGACGGGCCTCCGTGCTTTCCGCTTGGTTTCCGTAGCACGCCTCATGTTCTTATTGTTCTACATGTGTTATTGTTCTCGTAGACAGGCCTCTACAATATAAAAGCCACTGGATGCTGGGGTAGAGTCCCCAGCTTCGGATTGGTACATTGTCACCCAACTCTAGTCTGCCTTCGTCCTAGCCAAGGGTGTATCATAATCCGAAGCTACCACTCTTCTCGACTACGGGCGTACTGTATCAGTACTACCCCGTACGTCTCCACCTCTCCTCTATCACCACCAACCCCGCCCACCACCATCCCTTTCACCCCGACCTTCACACATCCCGCCCATCTACCCTCGATCTCTGGGCGCCGAGCCCACGGCAGCAAGACCCCCGATCCTCTGCGTACTATACGTCTCCGTATCCGTACGTTCCGTTCCGGTGTTACCCTTTCCTACATACACACGCGGTAGTCAGCCTTCTAGGCAACCGTGTCCGAGAGACTCCGCCTCGCCAGGCGCGGTAAAATCGGTTGTGCAGTCACGAGTTCCGACCGCCGGTGTTCGCAAGAACATTTGTAGGTGTGCGTCAGGCCTTACACGCCCTCGTGATCTCGACTGTGTTTGATTGCTTTACGTTTACACATCCTTCTTTAGTTTATGGACAAGTGGGACTCGTTGCTCCTTGAATACGAAACCGAAGCACGGGACCACGCGCTTCAAGAGACATCACGGAAGGAGACACCCGATATCCCTGCGCCGGGAGCTTACATATCCAAGGAAGGCAAACCATCTCAGATCAGTGGGACGACTATAGCTTCAACGAAAGTGACGATTCCGTTACCCGCTGCCAGGAACAACCTTGCCCACTTCGATTCGAGAACTGCGTGCCACCTGAACCGATCCCCGAAAACGATATCATCCGCCTCATCCATCCCCCAGCACCAATCCCTACCGACGCACTCCCCTTCTTTGACCCCGGTTCTCTCACTCCCACTCAAGCGCAAGTCGACGCCCACCTCGCCGGAAGCGCCTTCGACCTCACCCCACTTCAAGAAGCCCTTCCTCTCCCACAAGCTCGAGCTCCCGGCCCGTCCAACCGATCCGTATCCTCTTCCTCGTCGTCCAGCACAGCTACCCAACACTCCTCTTCGAGCTCCTCATCCCAACCTCATACCAGAATGGGGACAGCACCGCAACCGGCGTTCTCGCTCGACCAAGACGCGAAAACCTTCTTCACGAACCTCTTCCAACGCCAACACGTCATCCGAGCCTCCGCGCCCAAAGTCGCCGATCCAGAACCCTTCGATGGATCCCCAGACGCGTATAACGCCTGGAAGTATCTACTCCAGGTCTACGTGGCCGGTATGGGAACAGATGATGCAATCCGGCTCGTTCTTTCCTACATCCGGTCCCCGCGTCTGATGACTTGGAAGAAGAACTTTGTGGAAACCAACTTTGTGAACGGTACCTGGCTTACGAAGATCGCCGACATGGACACGTTCTGGTCGAAGCTCGATAGTCGTTTCAAATCCCCTACTGACGAGTATGATGCGGTCAGCACCCTCGATCACATTCGCATGGGAAACAAGACGGCCGAGGACTTCTTCGCAGAATGGGAGGACTTAACGACACGTGCCGGCATGAATACGCAGCGCGACACCCCGTACATGCGCCACAAGCTGGAACTCGCCCTGCCTATGGATCTCGTGCAGATGATCTACGCCAACGAGACCGTGCCGGACACCTATCTCAAGTGGAAAAATCGCATCACGGCACTCTCTAAGCAGCATCACATTCATCAGCGTCTTTACGGACGATCACGGCAACAACAGCAGCAACCACCTCCCCGCACTCCACGACCTCCTCAGTACTACGCAGCGCCCCCTATGGCATACGCTCCTCCGCCGGGACCCCCACCTGCGCGCTATCAGTACTACGCACCTCCCGCACCGCAACAGCCTGTATATTAGGCTCAACCAACCAGTGATCGTCGTACTGGAACCGGTACCGTCTACGGAGGCCGAGGACAGCCGATGGACATCGACACCTTCCGCGCCAGGCCGTGCCGGAAATGTGGTGCCAAGCAGTCGGAGAAGGGCACGTGTGGAGACAGATGGCATGTCCCGAACCGCACCGGTCCAGACGCGCAGCGCGTGCGTCGATGGGAGGTTCCTGGTCAACGCGAGCCGTTCTTGGATGAGATTCGGCAATACATCGTCGAGGACCTGCAGGACTTCATGGAACAGGTCGTGCCGGAGATCGGAGTTGAGCAACAGGAGCAGGAGGACATTTCGGATTCGAGCAACGAGCCCATTGTTTCGGTTTTTCAGGACAATCAGTTCTAGCCGCACGTAGATCTGATACGGACTTTTCTTATGTACTCGAATCCAGTAACGCAGATTGTACGATACCGATTCTCTCTCCCACCACTATGCCTACCTTTATCGCCCCGTTATCATCATCGGACCCTATTTCTGTATCTATCACATCTACCGAAGAGGCGTCTCTTAGCAAGGAGCGCGGCCGACGTGAATCGGTGCTTAATTCCTCTTCCAAAAATAACAAAAAAATCGAAAAATATCCTTGTGCGGAGGAACCAAAATCCAAACCAGTTAACACCATCCCGATTATGCCCTACGGGCCTAAGTACTTCCGAGCAGTCCGTGGCACAGGTGGAAAACGGCAGTTCGACGTCCCGGCCATGCTCACAAACATCGAGACCCTGCGCACCTATGACATCAAAGCGCTCCTCGACACCGGCTGCACCGGATCGTGTATGCATCGAAACTTCGTCCTCAAAGCAGGTCTCACGCCTAAGCCTTTCGACCAGCCTATCGACGTCTTCAACGCCGACGGGACACCAAACATAGGGGGACGGATCACACACTATGTCGAAGTCGACCTGCAGATCGGAGATCACCGGGAGCGCATCCCATTCCTGGTCACAGACCTCGGCAAGTCGGACGTCTTCCTGGGCCACGAGTGGATCGAACACCATAATCCCACGATCGATTGGAAGTCTAAGATTCTTGACTTCCGCCGCTGCCCGAGTACCTGCCAGCATGTCGTGAACCCCGGAGAGCGTGTTTTCATGGTTAACACTAAGTCATGGTGTGACTCGCGTACCGTCCACATACGTGCAAAGACCTCGGTTGCAATGGAAATCGCTATCGAGCAAAATACGGCCAAAGCCAAGAAAACGTTCGAGGAAACAGTCCCTGAGCAGTATCGAGATTTCCGAGATGTCTTTGACGAATCGACGTTCTCTACTCTTCCCGAACGAAGGCCGTATGACCATGCGATTGAATTGACCGAGGATGCGAAACCGTACTGCGGAAAGATCTATCCCATGACCCTAGACGAGCAGGATGCCTTAGATGTCTTCCTGGAGGAACAATTGAGCACTGGACGTATTCGACCCTCTAAATCGCCCTGGGGAGCACCGTTCTTCTTTGTCAAAAAGAAAGATGGGAAGCTGCGACCGGTCCAGGACTATCGCAAGCTGAACAGCATGACTAAGAAGAACGTGTACCCACTCCCGCTCATGTCCGAACTCCTTGATCGACTCAAAGGTGCCAAGTACTACACAAAGCTGGACATTCGCTGGGGATACAACAATATCCGGATCAAAGAAGGTGACGAAGAGAAAGCCGCGTTCATCACTAATCGTGGGCTGTATGAACCTCTCGTCATGTTCTTCGGACTCACGAACTCCCCGGCCACGTTCCAGACCATGATGAATGAGATCTTCCGAGATCTTATTCTGACAGGAAAGGTCATTGTGTACTTGGACGACATCATCATCCTCTCCATGGACTTAGCAGAGCACCGGAAAACGGTCCGGGAAGTTCTACAGATCCTTCGAGAACACCGTGTCACGTGTAAACCCGAGAAGTGCGAATTTGAAACACAGGAAACAGAATATCTCGGTCATATCATCTCCCCTGGGGAAATTCGCATGGACCCAGGGAAGATCCGAGGTGTCACCGACTGGCCGGTCCCCACGTGCAAACGGGACGTCCAGAGTTTCCTTGGCTTCGCCAACTTCTACCGACGGTTCATCAAGGACTTCTCGAAAACGGCCGGTCCGCTCAATTGTCTCACGGGTCTAACGGAATGGATGTGGGGTCCGGAACAGCAGCTCGCTTTTGAAGGGATCAAGAAAGCCATCACCAGCGCCCCGGTGTTAGCTATTCCAAATGACACAGATCCCTTCCGAGTAGAATGTGATGCTTCGAACTACGCTGTCGGAGCAGAACTTTCCCAGTGTCAAGATGGTCAATGGAAGCCAATCGCGTTCCTGTCACAATCTCTGACACCCGCTCAGCGCGGCTACGAGATCTGGGATCGTGAAATGCTCGCGGTAATGCTGGCACTCCAGGAATGGCGTCATTTCCTCCAGAGTGCACGTCAACCATTCGAGATTCATAACGATCACAAGAATCTCAAATACTTCCGCAAACCGCAGCGGCTTAACCCCCGTCAAGCACGATGGCACACAGAACTCGCCAATTACCACTTCACCTTGTCACACAAGCCTGGTCGTAGTATGGGGAAACCGGATGCTCTCTCACGTCGAGCTGATCACATGGACTCCGAAGTGCCACAGGAGGACGTCATCATGTTGCCGGAGCACTGGTTCAATGCTACGCATACGGTTGACGGCGCTTCGGAGCTTCACGACTTGTGCCTTAAACATGTGTCTCTGTACGATCGCTCTATCGTCGAGAAACTAGGCCAATCGGAAGACATGGAATCAGCCGAGGACGGCTTGATCTACAGGAGGGGGAAGTTGGTCGTTCCAAATCACACGGAACTTCGCGGTCGTGTAATCGCAGCACATCATGACTCGATCTCAGCCGGACATCCGGGTGCAGTAAAGACGCAGGACATGATCATGCGGTCCTATTGGTGGCCATCCATTCGCAAAGACGTACGCAAGTATGTTGCTGGCTGTCACACGTGCCAACGGGTCAAGATTGATCGTCAACCGCGTGCAGCGCCGCTACACCCGAACCCCATCCCCACTCGGAACTGGCAGTACGTCTCCATGGACTACATGACAGATCTTCCTCTTTGCAACGGTCATGATGCAATCCTTGTCTTTGTATGCATGAAGTCAAAGGACTACATAGCCATCCCATGCTCAAAGACATTGGATTCAGAGGGACAAGCCAATCTGTTCATCGAACACGTCTACGCCCAGCACGGACTTCCAGAACGAATATGGTCAGATCGGGGACCCATGCTCGCTTCCTCATTCACCACCGAGCTGTACCGGAAGTTAGGGGTCAAGACCAACACAAGCACTGCTTTCCATCCCCAAACCGACGATCAAACCGAACGCATGAACCAAGAGATCCAGACATATCTCCGGATCTTTGTCAACCACCGCCAAGACGACTGGGTTCACTGGCTCCCGCTGGCAGCGTTCGCGTATCGGAATCGGGTACACTCGTCGACCGGGTTCTCACCCTTCTACATGACGCACGGTTACCACCCGTTCACCGGAGTCGAGACCAAGCAGGATCTGGTCAACGAATCTGCAATACAGTTCGCAGATCGGATGAAGCGCATCGGGGAACAGGCGTCAGAGGCACTCACTGTCGCCCAGGATGCGATGAAGCGCCACTACGACAAACATCGGAAAGAAGCTCACGACTACAAGGTCGGAGACTTTGTTCTGCTCGACTCGTTCCACATTCGCACAGACCGACCCAAGAAGAAGTTTGAAGATAAGCACTTCGGCCCCTTCCAAATCATCGAGAAGGTTGGAGCCAGTGCATATCGGTTAAAACTTCCGGCCAAGTGGAAAGCACTTCACAACGTGTTCAACGAAGTTCTCCTCACTCCCTATCGCCCATCCGAGTTCCCCAATCAGACCAAACCAGCCCTAAACCTACCGGACATTCTCGACTCCGACAAGCAGGTCGAGGAGATACTTGATTCGAAGTTCCTTCGGAAAAAGCTCTGGTACTTCGTGCAATGGGTTGGACTACCGCGATCTGAACGACAATGGGTGGAACGTTCTATGCTGATCAAGGACGAGCGCGTGAAGAAGCTCATCTCCGAGTTCCACAAGGTTACCCCCAACGCCCCTCGCTATCACGTTACGATACCCGCTCGCCAGGATGCTCGGTTTTTACTTACTACTTACGACAAGGACGATCGACAGATAGTGTACGATACTGATGACTGGAACTACTGGACTCTTAAATACGAACAATGGAAAAGTAGATGTCCCGACGGTATACAACCTGTAGTCTCACAACTTGTACGAGCACTTGCTTTCTCCTGAGGCATCGCGAGGACTCGATGCTAAAGGGGGGGGTAATGTTACGAGCACATGTTCTACCTCGCCTCATCCTCGTTCCCACCCTGTTTCATTCGTTATTGTCTTAGCTATTGTCCTGTGACCCTCGACGGGCCTCCGTGCTTTCCGCTTGGTTTCCGTAGCACGCCTCATGTTCTTATTGTTCTACATGTGTTATTGTTCTCGTAGACAGGCCTCTACAATATAAAAGCCACTGGATGCTGGGGTAGAGTCCCCAGCTTCGGATTGGTACATTGTCACCCAACTCTAGTCTGCCTTCGTCCTAGCCAAGGGCGTATCAACTAGGCTCACTTACTGGATGCTGACGCGCTTCGAATCAGTCAGGAGTGTCCCTCCCTTATGTGCGACATTTGGGCACATGTACTCACCTTTCCTCAGGTATACTATTCCCAACGAATTGAAAGGGGTGGTAGTACGGAGGGAACGAACTAGGAGGAGTGATCGTGGGCAGGCAAGCGCCGAGATCTCAGTAAATAAATATACTTATTAGGATTATGTTGGAAATTGTCATACCTCAATCTAGATGACTAAGCATCCTTTTGCCGCCATCTTTCCCAAACGCCGTTTTTGCCCTCAAATGTCTATCTTTGCCTTCCGGATTTCCACATTCACCCATATATAACCGGATTACGACCGGATGGGGTTACACTAAATACCGACATAGCGCTAGCCGTGCGTTCGAAGAGGTCGATCCAACCGGTTGGTACGGTCCTGAGCCATATTTCGACAACAGATACAAGGAGGACCGCGAGCATCAGGTCCCGGATCCAACCCCTTCCCAAACATTACCCGGCCCTCGCATGCACCCGGTCGGGACGTGGCATGGAGTCGAGGACATGCTCAACGAGGCGGCGCATTGTTGCGACAGGCCTATATTACTACGCGCGCGTGCGAGAACATCACAGAGTCGCGGTTCGCGTTGAGTCCGCGTGCAGGTCGGGACCTGTCGGGACGGATGAGGACAGCGGCGACATAGCGTACGAGAACAGCGAATACAATGGCTACCGCGTCTTCGGGTTCGCAGACGACGAGTCACCGCTCAACCAGGAGCTCCAAATTACCGGCACGTCGTCGCCGCCACGGACAAGTGCATCGCGTTCCCGAAATTTTACGAGCACCACATCGAGCCGTTCGCGGTCGCAGACCCGACGCGTCCCGAGCACCGGAAGATCCTGTGCTTCCTCCTCGTCGACCTGTGCGTGCCGCGATCTCGACTCCACGGCGCGCATTCCGGCGCAGCAGCCTCGGGCATGGTACGCGGTCGAGATGAAGACGGCGGGCCCCAGCGCTGCACTGTGCGCTGCCGCGGGAGCTGTTCCTGGACACGAATAGTGTTCAGGTCTCTCCATGGGTAACTCAAGTCCACTTCACGTGACATTTGGCACCGCTGGGACTCCTGCCACCCTTGTCCGTTGCGTGTGGTTTGCATGTGATTTGCCGGCTCGCGTTGTTCGGTGTCGCTAACGCTGGGTAACGAAGAAGAAGTGAACGGAGAGGCCGGTACGAACTTGTGCTTTTGACTCGAGACAGCCCCCTTATGTCCGGATCCGTTAGACCAGGACGTTTCACTACTACGAACGCAACCGAGCTGCATGTGTACGACCTGGCACACGTTTCTGGCATCATCGTCGCTGTACGCGAAGGTCCCGCGGGAGGGATCGCGACTGTAACCGTCCGGAACGATTGCACACGCAACAAAGTTAGGGTAGTCGAACTGCGTGTGCCCGATTCCCCGCGCGTTTTACGGTGGTCCGACCCTAATGATCCCCCCCGAGGAGAAGACAGCCAGATCTTCTCAACGTCACTTGCAGATCCCGATCCTGACGTTGTCGGTGCATCGTGGACAAACGTTTGCCTCGGTTCGCGCTGCCCACTGTCCCCTCACGACCGACGTCCGCGTCCACGCCTACCATATTCTGGACAGAACTGTTCGGATTCTATCCGCGCCCCCCGTTCCACTGCTCCCTCATCATCTCTCAGAGCAAGCCACGAGGGGTCAAGGGTCAGTAAACTGGCCAGTTTCGGCTGGGTGCGGCGGGACGTACAGCTCTCAATGACGGTAATTATGGTTGCTGCCCTTCCACTTCAAAGCATCTGCCTCCCCTGCCCCCCCACATTCATCACTTACCAATCCCCGTCCCGTGTCTCGCCATTATTCGGCATGACAGTGCGTGTGCACGAGATACCCTGTCCGCTCCTTTGCACCATTACGGTCCACCTTTGCACCACTACGATTTACCTTTGCACCACTACAATTTATACCGTCGTGACCTATAGCTGTCCGGTCTCGACTTCTACTCCTAGTTATGCTTACTCCGATCCTTTTGCGCGAAACAGAACACATCCGGGTCCAAGTCTCCTACAATATCGCAGCTACAGCTCGACCACGGTGAAGATTGCACCCGGGGCTTCTCCGCCACGTATCAGAATATCCTTTTCCCACGCAACCATATGTGTCGTGTCCAGGTCTGCCCGGATGGGCCTTGTCTATACAACATGATCACGGAGTATGGCTCGAGAATCACATGCGAGGAGGAGGAAGACCGGGAGAGGGAGAAGCTGAGGAGCGAACCGGGAGCGATCGGAGTTCGTGCTGCAGCATAACGAGACTTGAAGTCTTTGAGGTAAAGTTCAGCTTGTGCGAGTGGCACTGATCAGGGCTGACGCCCTTCTTGTACTAGGAGTCTTGACGACTATTCTATATTTCAAACGGTAGTGGGTCTCGAAGCTGGCTGGGTAACAGGGTTTGGAATGCTCATAGTGGTTCAAACTAGTGCGTCCTGCTCATGTGGCGGAGGATCTTCGTTCATCTGACCGATGGTGGTATGTATGACGTTTTGCCTGTGTACAGCCAAGTGCCGCAGTGTATCGCGCTCGGAAGCGTGGTAGCACCCACTAGAGTCGCCACTTGTGGTCTCAGTCTGACATCTTCAATCATGGCGCCATAACGCGACTCGTTCAAGCAAACATCAATATACACAGCACAAACTCCCCGATACATCGACGACTCTGTCTCCGTCTCCGTCTGCACCCGCCTCTCGCTACACTGGCGGCGCTTCAACCGACTAGCTTCGACCTTCTCTGAACGCTCTGTTCTCGACGACATCTGTCGTTTAGAGGGTGACCGGGACGCAGCCGATGGAGATGAGACCTCCTGGAGACAGCCTGGTCAGTATCCGAGACGTCTGTCGGAGAGCTATCCAATCTTTATCACGACGCACCATGGGAGTTGTCCTGGCAGGAAACCGTGTTGGCGGAGCTGTTCGGCATGTTCAGCCTCTGTCCATCGCATACGCGATCAATCCGACACTCACCAAGTGTTGGAGCCTACGCCGATGACGGTGATTGGGGAGCAGTTCAAGCCAACCAAGACGTTGACGTCCTGCAAAACGATCCCGAGAAGCCCTAGGAGGGTAGTGACAGCGGGGTCGCTCGCCTTCTCGACGCTCTCGCAGCACTGGGTGCCAGTGGCAGGCGGGGTCGAGCCGGACCCGGAGCCCGAGTTCGGGGCCGGGGTGGCGGCGGCAAGGATTGCGAGGGAGGCAACGGTGAAGAGCTTGGCGAACATGGTGGATTCTGTGTGAGGCTTTGGAGGCGATGCGAGGGCTTAGAACGACTGGTGAATGTTCGTTGGGGTCAGTACCGAGATGTCTGAGGGCTTTTATACGCACAGGGACAGCAATAGAAGCGCGCCCGGATGCGCGAAAGCAGCTAGATGCACCGTCGTGTGAACGTTAACTTTTGTCCGGCGCATGTACTGCGGCGGTTGCCTTGAGTTCACGAAGGCTTGAAGCAGAAGAGTCCAGGCTAGATGCGTCACTGATGCTGCTGTAGACGCTACGAGGACGTCGCATGTCACAAAGCAATTGGATCATCTTCGCGCACTGAATGGGAACGCCATAGACGTCAACCCTGCTCCGCTCGGATGAGGAGTAAAGAAGAAAACTACAGCCTCCGTAGGACTGCGATTGGGTGAGTGTGAGTCGCGCAAAAACTGTATTTCAAATCGTATGTCGAGTCTAAGAACTCACAGTTCTTCCATTGGCTGTTCGTCATGATCATCTTGTCCGGATTCTTCAAGTCTCCTGACAGGCTGAGAACGTAGAACGTAGAGGCATGCTGTCCTCCTGGGCATTCTGATAGCGCTGGTGGGAGGCCTGCGCGTGCGTCGTTACGGTCTGTCGAACAAGCGTAAGCATCCCTAACCGCGGAAAAGCGATCGCATCCCAACCATATGCCTAATAGCTAAAATGAGCACTTACGATCAGCACGACATTGTATCCTGCGATCGATGGGTTTAGGGAGACCTGAGATGCTCTGAACGAAGCACCGCGACCCCAGCTCAGAGTGACGCCGCACGTTCATGTTCGCAAAACGCCAGCCGCGGGGTGACACGCGGCCGCGGCCTAGCCAGTTCCCGTGAGCTCTTTCATTTGCGGCTTCACGACATCATAGTACGACGTCACCGTCAGGACCGCCGCCATATCCCCGCCCGCAGGCAGATGAGCCCTCCACGGCGTCGTAACGTGTGAGGACGCAGGCAGCTCGGATCCGGGGTAGGAACTTTGAAGCCACCGCCCGACCCAGCTGGAGAAGACCGTACCTTCCGGATGCGTGCAGTTGTTTGGTCGCTCAATAGCCGCCAATATGAAAAGGAGGCCATGCGTCTGGGATCCGATGTCATAGCTGGTGCTGTACCTTGTCGGATGCGGAAGGGTCGTGTACGAGGGACTAGGGTTCCTGTTTGACCCCGACATATGTCGCGGGTCCGAGCCGCATCCGTGCTGGCAGGTGCAAACGAGGGCTACCTGGAAAGGTTAGCACCCCGGTACCAGTTGTGTCGACTTTGTGTTCGGTGGCAGATGTTGCTAGCAGAAACGCATTGCGGAAAGATGTGCATCGTCGGCTCGGTGCCTGTTGTAGTACGCGGTTGTACGTCGATAAATGCATGTGACTCGATCTAGAACGTATGGTCCGTAGACAACGAATGACGAAGAATGGGCTATACATCAGACAGGTCAGCCGGTCGTAGGTGCCGCGCGTGTATAATGCTACGTAGAACGTACCATATACTGCCTCGCTTTCTGGTACGATACTTGTAGGAAATGAGGAGCATTCGCCGACGACGTTCTGATGAGCACGATACCCGGTGATAACGAGGCGTTGAGTCGTCTCTGAGCGTCGTGATTCGAATCTGCTTAATCCCTTCCTTGAGATGATTTCACGCATACAGCCGGTACGCTCCCAGATCCCGATATGTGGCCACAGCCCAGCTCGCGGTGGAGCTTGTGGGCGCACGGGAGCCTGAATCATCCGCCCTGCGGGCCTCGCGCCGTACATAAATCACAAACATAGAGACACGGGACGCGTACTCCCCTTGGCCGATGAGCGTGTTAAGAGCGCGCCATCACGGAGTCTTCAGCCTGAGAGGTTAGAGCGGTCCACGACATGGTGGTGGTGCGCAAACGTACCTGGTCGAATGCACTAGCTCGTCGGCCGTGACGTCGGTTTCATGAGTCTTGACAGGTATTCTCTTGTGTTCCAAGGTCGCAAACGCCGACTTGGCCTCCATTCTCTGTTTCGACAGGTAGCCGCCCGTTTCCGTATTCGGAGCGGCCGCCTCAGTAGGAACGCCCACAAATAAGTGTCAGCCTATACCTGGGTTAGTATGAGTTTGTATCGAGGCTGATTTCTGACGCTAGAACATACGCTGCTGCCGACGGCGCATGTAGTATTCATTCGAACCTGAGCGCGAACGAGAAAACGACGACCGGCGGCCAGTCGGGAGTCGCCCGCACATCTCTCAGGACAGCACATACATTTTCTGGAGCAGGCAGGTGTTCGACAGTTGGTGGGTGGCAGTTCAGCCTGATCCATTAGACCATCGGAGCCGTGGGTGTTGCTATAGAGTTTGAGTTCAACTGCCAGTGAAGTGGAGGGTCTCGTGTGGGGTACGCACCGAGAACGCACCACCAGCTACTAGTACTAGTCGCCCATGTCGGTCCGGATTCCAAAATGGACACTGGAGACGTGAGCCATGAGGGTAATCTTGTTTGGCGGGTGAACGCAGGTGTGAGTTGAAGTCGGGACTAGGGCGGCGAGTCTGATTCGCCGTGCGGTCCTCGCCGTCCAAGCTCTATGTCGGGATGGATGCACGAGATGCACAGACAGAGAGCAGGAATTATATGGGGCAGCAGAATGGGTTGGTGTGATTGGGATTGCGCTGGGACTAAGATCGTCATGTCAGATGATACAGCCGCCGGATAACGCGCCCGGTAGCAACGCGCGAGCGAGACGCGTGACAGAGATCATCGCGTGGTCGCGGTGGAACATGCGCAGGCTCGTGGGCAGGCTTTCGCGCGTGGGAGCCACCTGAGCGGGCTCGGTCAACGTCCACCCTAGTCTTTGGGAGAAGATCGTCTACGCACTACTAATATCTACTCATCTCGCTGGTGTACAGGCTGGCTTTTGGCGAGGTGGGGCTGGCCATACCTAGAAGCTCCGTCCTCCCCAGATAGTTGTTCATGGGGGTTGAGTCGTAATGAAGTGCCACCGATTACAGGGGGGACGACGTCGCAACGATACTGCAGGTGACGGACGGACGAAGGGCGCGCGACACGAGTTCAAGTTTGCCGCTCTGGACAGTGTGTATCTTCTTCAAGTTGATGAGGTTCGAGAAGAGGGTGGGTCCGCGGAGACGTGTGCAATTGTGCGACACAATCCGAGAGATTCAGAAGGCGGCATGGGCACAGGTTGAGACAAGGTTGAGAGCAGACGAACTTTGTGCGGCGGCGGGAACAGGTCCAACACCGTGACGTCACGCCAGTGGCAGTGCTTCTGACGAGCTCCAAATCTGATGTCAAAAACAGTCCCAACCTCGAACGTTCGAACTTCGTAGCTACGTATACTATCTTGCTTTACCTTTGCTATGGCGACCCTCAAAGTATTTACCCCTCGTGAGGGGTCGTCTGAAGCCGTGCTGCGCTCTGAAATCTACGTCTCCAGCACAATCCGCACCAATTATCTAGTAGGTGGAACATCAGGCGGAGGATAAGCAGCTCGCGCTCTGGGGCAATCTCGCGTTCTTGCTAACCACCACTAGTCAGAAAGCGAGAAACCTAGTCGTCGCTGTGATCGGAAATCTCGAGATCGCAGCTGATAGCTACACGATCGCGGCCGCCGTCGTAGCCAGAAACGACAAACATTCCCTCCTCTCGAATGGGGAGGAAGAGGCGACTCTATCTGAGGCGGCGGAGGCCCCACGCATCGCACGTGTCGATGTACAACACGACTCATACAAGGCGATGGACCTCTTGGAAGACCCTTATAAGACGTGCGTGCAGATCTATCCTACGCCGTAGAGGACTTAGAGGACTCGGACGTGGAGGACCCGGACTACGAGAGTTGGAACATTCTAGTAAACGACATGTTTACCCTGATGCACCCCGCGGCCCTACTAAAGCGTTCCCGTACATCGCTTGTCGAGCTGTACTGCGAGGAGTGGGAACCGGACGAGTTCGTTCCCGGTCTCCCTGTGTAGTATCCGAACGTGCGCAAACTCTTGATGAGCGGGATAAGGTATCCGGCGACACTCCAGTGGGTCGAGACCTATCCCAACCTCTGCAACCTCAACGTCCGTCTCGCAGCCGTGCCGGAAGGCAGCAGCGATATCCAAGATTCCCGACGCGCAGAGTTCCGCGAAATCTACGAGGGGAACAGGAACGCTCTCCTCGGCCGATGTTGGGACAAGCTTGACGTCGTATTTGTACATTGGGCCGGGCCATACGTTCTCGGACTCACCTGTCACGTCCGTCACCTCAAAGCTTACGGTCTGATCTGGTCCTTCGCGTATATTGCTCCCGCCCTGGAGTATACTCGACCTGCCTGTCTCGAGATCATGATAGGCGGATGGGATGTGAGCTGGTGCCTTTCTCGCCTGGCAGAAGCGGCTGCGTTTCTTCAAGACGTTGAAGAGCTCCGAATCAAACTATCTTTCTATGGCGACGACAGTGAACGCGATATCGGGTCTAAGGTGGTGAGTGCTAGCCGATGTTACGACTATACAGGTTTTGATCGACGCATGTATTTCTGCAGAAGCAGACCATGACCATGTGGGGGCGTTCGTCAAGCTGCGCACGTTCGCTCTCAACGTCGATTGCACACGCATGACAATCCATGCGCCTTTGACTCGAGCGGAGCGATCGCTTCAAGAGCTGTACCCTCGTAGTCTGTTCCGGACCGCCACCGAAAATGCGCCCACAATATCCGTCTTCGCAAACGAAATGCATGGAGTCCGAGATATGGGATGGGTTCGAGAGGAGTTCAATGGGAGAACCATGGACGCGTAGGCAAATTCTGCTGTTTACGGCCTGTTAAAGAGAGAGCTTCGCGTGTGAGTACTTGAGTACCAATGCCAAATGGTGATGCATGACGACTAACCTTGTCAGCACTGGCGATCCCTATATGCACAGCGATTCTTTCAGTGCTAACCAATCAGACCTCCGATTCTCGTTCAAGATTTACAATCGCTCCTTGGCTTACTACGTACCACGAAGATGGAACTGGCGACGGCATTGCATGCCTCAGGTCTAGTCGCAGAGCCCCAAGCTCCTCGTCATGGGCCATGGGGAAGTAGTGCTCCGGGGCAAGTCTATGACAGAAGTGTCGGATGAAGGAGGATGATAAATTCGCGAATGTAAGACGTACATGTAGTCGACGCTTACGATAGCGAACTGCAGCTCAGCACTGATCGCCCGAAGGTGGAAGTCGTCCATCTCGAGATCTCCAATCATGAAACCTTCCACGAAAGAAACGTCAGCTTTCAAGGAACCCGCCTGCGTACCTCCGCCATGGAACCAGACGAGGACGGGGAACGTTGCGCTCTCATCCATAGTGACAGGCAGAATCACGCGTACCCCAATATCTCCGTCCAGTACAGGTACAGACTTGTCGTGCACGACATACTCACAACTTCGGGATCATCGGGGGCTCAGGTGACTCCACTTAAGCACGCCACCTTTCAGTGGGCACCGTGTCCATACCACCGCGCAGTACTGGATTAGTACAAGAGTCGTCGACCACCACATGTCGCTAGCCCCGATATGTGGTGGGTGGTGCGTCGACCGCAAGCAGAGACGGGAACGGGAGGAGTCAGCAAAGTGAAAAGCCAGGCGTCTCGGAGTGTTCAAGATGTGATAGTCGATGGAGCTCCGCGTGAGAGCACTGCAGCTAGTAGCCATTCAGGATCATCCGAAGAGAATCGGGAAGCCGTCCCGGGCTGCATGCCCTTTCTAGTCGTAGCTGTGATCGAACGGCAGATGGAATTCGCCAGAGCCGCTCTAGGATGGTTAGGTTGGTCAGGTTGAGATCGAATTGCGTTCGGACAAGAGCTCTTTGCCGGCGTTGTCCCGACAGCTTTGCGAACGCATAGTATCATCCAACCTCCTTCGTGCCTGGTCTTGAGCACGAGCGTTGCGCCAAGGGTAGACCGTAGAGCCTAGCATCGGATAGCGACAGCGTTCAATCAGCTTCCCTGCGATAGAGGCCGCAAGTGTCACGCGGGCTCGTGACGCTGAGATGCTGCGGCAGTCGACCCAGAGTCGTCCATGCATCGTCCAAACGCCCGTCCACCATCCCCTCTCCCGCGTACCACCACTGGTAAGTGCTCACCAGTCGTTCTTCCCTGCGAGAGGCGTCGGAGCCAACGAAATTCCCAGCCAGACGATGTCGACGAGGACCGTGAAGCCCCAACCCGCTAAAACGAAGGCGAAGCCGCAGCCGCGCGCCGGGAATAACACGGGCGCAGCGCCAGCCGTCTCGTCGTCGACGACAACAACAGTCACACTGACCCTGAACCTCAACTCCGACTCGGTTGCGAGCGTCCTCGGCGGGAATGGCCTCGGCCTCGGAGCTGGCGGTGGTCCCACCCCCAACGCCAACGCTGGCAATAGCAATCGGGGCGGGCAGGGACAAGGCGCGAGGCCCAAGCCGCAGGGACAGGTGTGTGCGCCCGTAGTCCGAGTCTGCGTGGGCTTGCGAGCCTGAGTGCTGGAATGTTTGCAGACCAGGAGCGGAGGGGGTCCGCAGCGCTCGCAAGGAAACGGGGGTGGGGGTGGGGGCGGTGGGAACAATAACCATAACGGTGGCGGGCGCACCGCTGGGAATGGACAGGGCCAGCACCACGCTCCAAAAAGCCACCAGAACGCAGGGCCCAGAGGTGGGGGTGGAGGTGGGAACGGGAACGGGAACTTCAGCGGTAGGGGACGTGGGGGTGGGAATGCCCCGCATGCGTCGTCGATGCCTCGCCAGAATTCTGGGCAACAAACAGGGGTGAGTGTCTCGTCCGTTCGTGATTATAGAGGGCACGAGCAGCTGCCCGTTACGCCCCAGGTGCAGGGTTGAGCTGACTGGGCTGCCTAGACTCCATCGGGCATCCCAGGCCATTTCGTGCCCATGATGGGGACTTTCGTACCGTCGTCTAACCCAACAGCGCGTGGCAACCGCGCAAACGGCCAAAATGCACGAGGCTAGGGGAGGCCTCTTGCGAGCTGTTCGTCCCCAAGAGGATCAAGGTGCATGTTCACGTATAGATCCGACTTTTGTTTGACCCGGTATGATGTGTTGCGCGGAATCAGATGGTCGTGACTGTGGACACTATAGGCATATGATTGGATTCAGTCAGCTCGGTCTCTATGTCGCTGTAGCATGCAGGGATTTTGGTACGACACACTCTTCAAAGCCTGAGGATATGCCACAATTTTCTGAGGATGCCTGATTCTGACCCCTGACACAACGCGCTGCACCGGGTGTGTATCACACTTCACTGCCTCAAGCTATGCCAGTACCAGATATTTCCCCCTTCTGGCGGTGTGAGTAGCCACGCTGGAAGGAGGAGGAGGAGGAGGACAATTATAGACTGACCAAGAAGCGGCCAGTGTCCGACACGGTCCGCAGTCGCAGAGAACGGCAGCAGGTGTACCGAAGCAGGTTGAATTGTCACCAAACAATACGGACAGATAGATCGTCTGGACGACTTGTCAGATGTAAGATAAAAAGTTCACGAAGGAGACCCAGAGGGGTTGGAGAGGAGGAAAAGAAAACAAGGTGGTAGTCAAGTAGTAGTAGTAACTCGGCAACGCTTTCGGAGCGCCCAAGAGACACATTGGGCGCCTACGTACAGCCTGCCGCATATTGTGACCTCACCTCGACGCTACTCACTCCAGCTCCGCGTTCATACAACCCCCGGCTTCAGGAAACCCGCCACTCTCTCTTTCTCTTTCTCTTTCTCTTTCTCATAATCTGTGCTGGCTTTGACCGGGACGACCTGCGACGACCCCTGACGCGGCGAACATGTCCGACGACTCTCCAAGCACAAACAACACCCTATGTCCGAGCGATAACAAGCAGGTTTTTGACCAGTCAGCGTTCTGGGACGAGAATGGCCTCAACTGGGATCCACACCGAATAGGCTGGGTGATAGCGGGCGCATGCGCACTTGTGGTATGTGGCGGCTGTTGTGACAGCTGGGGACGTGAACGCGTGAACAGCGAGGCTAACGCCAGCTGCGCGGTAGACTCTCATCCTCACCGCAATCAACGTCACGCTGCACTGTCGGTGAGTTTCAGGCATGCCAGCAAACGCCACCCATCTCTCAGATCCGTGCAGGAGCTATACGAATCCGGCGGAACAGCGACAAATGTACGTACTTTCGGTCTATCTCTTCTCCCGTTCGGCGGCTCGAACTTGCCACATCTCCGCAGACTCCGAATATTGTACATGCCCGCCGTATACGCCATAATCTCCTTCTTCTCCTACCGCTTCTTCCGGAGCTACACCGACTATGAACTCATCGAGACCGGTGCGCGTCCCGTCCTTTCATCTCCTTTGCGTAACTTACTCCTCGACTGCCAGCATACGAGGTGAGCATCTAAACCTACTGTCATGGTCTTGTCACGATGATTCGGAGTGATGAGTCCACCAACGGCCAAGGGAGGATTTAGGTTCACAAGTCCGCATTTGCCGCGAGCGAGCGTCAAGGGGGCTGTTGAATCTTGACGCGGGTTGATAGTCTCGTAACCAGACGTATAGGAACTGTCCGTAAGGGACGCCGGAGTGCGAAAACCGCATGAAGAGGACAGTTCCTATACGTCTGGTGAAATTCGTATGGAGGGTGGGGGTATCCTCTTAGAGCGCTTGCGTCATAGTGCTCCTCGAGCGATACCCCCACCCGTCTATACGAAGTTCACCAGACGTTATAGGACGGTTCTCTGTTTAGGTTTTTTGATCTCCGCCTCCCAAACAGAGAACCCTCCCTATATACCGTCTGGTTATGAGACTATCGGGCTGAGACAGGAGAGCGAGGAAGAGACGTACCATAACCGTCTGGTGAGATTCGTAGTCTCGTACCCAGCCGGTTACGGTGCGTCTCAATAAGGTAACGAGCATGAGACGAGATATTCCATAACCGTCGTTTCGTATGGACGGGCGGGCGGTTGTCGCGCGCAGTTAAGTGCATCATTGAAGTTCCCATCGACCGAATCGGACGGGCCTTACATTACTCAGGACACCCTTTGGTCGGAGAGATCTCCCTCCAGTGAATACATAGCTGCCGAGGCGCGCTGCGAGAGGCATGACGCACGGTCCGGGAATGTGGATGTATACGCAACCCTGCCAGCTGCGCTCCCGCATAGTCAGGCTCACTCACGGTGCGGCGGCGCAGTTGCAGTCTTTGTCGCACGTATAGTCGGACCATAACAAACTGTCCCGCTCGCGCGGTTGCTGAGGCAGACTCGCACAATGGTTGACCTGGGCTGCGGTCTGGACGTCACGCCTGCTGGAAGCGTAGATCGCGGGGGCAAGTGGAGCGAGAGCATAGTGCCATTCGTGACAACCACTTCCCCGTCATGCGAAATTCACGAGACGGTTAGGTGTTCCGCTCCAGTTGCCTTGCCAGACATACCTGACCGGCCGTGTACGACATTTTGAATGCGTACAAACGGGGGACGGGGACCTGTCACCCGCGTCTCGCATCACTCTGCATAACCGCCCGGCCGAGCGATGGGCTTTGGAAAGCACAGCTCTCCAATGAGCTATAAACTCATGGCTCGTGCAGTGGATTGAATCATGGCATGCGAGCCCTGTCGTGTTGACTCTCCTTCGCTTCGAAGCTTCCTCGCCGGTGTTCATCCGTTGCTCCGTTACTGACGTGTTCAATCCCAGTCTGTGACCCTCAGTGCCTTCCTGTGCGTACCATATGACGCTATGGTTGCATTCGTCGCTGATGTCTCCCCTTGCAGACTGCTCCTGATAGAATATGTAGCCTCGACTGCCGTCGAGCACGACGTCGGTAATGCAATCCTGCGCAAGGAGAAGTCAAGTCTACCCCTACCCGTGCGTATTCCGTCCGCTCTCTAGGTTTACGTGCATAGACTCACATCATCTGGCTACAGTTCTGTTGTTGGAGGTACCGGCCCACGAAAGTGCGTCCTTGTCAGTGCCATGTTAGAAACGTTCTAATCGGCTCGACAGGCATATTTCATGTACACAGTGAAGGTAGGCAGGAATGGCCCGTTGATAAGCGACTGCTAATCACACGTTCATACGGAACAGTGGGCGGTCCTGCAATACGTCATCCTGCGTCCAGGTATGATTTTAGTGTAGGACTAACACGCTCAACCGAACTCATCGTTGTGCATAGCCTTGTCAATAGCAGGGATCGTCTGCCAACACTACGGGATCCTGTGCGAGTCCGGGCCCTTCAGCTTCAAGACTGCACACGCATACCTAAGTGTGATTGACTTTGTTAGCATCTCGTAGGTCGATCAGCCCCCTCGCCTGCCGCAAATGCTGACGACTGCACGAAGGATCGCACTGTACGGCCTCTTCATCTTCTATGGGCTAACGAAGGAGGAGCTGAAAGGACGGAAGCCGCTGTCCAAGTTCATGTCCATCAAACTGATCGTCATGTTCACGTTCTATCAGTCCTTCGTGGTATGACCTTCTGTTCTGTGAGACTGCTTCTCAGGCTGAGTCGGCCGCGACCGCAGTTCAGCGCACTGGAGGGCAGAGTGATCCACGCGACCCAGTACTGGACGGAGACCAACATTGCCGACGGTCTCAACGCACTTGCAATCTGTATCGAGGCAAGGCACCTGCTCATCGTCGGCACCCGAATATGCGGCTAACGCTTTGTATACCAGATGGTCGGGTTCTCGGCGTTCATGATGTACGCCTACTCGTGGAAGGAGTACAAGGTCGCAGGCGCGCCAAAGCGAAGCGGCTGGAAGGCGTTGTGGGACAGCATCAACTACTGTACGTCGCGTCTTTCTGTCCCGGCTTCTACTATTACCTCTCTGACGACGACGCCCTCCCCGCCAGCCGATTTCGCACACGAGATCTTGGGTTCCGTCCATTTCTTCATCGACTACCTGCGCGGCAAGCCCGGGACGCGCGGCCCCCGCATCCCCGTCATCGACAGCGCCGGGAACCACACCAAAATGGACTTCGGGCAGGCGTTCGGGCTCACCCCTCGCCCGAATGCGCGGCGAACGGGGTCCGGGGCGTCCGCACGCGCGGGGTCCGGGTTCGCACCCGGGGCGGTCGACGGCATGGGTGAGTCCATGTCCCTGTCCGCTGTACGGCCCCCGCGGCAGAGCTACGATGAACACGTCCGGCTAGCTCCGTACTCGTACGACGGCGGCGCGCAGTCGTCCGGGAACGTCAGCACGCACGCGTTCCAGAACCAGTACCCGTACCAGGGCCAAGGCCAGGGACCGCAGGCGAAGGGGAACGGGCAGGGGTACGGGGGGAGGCCGAGCGCGGACAGCGACACGAGGTACTACTCCACGGGCATCGCGCAATGAGCTGCGCAATAACACTGAAGCCATGAGGTCGAGTCGAGAGGTGTTGGAGGCGTTGCGATAGTTTATTCTCTTCAGTTTCCTCGTATTGTTTGTCTGTTCTAGCCCTCCCTCTTTCGTGCCGTTGTCTCCGTTCCCGCTTCTGCTTCTCTCGATCTACGTATACTCACTCGCTCTGTTGCTGTAGCTGTTACATCTCGAGACCCGCGCAGTTCTTGTATTTACGGACGCTTTGGATCTTTATAGACCACACACTACCCATAGCCCTTACATTCTTCGGTCATGTCGTCCTCGATGTCGCATGCGAGGAGATGACCGGACAGTATATGGCCATAGTCCGTTTGGCTCGGCATAGGGGTCACACCGATCTGTCATAGCCGAATATCTGCCATATCCGGGCGGGTACAGCGGACAGTACGACAGAACACTGGCAAACATGCTGACAATCTGCTGATCAACTTTCTTCCCTCTCCTCCTCCTTGCGCTGTGACTTAGTCAGTCCAGGACTTCATCTTTGATCTCTCAACGACGCTTCAAGTTTACGATGGTAAGCTGACATATGACCCGTGGCCAGATCAAATGCTAAGTAGTATACTCTTGCGTTATAGCCTATATAGCTCAGGACCCAGGAGGCCTAGGATCCTCTCTATTTCTCCACCACCGTCGCATCAATAACAGCTCTCACCTCCACATCGGCACCCGACGTTACTACTGCTAGGTCGCTGCGAGCATGGGTCTGGATCCGGAGCTCGCCGCTGAGCTACTAGTTCACCCGGTATACTCGAAGCCTATACCCCCGCCGCCGGCAGGAGTCCCGCTGCCCGAGTATGCGCGACAGCGGGCAAGCATCTCTTTTGGGTTCTTCAAGAGGCACTTCGAACAGCGACTGCCACCAGGTATCACTCGCGCGCCATTATTAACATCATGGGAGTCCTGAACAGCGTCACTAGCTTCGCAGTATGTCGTGCACGACAAGTCCGTACCTGTACAGGACGAAAAGATTGGCGTGCGCGTGATTCGCCCTGTCACGACGGATGAGAACGCAACGTTTCCGGTCCTCGTCTGGTTCCATAGCGGAGGTGCGCAGGCGACTTCCTTGATATTATCATAAACGCTGATGTTTCGCTCAAGGTTTCTCGGTTGGAAACCTAGAGATGGACGACGCCCACCTACGGTCGATCAGCGTTGAACTACAGTTGGCTATCGTAAACGTCGACTACAGGTACGCTTTACTTTTTACCTTCACGGAACTTATCATTCTCCCCATCATGTTGACTCACTTCCGCATAGACTTGCCCCGGAGCACCAGTACCCCACAGCCCACAACGACTGCTATGCGGCCATGAAATGGGTGGGTACTATCTCTATGCTCGACAGCAACAAGTCTAACAGGTTCTCAGGTAGTCGAGCACGCTGCAGGACTGAAGCTATCTCTCGACAAGGGCTTCATCCTCGGCGGGGACTCGGCAGGTGGAAACTTGTCTGCCGCACTCGCTATTCGTGCACGGGACGACCCCTTCTTCGCCGCACGCCCGCTCACGGGGCAGTACCTTCGGGAGCCTCCCCTTGTCCATCCAGGAGCGGCAGTTCCTGACGCGTACAAAGCCGTGCTGCACTCGATGAAGGAGTGCAAGTACCCTCCGTTCCTAGACGAAGACAAAGTTCTCTTGTTCTCAAGTGCGTACGGCCCACTGTTCCCGGGGTTTCTGTCTCCTTGTCCGTGATCGTGAGGCTGACTATCGTCTTGTTGGGTCAGAGTTTTACAACGCCCCGCCCGCGGGCGAATTCATGTCGCCTCTCCTTGCTGCGAGCCACTCCGGGCTCCCTCCCGCCTTCATTCAAGTGATGGAGTGTGACCCGCTGCGGGACGAAGGCATCCTGTACGAGCGTGTCTTGCGCGAGTCTGGGTGTACAACGAAGCTTGTCAGGTACGTGCACTCGCATTGCGAGGAGCTCGGGCTCACTCGAAGAGGTCGTTAGATATCCCGGATGTCCGCACTGGTTCCACTACTCGTTCCCGGGCATCGCGGTCACTGCTAAGATCGCCCAGGACGAGCGAGAGGGCCTGAAATGGCTGTTGAGCCTGCAGAAGAAGTCGTGACCAAGTCCACCCGCTTGACAGAGCTCTTATCCTTCTAGTGCGTTCGCTAGTGTATGATATCACGCTGGTACAGCATGACAACTTTGGTCTACATGAAGACCGTTCGCGCAGTGAGCTGCGCGTTGACGCTGACGCCGCGTGGGATGAGGAGAGACGTTGGAGGTGTTGCACTTTATTTTCCTCAATTTCATCGTATTAAGGTACACAGGTTCTGGCCCCCTCTCTTGTGACGTTGTCTCTGTCCATGCTCTTGCTTCCCGTTCTGTCTCTCGATGATCTATGTACACTCGTCCCGCTGCTGTAGTTGATACATCCCGGGACTCGCGCATGTTCTTGTATATACAACGGACGCTTTAGATCACTACATTTTACATAGCCCCTGCATAAGCACTCCTCCGGGATCTTGTGGATCCCATACATGCGTATGGCGAAAGTGTAGAGGGTGATCATTAGCTGAATTGCTGCCATGCAAGGGAGTAATTACGCACTGGTAGTGGCACCGACTCGGATGTACATCACAGACTAGTTTTGGAACACAAAACTGATCTGGCCAGCCGCATCCTTGGTGATGCGTATGCTCACCAACGCCACGTAGGAGTCCTGCGCGATGAGATGCCACAGGGCTCTCTTCACTGCCTCTCGATTGACCTTGCCGTTGACGGGGGAGGGGTCGTAGACGTAAATAGTCAATGATTCGGTGTATCCAAGGGCAGATGCGCGGAGGATAATCTCGTATCCGAGATATGATGGAAAGTCGCCGAGGTACGACGCGTGGGTCTTCGTGAAGTCAACATGAGCACCGTTGTGCGAGAGGACGTGTCCACCTGGCATTACGTTGTTGTGCAGGAAGACGTTCTCGTCAAGAGTCGGAAATGCTTCTTCCAGCCGTTTGACGGCCTCAACAACGGGAGGAGGGCATCGGTAATGCACGGTCTGCACTGGAAGGGCCATGATGGTTGTTGTGGCGAGTTACAGAGTCACCAAATGGTTGTGACTGGTCTAGTAAGTACACCGTTCTAGCAGAATATCAGATATTCAGGAACTCACCGATCTACCAATGCTGTCCGACTCAAAGAGCACAGCAAAAGCGAATACGGAGTGTGAATCTTGCGCAGCCTAGATAGCAATAGCCAACGCAGTGCGGGGGGATGGCAATGAGTAACTCGGGACTCGGAGATGGGGAGGGGGAACACTCGACTCGGAGTCTGGCCTGTATTATACGCGATCGTCGATCGATAGCGAACTGATCCCTCGTTGGAGTTCGACCATGATAGCATATATTCAACATATATGGCCAAGTAGGAACGGCCCGATAGAGAAGCCTGAGGCCCAGTGAGGCCTGACTAGTGCCAACTCCTCGGAGGAGACCTGCTAGGACAAGCCAGTGGATGACTAAGCGGAGAAGCGTCCAGCTACGTAATCGTGCTCCGTTGTTGAGCGGTTTTCCCATGGTTTTCCACTTCTGATCCTGCCACGATCATCCATGGATAGTGCGGAAAACCCTTATGACTTGCATGCACCTGCATGGATACTTCAACATCCAGCAATACGAAGCAGAGGGATCGGTGATCTCCCGCACCTCCTGAAACCCGTTTGTCATCCATCCAGGCTAACCTTAAATCCAAGCTCACCACTGACTGGTACTGAATATCGCGCTCCAGCTTTGCGTTTGGCGCACTCAACCACGACTAGATAGCGCTCCGTGGGCAGTGAAGATCGTTCGGCCTGACTCCCGTGAAGTCGAGATCTACGAGTATCTACGCAAAAGCGACATCTCTTCTCCAAACCACACACTTCCCGGCGTCGACATTATACAAGGCGACCGACCGTTCTTAATCATGCCAGCCGGTGATACGACGTACATGGCTCGCATGTCCTGGCGGCTATGTGATACTATGGATGATTTCTACCAGATCGTCGAGGTACGGCACTCATCGGTATCAACTACGTCAACGTCTTCTCATCTCAGCTGCGCGCAGGGCATCGAATTTCTGCATAAGCATCACATCGCTCACATGGTAAGAGCTCTGTCGAATATGCACTCTTCAGCGACATCCTGGTTGATGTATTTTGTGTACTAGGATTTCGTCTCCGAAAACACCGTCGTAGCCCGCGAGATGGCGGTCAAGTATCACCCGCAGCTTGAGCTCGGCAAGATATACATCATCGACTTTGGTCTTTCCCGCCGTCTCCCGCTGGGCCCCGGTCAGCAGTCAGCCGTAGACCTGGGCGGCACGGCCCTCAGCGCAAGATACCGGATCCCGCGGCTCGACCCGTACGCATGGGACGTATTGTGCATGGGAGAAACTCTTCGGCGGTTCCTAGCGGTACGGAGCTTATCAACATCGGGGATTGGACCATACTGATATAATCTTGCAGTTTATGTATGGTCCGAACACTGGCCCACCACCTCCCAGGATATGCACATGGTATGTGCAGTGGCTGATCGGGAAAGAGCGAGGCTGCAGTGGGGTCTGCCGCTGCCGTCCGACTGCGCGGAGGGCACGGCAGGTGCTCGCTGTGATGCGATGGTTCGTGCATCGATGGGATGCCTGCGCACGCGCATTTAGGTACATTACGGGGCTCGTCCCTACTACTACTAGCAGACGACGTCAAGCGTAATACTCAGATGGCATATATCACGCTGACAGCTAGTAAGTATGATCAGACCAAGGCCGTCGGAGCATCCGAGTCGCGCAGTATACATATGGTGAGACCGGATCCGCTGGAGAGTCGGCAGTGAGAGTCACTGATTCTGTTTAGACGCGCGGGCGCGTCGATCCTCCTCCACCTCGGAGTCGGAGTCCCGGGCAAACAGATCAGATTGCTCTAATAGTGACTACATGTCAGTCCCATCAAAATATCCCGGTCCACGTACTCACCATGTCCCACACAACACAAATCGAGGCCTCCGCCTCGGTCTATACCTCCCTAGCTCTTCACTTCTACGACTTCGTCGTCCTCGCCGTCTCCAACGCCTTCGCATGGCGCTGCCGGACGGCCACTGTCCAGCTCCCGTTCTACCAGAAACACCTCGGGGAGTCCGCCCATCTCGAGATCGGCGTCGGAACAGGCTACTATCCCTCCGCGTCCGTGCCCGCCCTCGCCAAGACGAAGCTCGTCACCCTCGTCGACCTCAACCCCGCCACGCTCCTCTTCTCCAAGCAGCGGCTCCTCAAGGCCGGGTACAAGGGCGAAATCGACACTCTCGTGCACAACGTCTTCAACCCTCTTCCCGAGGACATGCGCGGCAGGTACGACTCTGTCGCACTCTTCTACCTATTCCACTGCCTCCCTGGGAGTCTCCCTCAAAAAGCGGCCGAAGTCTTCGCAAGCGTCGTGCCTGCGCTCGCCCCCGGGGGCGTCGTGTACGGATCGACCATCCTCGGACGGGGCGTTTCGCACAACTGGCTCGGCACGCGTCTCATGGGCATCTACAACAAGAAGGGCATCTTCGGGAATGCGGCGGACGCGGAGGAGGGTCTGAGGGCCGCCCTTGCGGAGCGGTTTGGAGAGTTCGAGGTGCGGGTCGTGGGGGTCGTCGCGCTGTTCGTCGCTCGAAACCCCAAGCCCGCAAGGGTATAGGACGGTGGTGTGCGCCCTCTACATCCCTCGTGTCAGTCATCGCTTGTGCCGTGCAGTACGTAGGCCATAAAATGACATGTCACCAGGTCAAACGCGAGGCAACAACTCACTACAGATCTAGGAGGTGCTCGTTCCGATATCTCGAGGCCCCTACTTACTACTATACATATATTCCGCCGCGCATGATGATGATGATGATGATGATGATGATGATGATGGTCTCAGAGACTAAGAACTCCGCTTCGCTCTGATCTACGTAATAGGTTCGGAACAAGCCGCCTTCTCCGAACGAATATTTCGCGAACCGCGCGACCTTCTCTGCGGAGCAAGCGCCAGAGCAAGGGCTTGCTCCGAACCTACGATGAATACCCTCCCTCTGAGTCTGGTTTAGCACTCTCCGCCGCGAGTGGATGTTCTCGCGCACGGGCCCCGATTGAGTACTGACTCCGTACTGCAGACGACCGAGTTGCTCTAGGTTAACGCTCTGCGCTGCAGCGGCCACCTTGTCCGTGACGTAATCCCTACTTAGAGCTGCCATCACCGATATTTACCAGCAACCCGCCCCGGTACCTGGTGACTGAAGATTTGCGAAACCCCTGCTCCCTCGGACGGAGCCCCGTTGACCAGCGACCACCGCGACCGCCCACAAGATGCGCCTCCCCCGCGAGCTCGTCGATGTTGTGCTCGCCACGGCGCGCGCGAGCTCATTGGTCTCAGAGGGACCCGCCGCGGCCCGCGCCGCAGCGCCGGGAGCGCTTCCGGCGCTGGACAACACCTTCGGCGCGTTGTTCTTGGGCATGGCGTTCGGGCTGATGTACGTGATCGTGTTCAACCGCCTCGCGAGGCATGCCGCTGCTACACGGAGAAGCTGATCGCGCGAATTACAGGCTGTACGGGCTGACGTGCCACCAGACGTACAGATACTTCCGCCTGTACCCGCGAGACGGGCGGCCTATGAAATGGCTGGTGCGTCCTCGTCCTCGTTCCCGTTCGAGTTGTTTGCTAGACTTGTCGATTGCTAAACGTTTCTCTAGGTTGTGGCCATCTGGTCAGTAGGCCGTCCCTCCTGACATCGACGATCGCCAGTGTGCTGACAATGTATCAGGACTCTCGAGACGTTCCACACGATTCTCGCCATAGTTGCATGGTGAGTCTGCCTTCAAGGGTCTTCCTCGCGATTGTTGTCGCGAGCTTGACCGACACACTTTGTAGCTACTATCGTCTTGTCTCCAACTACTTCCACCCCGAGACACTTGCGGTTGGACACTGGTGGGTCTGGTAGTCCGCCTGTGACGACGGCTCTAAACTCACCTACCGTTACTGTCGCATATGATAGGTCTACACGGGTGAGTACCAACGATCTCAACTGGTACAACGTCCTTTGACCTGTAGTTTCCATTAGCTCATAACACCCGTCACTGTAAGTGCAGTCCTCTCCCTGAGTCGATCGTCTCTCATGCCCTGCGCAGGGAATCACTGTTCTCGTATGTCAAGGGTGAGCGCTGAGCCTCCTAATCCTTTGTCATGACTGTCTGCTCACCTCGTATGGCCGCACCAGCTTCTACGCTCATCGTGTATGGATGGGTACGCTTTCCGCCGCATAAAGAGACTGGATGGGAGCTTACCCAACTCGGACAGTCGGACCAGGCTACCGTCACCTTGTCTGGATCGCTGTGAGTCGCGGTGCGAGTCACGTCGAACCTAAAACGTCTGGTTAACGGCTACATCAATGCAGGAGCTGTTCATGCTTATAGCACTAGGTGAGCATGGCGGTGGGGTGTAGCAAGCTGTTGAGCCTTCTCACGATGACACTGTATCCGCTACAGCGTTCACTATCTGTGAGTCAACCCGTCCCTTCGTAAATATGGACTGAGCTGACAGCGCTCCAATTAGCTGCTACCATTGAAGGGTAAGCTCTTTGAACACACACTCGTGTCTTCCCCATCTCCCTTAACACCTTCGCTCACGTACTTTCCTAGCTTCATCCGAAGTCTCGCGGACTTCAAGCACGTTAGCGTGAGTGCAGCAGCTTCTGACATTAGCGAACTACTAGTCACATCATGGACTGGGATCAGTGGATGGTGTCTGTGGTATTTGGCAGCGCAGTGATCGTGGACATCCTGTTGACCACCACGCTCATCGCGGTCCTTATTCGGAGCCGGACGGGATTTCAGCGGTACGCCATACATACGCTCAGCGTCAGCGACTCAGCATTTGCTGACGTATCTCACGACGGCCGGTACGCGCACAGAACGGACTCGACCATCGAAGTGCTGGTTCTCTATACGATCAACACTGGTATGGCTTCCCATCCCACAGCCTGTGCCCGTTCTCACGGGGAGCCCACAGGACTCTTGACGAGTGTGTTCGGTCTGCTCGTCTTCATCTTCGTAAGTCGTGCCTTCTGCCGTACACAGCTCTGCGCTCACCCTCATCCTCATCGCAGGCTGTCATCCTCCCGGGCAACTTCATATACATCGGTATCAGCATAGTCGGCACCAAGCTCTACGCCAACTCCGTCCTGGCTGTGTAAGTACCCCCCGAAATGGGTCCCCAGCCGCCGCGCCGCACGCTGACCGATTGATACCAGGCTGAACTCCCGGAGAGCACTCTCGAACAGGATGCTCGAGGGGTTCGAGCTGAGCATTGTCGAAGGGGCCAGCGGACGGCCGCTGCATACGCATACCGTCGATTCTTGGAACGACCCTCGCGTACGTCACTAGTACTGCATCTGCCTCCGAGCTCCGAGCTGACGCTGACGCGTCGCCTGTGCAGTTCCCGATGGACACGCACCTCAGCTTCGCGACACCGACCAACGTGACCTCCTTCGCCGAGTCCGGCACTGCGATGGGCTCTGGGGGGGACGAGTACGACGATCGCAAGCCCCCCGTGTTGCCATCCCTTAAAGGGAGAGGTACGGTGACATGATGACGGTCTGAGCCTTGTGGCTCGCATTCGAGTGTATGTATATGTACGAGGGTGCTATGGATTCGTTGGATCACGCTCTCTCCTCGTTCGAAACAGGACGACAGGTTGCACGTGCACGAGCAGTCGAAGTGATGGCCACTGACCCCAAAGCTTCGTTCAGGCTGCCGTGGACAAGCTCAGCAATCACAGTCCTTCCCGCGCATCGAGGAGGATCCTCACGGGGGCATGCATCATCGTCGGGAGCACGTAGTGGGCCCCGCACGATTTCTGCGACACGCACACGTATAACCATCAGCTCACGAACACTGGAGGAATGTTGGCCTCCACATATCCCGCAAATGCGCACGGTCCAGTTCGAGGCCGCCTAATGGTCCAGCCTCAACAGACAAGTCAAGTCAGTCTCGTTTGTGACGTACAACACACGGTCTTATAGCTCACCTCCACTATGGAACCAAACGAGCATAGGGTTTCTCATGCTGTCACCATCACTGCTAGGAATGAGGGAGCGCACAGTGATCTCGCCCTGACGGGACCAGGTGATCCTTCACCGTGTATTGGCAAGGCTCCACTATGAGAACATCGCGTTGCGTTTATTCGCCCACAGCACCCGAGTCCAGTAGCCACCTAAGTCCAGCCCGTGCATCGCGATCCACTTTGCGGGCGGCAGCAACCGCAGGGAACGTGTAGTAAAAGCCGTGGAGCGTCCCAGGGTTCCTACAGATCGTACGCGATGAGGAACAGCACGAGAGTACTAGTCGCAACAATAGTCACCTTATGAGCCTGGTGGGAACCCCAGCCTCACGCAGCACCTTCTCGTACAGTATCCCGTCATCCCGCAGCGGATCGTGGTGCATGACCTGGATGAACGCAGGGGGAAGTCCGGCGTGCTCGGACGCTAGGAGGGGGGAGATCCGTAGATCCGTGGGCGGAGCGCCGACGTTTGCTGTAGATGGTAGATGGAGACGAGGGAGCCCGAGCCCGAGACATCAATGTCATGGCTTGATGGTGAGGATAGGAACTCACTTAAGCTATCGAGAAAACGCTGACTGTTCAGCAGCGGCACATCGACGCTCTCGTCAAAAGAGCGCAGCTCGGACCGGTACCGTTCTGGGTAGGCGTGCGGGTGGATGACGGCAGGCTCGCGGAGGTACTGCCCTGTCAATTGCCTGCCCTTGAAGAACGTGTCGTCTCGTGCTTGCAGTGCGACTGCGGCTGCGACGTTCGCGCCAACAGAGTCCCCGCCGACGAGAAACCCCTTGGCAAGGGAGACACCTACTTCAGCAGTGTTGTCTGCGACCTACGAGTTATAGAGAATCAGTGGGTATGATGTCTCCGAGAGGCGGAACATCCCACCCATTTCACCGCAGCGTAGCAGTCATTGAACTGGACGGGGAACCGGTACTCGGGGGCGAGTCTAGACATGGTGGTTGTCCGATGAGAGTCTGAGACGACGTGCAGAAAGCACCGAACCCGAACCTGTATTCCACATTGACAATGGCAAGTTGAAGTTCGATGCTGAGAGTGCGAAGATGGTAGTCGTCCATATCGAGGTCCCCCAGCAAGAATCCTGCAACAAAGAGAAATGATTGTCGCGGAGGCGCGTCCTGTGAGGTGGCAGAACGACATACCTCCTCCGTGAAACCAGACGAGCACAGGGTTTGCCGTATCTTTCGCAGAAGGGCGTATCACACGCACGACGATACTTCCATTGTCTACAGGAATCCGCTTATCCGTCACGACACACTCAGGGCCTGCTGCAGACGGAGTTCAGCACGCGTCAAGAGACCGTATAATCGAAAAGCAGCGCACCGGATGCAAGCTGTTCTTTGTAGAACTGTCCGAGTGGCGATACAACTGCTTTGGCCTGGTTTCGGGCGTGCTCTGCCAAGGACGAGCCATCAGGAGGGGCTTGGGGCTCTGCGAGCAGACCCGAGGCATGCAATGCTGTCGCCAGTTCGGGATCGAGCTCCATCTTCGTGGGTAGTGAGCAAAGGAGCGATCGTAAATCGTGAGCGTATCGGAAATCTGATTGGTCAGCAGTGAAAGAATCGCTGCGCATCGACCACAAAAAGGGATCACCAGCGCTGACAGGGTTAATCATCAGAAGTGACACTAGTACGCGCACACGCCAAGCTCTCTTATCGAGTCCTAAACAGCGATAATCGACAAGGTGGGAGCCTAGGTCGATGCTTGTGCCACTCCAAGGACTACGAGGCGGCGAACGATGGGTTGTTGAATACAGTGGGATACAGTAGGATGCGTGGATACTTTCACATCGCTACTGAGATGAGGTGAGTTTGAAATAACCGACTCCGAGTCAAAATGCTAGTGATGGGGAACTCACTCATAACCAGTACCTTGCCTACGCCTTCACGATTTTCCGGTTGAACTCCTCTGAGACCCATTCCACTCCTCGGACTCCATGCATTTCGAGTTTCAACACGGATAATGTGGGCGCATGTTCTGTGACAGTCTGAAACAAAGCCCGGCGGTCCAGCTCTTGGAGCGATTTCTCCGCTCGAGTCGGAGGCGCAGGCCCCTTGAAGGGGACGATGTTCATGACTCTGCAATCGATGTGGAGAACGAACACGCGCAGCTTGACGAATACCCCCAACATGACCATGGCCAGCTTCTGCAGAAATATGGGTGGATCAAAACCTGTATAGTCGTAACATCGGCTAGCACTCACCACCTCAGACGCGATGTCGCGTTCATTGTCGCCGCTATAGAAAGATAGTTTGATTTGGAGCTCTTCGACGTCTTGAAGAAACGCAGCCGCTTCTGCCAGGCGAGAATGGTACGAGCTCACATCGCGTCTGTGCATGTCGATGTCGAGACAAACAGGTTGAGTATACTCCAGGGCTTCAGCAAGATACGCCAAGGACCAGCTCGGGCCGCCAGTTCGGAGGTGACGGACGCGACAGGTGAGCCCGAGAAGGTATAGCTCGGTCCAGGTGGCAGAAACCTCGTCAAGCTTGTCCCAACATCGGCCGAGGAGAGCGTTCCTGTTCCTCTCGTGGATTCCTTTAAACTCTGCGCGTTGGAAATCGTCTATCAAGAGGCAGTCGGTCGGTGTTGCGAAGACGCTGAGGTTGCGGAGGTTGGGATAGTGCTCGACCCACTCGCGTGTCGCCGGATACCATATCCCACTCATCGCGAGCTCGCGCACGTATGGGTATACAGGGAGACCAGGAACCCACTCGTCGGGTTCCCAGAATTCGCAGCGCAGCTCGACAAGCGATGTACGGGAGGGCTTTAGTAGGACCGCGGGGTGCATCCGAGAAGACAACATATCGTCCATGTCCTCTACGGTGAAGGAAAGCTGTGCAGTCACGAGCCGCCATTCCACGCGTTCTAGGAGCCTGCAGCAGCGCTTTTCAGCGTGCGTGATTTCGAGATGCTTGACGTTCCGAAGAGTAGACAAGGCAATCGTGAGGTCTTGATGGGAGGAAAGGAAGTAATCGATGCTTCTGAGCTCAAGATATTCAATGTTGGACCACTGTCGGATGCCTTCGGCCAGATTTTCTGCTAGTTGACGGCGAATCTCGCCTGATCCAATGATGAGACCGATGAGAAGGGGCCGTCGCCGACCATCCTCGGCGCGCATGAATTCAAGGAACGAGGCAATCCCATCCTCGTACCACCGATCGATCCATGCAGGTACGGAGAGAATGTGCTTCGCGCCGTCGTGGTAGAGCGCATGGCATGTTCGCATAAGCGTCAGCTGGGTATCCCTCTCTGCATGCTCCAGGACAGTTCTGAGGACATCAAGGTGGAGAATAGGCGGAGTACGGAGCATCGCGTGAGATGTCGGAAATTGAAAGTTGAACACTGTCGCCGTCCGTGAAAGTATCACTGTCAGTGATATTAATATTATCACTATCAAGGACTGTCGGGTTGCTTACCCCAAAGTCCGAGTCCGTCAGAGTCAGGTAGTTGCCAATGTTGTTGCGTCGACGGACTTGCTACGTAGTGGGCCCGGGTGTGGTCAGAACTCTTTGTAGCAGTGGTAGTGTTGTTTACCAGCACCAGAAGTTTCAAGACAAGGACGGGCTAGGTCGATATGAGTTCACGGAGAAAAGAGACAGGACGCCGTGACGTTGCATGCGCGCTTACTAACGTCGGCATCTCGGCCCGCGACGACCGACATGTTGGCGTACTGGCAGAGTCACAACATTATGAAGATTGTGCACGAGCTACGTATATATAGCTGCCAGTGCTCGCTCACTTATCCTCGTACAGCAGACACGCGTTTTAGGACCAAGGAGAGGGACGGAATATGAAGGCGCCTATCCTCCAGCGACCCAGAGAAGTAAAGCGCGTTCACTGCGGCGTTATTCCTTACGCCCCACAAGTCCTGGCCGTTCCAATACGGATAGCAACCCATATGCTTGACGCCGTTGTATCCAGGAATTCCCGTATCAAGCCTGTAAGAAGGTGCCATATCAATCTGCGCGCTTCACCGGTAGAGAAGTCCTCACGTACCGGAACTCGTCCCGCCGCTCGCTGGAACGCAATGCGAGCCGCCCAGAGGCCCCGAAATTCTTGAGCGCATCAACGCCGGCCAGGGTGAGCTGTTCTACGTAAAGGGTCCCCTTGTCGATGACGATTTGAGCGGTCGATACCTCCTTGGCCGCCTTGTCGACGTCGCGCCACTCGCCCACATAGAGCTGTGTAGCGAGGCCTGCGAGTGCCTTGTCGATGGATGGTTGGAAGATGTCAAATATATCGTACGCAATCTTAGCCGAGTCAGCGTAGTGTCCGGTCATCAGAACGACGACGCCGTAGCCTGTCCCTGGATGGATGGCGAGCGCGGTGTGAAAGCCGACCATTTCGCCTACTATTG
This sequence comes from Daedaleopsis sinensis, assembly GCA_033807695.1. Taxonomy (NCBI): domain Eukaryota; kingdom Fungi; phylum Basidiomycota; class Agaricomycetes; order Polyporales; family Polyporaceae; genus Daedaleopsis; species Daedaleopsis sinensis. The sequence goes on along the minus strand of CM066310.1, from coordinate 3,080,911 downwards.
CATCAAGCCGGCGTTACGAAGAGCATGTCAGATGGGACGACTTCGTGATCGGGCATATAAGGACGTACGTTTCCAGTATATCTTGCGAAGCCGCCCGTGCGAATCGCGGGCCTTGACGATCTCCCACATGAAGCCCATCTCCGTCCAGTCATCTTCGTCGAACGTGTGCACGGACTGAAGCCAGTTGCGCATGGAGTATGCGGTGATCTGGCTCTTGGGATGCTTCGGATTAAGGAACGTCTGCGTGGCTATTATCATATCGGATAACGACGAGAACTGACCACCGGCGGGGTTCATTGCGTCGAGGAAGTCCTGGTCCTGTAAGGCGAGTTCATGAGCGCGTCAAGGAATACGGTCATAGCTGTGACTCACAGCAACCTCAGGGCCTAGTGATGGTACCACGATTAGGTGCTTGTTCGCCTCGGTAGCCAGGAAGCAGGTGCCATTCATTCCCATGGGATCGAATATGTCGCGCTTGAGGAGGTCAGCATAACTGATCTTCGACGCATCGCCGGTCGATGCACTGCTGGCAGCGGCGAGAGCGTAGGAGAGAAGGGCAACACCAGCGTTAGAGTACGCGGGATATGCCGCGGGGGGAGATGTCAGATGTCGCTCTGCTATGGACGCGAACAGCGCTTCGTATGATGGAAATGGGAGACCATTGGTGGGCGGAGGACCCATGCCCCTCAGATCGTGCGGCCAACCGGCCACGGTCCCAGGGGGCCAGTCCCTGCCCAAACCGGACATGTGCGATGCGAGCTGTCGGAGGGTAATTGGGGGTTGCTCGTGTGTTGCATACTTTGCGTCTTTGTCGAGACCATCGGACACGTACTTGAAATTCTTGATGTACTTGTTAATCGGATCGTCCCTGCCATGTAACGGCGTATAAGTGAGTGCGTGTGGAATAGCCATTGGCAAGCAGTAAGCGCACCAGGAGATGAGTCCTTTCTGCGCCAGCACGAAACCTTCGAGGACCGGGAAGAGCTTCCCGACCGATGCGATGCGATATATCGAGTGGCTGTGAGTGGGTGGGGAGTTCGTTTCGTTCGCCCTCATCACTCCAAAGTTGTTCTCGTACAGGACCCCAGTTGAGGTAACAACAGCAATTGACAAGCTGTCTATGTCTCCCTTCGCGAAGCGGGCGGTGAGGTGTCGGTCTAGGGCATCGGCAGCGTCGTGAACGGCATGTGCTGGAGGAGGTATTTCGGAGAAGAGGTTTGGGAGAAACGGGCGGCAGCTCCATCGTTCGGTCTCGTCATTGGACGTCTGGAGGAGATTATGGAGGTTCCAGTATGATCTAGCGTAATGCCCACCAACGAGGATCGAGAGCAGCCCGACGGCAAATGAGAACGTCCGCATGATAGTAGGTACTAGGCGGGCTGAATGGGGGAAGCTGGAAAGTCGGGTCAGCGAGCGTAAAGAGAGAGAGAGAGATGGGACGGTGCACATGTGTATTAGAAGGCTCCGACTTCAGCGCTGTTGATGAGCCGGAACTGCAGGTACGAGGCCGCCCGTCGTGTGTGCTAGTGTGCGTGATGGTGGGTGGCATACGACACGAGCCTCTGAATCATTCAATCATATGGTAGCTACGCTCATTCCAGAGCTATTAGCAGCTTCGCGATGCTCTATCTCGACGCCCATCGCCTTGCCATTAGATCGAAGATTCCCGGCCCGGGGGCGCGACATTTGAACTGGTTCGAATAGACCACGTACCAGTGACAAACAGACTTTCCTTTGATAGCGGAAGAACGAGTAGGTCACTCCAGAGCCTAGAAATCCAAAGAGGCGCTGTAGATGGTTGGATACACAATGAATCTGAAACTCTCGACTCGAGGCTCACTGGCAAGAGGTGTTTGTCACTGCGTTGAGCGCTGGTGAGCGCTCAGCAATTTTCATGTTGATCGGAGAGAATCGGAGAATGTATTGAGAATCAAAACCGTGTCACAGGTCGCAGCTCCGACTGAATCTCCGACTGTCGGATATCTCGGCGCAAAACGCCGCACTCGTACGCAGCAGCGACGACGCTTGTATCCGGATCCCAACCACTACCACTGGTACCCGACTAGTAGCTAAAGATCGCTCTCGAGTCTCTTGAATTCATCTAGCATGGCTGACTCGCCACGACAACTACGGCCCACCTTGAGCACTATCACCCCAGAACTGCAGGTGCAGATCTTGCTTAGATCAGATGGAGCGACTATCAAGGCATGCGAGAAGGTGTGAATGCTCCTCGACTGAGTAGCAATCACTGACTGCCAGCTTACAATTAATGTTACTTGATTCTCTCCGAACAGGTCTGCAGATCTCTATCAGAAGCTGTCGCAACGCCCGCGGTGCAGTACAAGCTAGAGCTGGATATTGCCGGCATGGTCGACGGTCCAACGCTCCCGAATGGCGACCATCCCACTGTTGAACGTCTGGAGAAACTGAGGGCCTATCAGAAGGCGTGGATAGAATCTCCCATGGCCCTCTTCCCGAGCACGTCCTTCGGCGACTCCAGTCATCAACGTACTTGGGAGAATTGCAACGGTGGGTTCGCGTTCTCCCCAACTCGGGAGGACTACCGTTGGTTTCGGCCTGGATCTTTGCTCCGAGGGTACAACGAAGAGCGGCGTGATCTGAAGCAGGACCAGATCCCCGGCTTTTTTGCATCCTTTCGAACTGGTGCTGTGAACGTTGAACAGGACCTCTTGATCGCAGTCAGGAGATCTCTCGTCCTGTATGTACTCTGAGTCCGCTATGCATTATAGGCGGCTGCTTATAGTACATGTTCATCCACAGACCTGCGTTTGACGAGCTCCGTTTCTTCTCTTTCAACCGTCCAGGACCACATCCCTGCGCACTCCAACCGACTATCCACGTGCGACCCAGTTCAGTAACCATAAGAGCCGAAGAGTCCGTTGTGGTATGCGGAGACTTGGTTGGATGGAAAGTACGACAGAACACATTCAAATTGCAAGTGTGGAACTGGAAGACCGGTCTACTGCTATGGGTAAGCGTCGGTTTCCGACTGCACCTCCTTCATCTGTCTTACCTCTCATGCAGCAGTGCGAGTCGTCCACTATCTCCCAGGGGAGGCAGTTTACCCTGCTTGACGCGTCACATCTCCTCATATTTCTACCAGAACGCAGCCAATTCCGTGTCTACTCCATCGACAGCCAGGCAGAACGCGGTGATGACGCCACGCAGTCTGACCTCGACAATTATTTACGTCTCTTCGAGCTCCCGCCTAAGCTTGCCGGCGTCGCACTCTCTGGAGCCAGCTTGTCTAGCGGAGGGCCGATCGTGCAGGTCAATCTCCCCCCGAACAGAACCGACCAGCGACTCCCATTCTCCCACAATCCTGTCAACACGATTGTCGCCATACACTACGCCCAATCCTCCACACAGACCCAGGCTTCCGAGTGCTTCTTGCTGCTCGTGCCGCTTGGAACACTGCTGCCAACAGTTTGTGCGGCATCCGAGGACGGACCTCCCGGGCGCATCTTGCCTTGGGACGAATGGGGTCCCCGTGGCAGTCGCTTAGTTCGATTCTCAGGGAAGCATCGCCCCGACTGGATCTCTACTTTTGGCTCTAGATGTGCGATCGTCTACGACACAAAAGCGGAGGCCAAGGGCCAACTCATTCTCCGTACGTATATCCTCGATGTGCATCCCTATGCTGCGCTCTCCGGTCGAATCACCCGAGGCCACTCCGAGCCGCCTCTCGCCAGCGACAAGATCTGCCTCGTGGACAGAGTGGGTGTAGGCTCCACGACGACTCCGTCGGATGTGTGCACGACGCTCCCCTGTCGCCTCTTGTACCGAGAGCTGGTGGTCGACAGCCCTATCTATGCTGCCGAGTTTTACCTCACGGAAGATGGATTGGCCGTTTACAGCATCTCGCAGCGGAACAGCAAGTTTTTCGGTGGCTTGTATGGGTTCTCTATTTGATTGTACTGTGGTCGTGAGCAGCGTATATTGTTTCCTTGCTTCTACTAGTACTTACTAGTCCTTTACAGCCGTTTGCAAATGCTTGCTCACGTCGGGTCGGGTGACCGAGGCGGCCTGTTGGCTACAGTGCAACCTGTCTGTAGATGGGTGGGCTTGCCTTACAGCGTCCTCTGAACTGAGCACAGTACAACATAGATATGAATGCGATAAGTTCAAGTAATTGTCATGGTAGAACCGGGCACTAAGGTGTTCGACATGTTGCCCTTGCTCAGTTAAACAAGTGAATTGCAAGGTACGTCCGAGGACGATGTACGCACACGTTGGAATACTTATTATCTCGAGTTGGCGCCAATGCTGATCTGTTTACACGGGATGCCATTCAACGTCCGCATGAAATTTGCTCTTGCCAGCGACCACTACTATCGCGCCTCAGGTTCTTCCTAGGGTAAGACAATTACCTCTCAGATTCTCCCTACATCGATTGACGACAGAACATACCTCCAGCCCTACGTTGTCTAGGTTGATGCGGACATTCCGTGAGATACCCTAGATACATCGTTAAGGACACCGGAGTCGGCCGTCCTTCAAGTTGCCGTGACGAGATCGCGCGCGTGCTTGCTCACAATGGTTGCATAGACCGACACCGCGCTGGCTAGCATATGCATCGTCCGACTACGGCAACCGCGCCCCTTGCCCCGGGCCCGCCGTCGCTACCCCCGCCGATGCCCACCCCCCTTGCGGGATAGATACTTTGACAGGATGGACCGAAACGTGGTTGTCGCTTGGATGCTCGAATCTGTCGCCTCACTGGAGTATGTGGTCGTTCTGTCTGAGGTGGGGATCTGCGGGGACCCATGCGCCGGGTGGAACGATTCAAGTTGAGATGCGCAGGTCCGAGACCTTCAGCCATAATGTGATGGACGAACAGTAAGACCTTTTCATTCATTGCTATGACGCAGAGCTCTCCTCTATATCTCGTGCGTATCTCTATCTTATTAGCGATAGGACTAGTCTTAGGCAGAAACATCACGGTCAACAAGTTTAGTAAGTACTAGTACTTGTTGAAGTTACTCCGAGTCGCACCCACAGATACCTACTCATTTTATACCTCTCTCCCATCCTAATCGGTCAATCTACTCATGAATATACCACTGAAATCAGCTCATATTTGAGGTCATAGATACGCTGCCAGAGTTCACTTGCAGGGGAATTTGTTGAAGGACCGTCCCTCCCCACGTTCAATAGGTCCTCATCGTCTGCCTAGGGGAGACAAGGGGAATTTTGGAATTATCCACCACGGCACCCCCTTACCCTAACCCTAATGGCTCCAGCGTCAGGCGCCGATAGTAGCGGCCTGCAGGTCGCACTGGCACATCATCCTCTCTTGACTCTCTCCACAATTCCCCTCTCTCTATGCTGGCTGCTCGTATTCAATATTCCACTCACGCCATGTCGGATATAGGCTCGCTACTCGATCTTCGGACGCTATGAAGCTCGAGGCCCGAAAAATACGATATAATTGTCCTCTCACGCAGTCGGCTCTTGGACCTTGGTGACCTCTTCAAAAGATCTCGAACGGGAAGAAGAAGGTATTCTCGCGCTCAGAGGCAACTCAGAAAGCTAGGTGGAGAGTGTTGGCTTTAGGACGACGGTTACCGAGGGCACAGGTGGTGGTACAGATCTAAGGTGCGCCCGCAGGCATACCGCTCCTCATGTCCCGCACTCACTTCAGTAGGGACGGGAGCTGGCTCTCCGCTACGCTGTGATATTGTAGTGCATATAGCTACGTCAAGATATTATACCCACCATTCTTTTGGCTTGAGACCGACTCTAGTAAGGAAGGTACGCGCCGACTCGAACATGCCACTCTTTTCAGGCAATGATCGTCGAGGACGAATTTGAGGGGTATGAACTTTGTTACGAACGAGTACACCACCAACTGCACCACTTGACGAGCCCTCTGCTCCAGCCGCACCAACTTTTCCAGCCGCACCGACTTTTCCAGCCGCACCGACCTTTCAGCCGCACGTCATACGTTATTGGCGTTACAAGAAAACAAGAATTCGGACAAGCCTGCGACACCTTGTTATCAATGCCTCGACCCCCCATAGGACTGGACAGCCCACGTACCACAACTTGTCGTCCTCAGGTACGGACGATGCCATCCATATGGACCTGCTCGTTCCACAGCTCCTCTAGCATCGTCGTCAAAACGACCTGCGGCTTGAGCAACACCGTCGCCGAGTGCTCCCAGCGCGTCTCCTTCGCAGCGTCCGCGTGGCTCGTCGTCTCCTCCCGCACGAGCCCCAGCTGCGTCGAGCACAGAACAGAAAGAGGCTCCACCCTGCTCCGGCGATGAGACTTTTTAGGGTCAGCCCACTGGTCCGTCATCCGTTCGGGATCGAACGCCTTGCCGCTCCTCCCAAACACGACGAAGAGGTCTCGAGAGACGATCTCCTCGCCCGTGGCGCGCTGGAAGTCGAGCGCGAGGTGCGCAATCTCGTGGAACGCATCGTCGAAGGTGCGTCTCACGTCAGCCAGGAGATGCTGGCGCATCATCGGGACCCCGCAGGTGAGGAGGACATCGACGACGTGCTCCGCCAATCCGTCTCGCGCTATCGCCTCTAATCCTTGTGCTGCGGGGGCGAAGCGCTTGACGTGGGTACGCGCTAGAGCTCTCCACCTGCCGGACACCGACTGAGGTTCTGTCGGGACGCGTAAGGGCCCGCAAGGCGCAGATGAAGACGTGCACACGAACCGTTCTCTCTGATCTGCTGGTGGACCTCCTTCAAGACGCCTTGCGAATCGACCTTGAAGTCCCATGTCCCACAGAGCCATCGCGTATAGGCTACCATGACTCCTTGGATCGCGACCTGGACAAGAACGTCATCCTCGCGATGGTCCGTGTTGCGCAGGGCATGTACAAGGCCGGAGCTCAAGAGGCCCGCGCGCTCGAGCCGCTTCCCCGCATCCTCCACGAGCCTGGCATCCTGCCCCGAGTGGCAGCGCGATTGAAACACGTCGGCGATCGTCGCGGCGGTCTGGTAGATCCGGGAGTTGATGCTCTCCACGATACCGAGCACGTCGCGGTCAGTCACGTCGCTGACCTTCGTGAGGTAGGCCTGCGCGTCGCGAAGCTCGGACGTCCTAGTCTCGAGCATGGTGCCCATGCTCCGCCGTTCCTGCTGTGCGCCGACGAGCGCGCGTTCGAGGTCTGCTACCTGGCTCTCAGAACGGCTGACGCGGACTCCCGCCGCGGACAAGCGACCCTGCACGTCTTCCGCCTCCTTCTTGAGCTTGACGTACGCCGCTTTGTATTTGTCCATCGTCGCGTGGTCTTGTTCAGCCTGTAGCTTGAGCGCGGCGGCCCCCTTACTCGCGTCCACCTCCCTCTTCTTGTGCTCCTCAAGCTCCGCCTCTTTGTCTCTCAGCGCGTCCTCGAGAGCCTCGATTTTTGTCTTCGCGCTGTCGCATGCCGAGCACGGGGCCCGCACCAGCTCGGTATCCCCACGAGCACGACGCAGCGAGTCGGTGTCTTTCCCTTGGTCTACGCGACTGCGCCGGTGAGTGCCAGTGCTGAGGGGAAACTTGCTCATTGCATATAATCGGTGCATGACGCGGAGGAGTTCGAGGAAGAGACGAAACATGCCAGCCGGGATCCCAGCGCAGACGAGACTTGTAGAGGAGGCGGGGGAAAGAGTGCAAATGAACGTTCATCTTCTGGGGATGGTACGCTCTCACGCTCCCAGACGGGGCGCACTATCTACCGCACACAGATCCACTTTACTCGAATGTGACGAAGACCGGAGGTGCCACAAGGGAAGACTAAGCCTTTCGGAACGAACGTCGAGTGGTGGGCCACTGGTGGCGCACTCAAAGCGTTCGTACCGACCTTCATTTGCCCACCTTGGGCCACGGACTGTCTAACATAAGGCACGGATGTGAAAAATGCCGACCGTTAACGGGCTTCCATGGTGCTTGACCGCCCTTGCCGCAGCACGGAGGTGTGGGAGCGGCGGTCACGTCCTGAAAAGCCGGCCGGACGCAAAGTCCGAGGACTCAGCCTATCCCTCTCAATTTCTGCACCTCATCATCATCCACTATGCCGTCCTTGCAACCATACAAAGGTACCGTTCGCAAGCTCGTTCTGGGCATCGACGTCGGTACCACGTACTCCGGTATCGCCTATGCGATCCTCGACCCCGGGGAGCCCCCGAAAATCCATGGGGTGACGAGGTACGAGAGTCCGCATGTGCGGTCGCCCTCTGCCAGTAACTGACTCGCTCGGTCATTCAGATTTCCGGGGCAAGAGGCCCACGCGGGAGATTCAAAAATCCCCTCCATCTTATACTATCGTCCAGACGGCACAGTCCACTCTGCCGGAGCCGAGGCTGCCGCTCCTGGTATGGAGTTCGAAGCTGAGGACCATGAGTTGATCTTCGTAGAGTGGTACGTTGACTTTGGATTACATCCCGATACGTCCTACTGGTGTCTGACAACACCGCTCTCCTCTCAAGGTTCAAACTGCACCTCCGTCCCGAGCGACTCGACTCTAACGAACTCAAGCGGCGCGACCTTCCACCGCTCCCGTCTGGCAAGGACATCGTCGACGTCTTCGCGGACTTTCTGAGGTACCTCTTTGCCTGCGCGAAGACTTACATACGCGAGACACATGCCAATGGTGACAGTCTCTGGGACTCCCTCCAAGACAGGATCGAGTTCGTGCTTTCTCATCCGAACGGCTGGGAGGGTCTCCAGCAGGGCAGAATGCGCCAAGCTGCCGTCAAAGGCGGGCTCGTTTCGGACACTTGTCTCGGCCACGACAAGGTTCACTTTGTCACCGAGGGCGAGGCGAGCTTGAACTTTTGCATCCAGGGCGGGTTGACGACTGAAACTATCCGGGTGCGTCTTTCGCTTCTGACGACCACGTCGGGTATGATGCTGATCCTCACGCTAGAACGGACAGAGTGTGATGATAGTTGACGCTGGAGGTGGGACGGTCGACGTCAGTAGCTACACGTTCCTATCTACGGCCCCTGTCTCGGTCGAAGAAGTTACCTCTCCGGATTGTAAGTTCTCTCGCCCATCTATCATACTCGAGTTCTGTAGCTTAGCTGCCCTTGTAGGTATCCTACAGGGCTCGACTCGAGTGAACGTGCGTGCCGAGCAGTTTCTGAAAGGTTAGCCGCCTTTGTTTGCGACATCTTCGTCGTACACTTATTGAGACTATTTCATGTCAGCGCGCCTCGCGAACTCGGCGTACGGGAACGATGAGGACGTAAAGACTATGTTAGAATACTTCAATCAAGCGACTAAACCGGTATTCAAGGACGAGAAGGAGCCCTCGTACATCAGATTTGGGGCGATGAGCTGCAACGACGCTGCGGTGAAGATCAAACGCGGGCAGCTCGTGCTATCGGGGTATGTCCGCTGCAGCATGCACATATCGTGCCCCGTCCGGCTGACTGTTCCCCCAGGTCCGAGATGGCAGCGTTCTTCCAGCCGTCGCTCGATGCGATTGTCAGCGTCGTGCAGAAGCAGCGCCAGGCCGTGATCCGCTCTCAAGTCAATATGGTACGTCAATCGTCGTTCTTGTCTCCCTTGCTTCTTCGTCCTCACGTCGAGTAACCTTGGCGATTGTAGACTGTCTTCCTGGTTGGCGGCTTCGCGGCCAACCCGTGGCTCTACGGCAACCTCAAGAACAAGCTCGGCCAACTCGGCCTGAACCTCTGCCGTCCGGATTCGCACTCGTGAGTGCCTCTCCGTGTTACAGAGTCGCTCGCCGTGTCGAAGCTCACAATTTGTGGTTGCGGCACAGGAATAAAGCAGTTGCGCACGGCGCAGTCTGCCACTACCTCGAGCACTTCGTCTCCGCGCGCGTCATGAAGATGACGTATGGTATTGAGGTTGTCGTGGACTACAAGGCGAACGACCCCGAGCACTACCTGCGCCGCGGGACTCTGTTCGTTCGCCCGTCGGGACGCAACATGATTAAAGGCGGCTACTCCTCCATATTGAAAAAGGTCAGCTGTCGGCTTGTTCATGGCCGCTTCCGCTCGCTGATCCAGTTAATGATCATTGCCGCCATAGGGGACCCGCGTGCGTGAGAACGAGGAGATCTCGCAACTGTATACCATCGAGGCTCGAGACCCCAAGACGCTCCGCAACATCATCCAAGACGTGTTATGCTATCGAGGAAGCCAGTCCGACCCGCATTGGTTCGATGCTGACACGGGTACGTATCATGCTCTGGACGTCAGATAACCCTTCGCTGCCTGATAAAACGATGCTTTGAAGAATTGTTCACGCCACTGTGCACCGTGTCCGCCGACACGTCGAAAGTGTCGTATCAAGTTCATAGCGGCGCTCAGGGCCTCTACTACATCCAAGAGTTCAAGATCATCTTGCTTTGCGGCATGACGGAGCTCCAGGCTCAGCTAAGTTGGGTCCAGAACGTGAGTGTGTGATATGATCACGCTGTTCATGTCGCTCAAACTATCGCCGACGGTACAGGGAGTGGAGAAGCGGTGAGTAGCGTTACTCGTATCATGGTAGGGTCGCCGTTTTGACCAACCTTTCGCAGTGGACCGGCGAAGATCGTTTATGACGATGACCTCGAGGTCTCTCAGTAACGGCGACTGCTCTGAGCATCTCCACGCCCGTCGCTCCTGCGATTCTCTTCGCAACTGAATGGGTTCATATGCTTGCACGTGGGGAATGCTCACAATACAGACCGTCGTCCAGACTATCTATCATTCGCAACATGGCGTGTGTCTGCATATGGTGTTGAGCGGCATTCTGAAGAAAATACACTGATCGTTGTCTAGACCATGATCTCTCGCGAACATCCATTTGGGTGCCCGTGATTCAGTGGGGTGCCCAGAAGTCTTCAGGTGAACGCCGTCCGCTGGGTCGGTCTAGATCTACACATTCTCCCAAATGCTGTCCTTCGTTTGGAGGTTCGGCCCATGAGTCACAAGGCTAGACTCTGAGAGCTGAGGCGTTGTGAGTCTCTACGGCTAGAGCGTCGGTTCTCCTGCCGTACGAGCTGGTCCAGGTTGGAAGCAAGTGTAGGATAGAGGCCTGGTCCACCCAGCCTCAATTCACCGCTGCGCAGTAAGTACCGAGTCCAAACAACGACAAATAGTACCACTTGCTCGGACGCCGCCGGTCACCAGCCTCGGCTTTCGACACCCTTGTCGGGTCGACTCCTCAGCTCTCCAAGTCGGACTATGTACAGGTGAGTGAGCCACTTATCGCCGTCCGTGACGCAGCCTGGTATACTGAAGTTCCGGTGCCTCGGTTGAAGCTGGCGGCCGCCGTCCGTTGAAGACTTCGCGTCCGACAATTCAAGTTTAGCAGCTTGCAGCTTGCTACACATAGGTACACGCATTCTTTCGATCAAGATGTGATACAGGAAGACATACGAGATACCAATAGTCGAGTACGTATTGTGTTCAACTGGGACTCGGGCGCCCATATGATCAGTCGTCGAATTGATTTGTATCAACTTCTTACTCTTCCGCAGACTGTTACCCTCGATATGCCATCGTAACGCACACGGTTGACACTACCGAGACCTTCTGTACGCATTAGATGTCTTTTCAGACAGTGCTCCCACAGCGCCAGTGCACCACGCTGCAGCCGCGTGTACTCTATGCTTAGGCTCAACGGATACCGGTTGACCGTTCCGACGGGCACGAGCACTGAAGAGCGTGGAGGTGCTCGCTTGACCCGCGCCCACACCTCATGGGCTGAGACATCATCTAGGGCGTCGTAACTTAAGGGGTGCGCATGTCCGTGCCATTCTCAACGCTAAAACGGAATCTCACACAGGATCCTGCCTCTAGAAGGCACCTTTGGACCACGGCCTCTTCCAATCCATCAACCGGCATCCGCGTCGTGCCCGCTCTTTCCGCTCCCAAACGCTGCCGTCGCGAGCTCCAGCTCGTCGTAGGCCGAGCGGTGCGTGCGTCTTCGGTCTCCGTGCCCATCAACAGGCGGCATGCACGCCGCCCCGCGCGCTATTTTGACGGAGGCACTGCAGACGGGGCGGAGGACGCGTGTCCGCCCACCATATGTCTGAGCCGCAGCACGGTCCATCCCTCTCCCTCCCTTCTGGCATCTCTAATGGAACATCCTCCACACTGAACGCGCCACAACCTCCGATCCCTCATCATTCCATCGCGACTATGTCTCCCTCGCGCTCCTTCGTCTCCTTCGCGGCGGTCGCGTGCAAGCTCGCGCTCGTCATCACAACGATTGGCTACGCCGGCGTGATCGCGCACCGGATGCGCAAGCAGAACGCGCAGCTCAAGGAGTCAGTGGACGACGCGAGGGCGGAACGCGAGAGGTTACTGGAGCAAGTGGTGGCGGTGCAGAACAGCGCGTCGAACGCGACAGAGAAGAGGCGGGAAGAGGCCGAGTTCTGGTGGCGGATGGAGGGCCTGGCACGGCGCGAGCTGAAGAAGAAGGACGTGGCCCTGCAGGAGAAGGACGAGGAGCTGGCGGCCCGCCGCGAGCAGATTCGCGATCTACAGACGCGTCTCACCCTCGAGCACGGATCGCGGGAGGCGAGTGACGCAGCTAACCTGCCCGCGGAGCCTGCTCCGGACGTGCGATCGACGATTGGGTCGGTCGATGATGTCGTCTTGCACATGGTCCGGACTTTGAACTTCGAGATCTCCGAGGTTGCGTCCCAAGTGACGAACGCCTTCCGTGTCGCGGAGTCGCCCGATCCAGAGCGGGTCACGCACGCTTTCGAACGCGCGCGCGAGGCCGTCGGGCCCGTCATGGCCGAGCTGCTCGAGTCCATCCACCACCAGGACGACCCCATCCTCATCGACATCGCGCTCAAGGCCGACATGGTCGGCTTCGCCGCGGAGATCGCGTCCGCGTGGGACTTCCAGCACCAGAGCAAGTCCGTGTTCACAGGGGTGTACAAGCAGATGCGTCGCTCAGGTACGCGTCTTGGCTCCGTCATCTGACGAGCATGCATGCCATACTCACCGCCACGGTGCTTCTAGAGTCCCAGCTCGCGTGCGCGCAATGGCGCGCGCATGCACGCAAGTACTCGAAGCAGCGCCTGTATAACGGCCGCGACCTCGCCGCGGGCTTCGCGCACCAGCTCGCCGAGCGCATCGCGGACCTGCTTGCCGTCGCGGGCGGGGCGGTGACCGCAGACGAGGTGCACGCGGAGTACTTCCAGCACCTCGAAACCATCGTCCGCACCGCGCTCGACCTGCAGCGGATGATCGGGGAGGAGGTCGTCAGCTGCGACTACGAGGTGCTCGTCGTGCGCATCGACGAGGTCTACGACGCGGAGCAGATGGAGGACATCTACAACGGCGAGATCGCCTCTCCGGGCCCTCCGGGGATCATTCCACGCGTCCTCTCGACGGCTGATCTCGGCCTCCGTCGTTCGCGGAAAGTGGACGTGGATGAGGGAGGGGAAGCGGGGGAGGATGGGGTGGTGACGACGATGTTGCTGAGACCGAAGGTCGTACTTGACACGATCGTGTACGAGCTCGGACTTGTCGACGAGGAGGATGCTAGCCCGTCGACGGCTGGGCCGTCCACATGATCGGACTATAGGACTTCTGACCGCATGTACTGTACCTCACCGTGTACTGTTTAATGCTTATGCTACGATGACCCTATGTGTACTGCTCGAGGTTGCTCATGATTGACTTGATCCTCGGATTCTACAAGCTTGGTACGATCTATATCTATTGGCAGGCAGCCCGAACCTTTGAGACTGCCGGATTGGAAACGCTGTGAGGGTTACAGCATGATAAGACAGAGCGGTTTACCTACCTTGTACACGTTCGAGTTCCCTGACATACTATACCCCTGGCCAGGAAATGAAAGAAAATCTCGGCTCATGCTGGTAGATCCGCAAAACCAACGAAGACGCTGCCACTTAACGTTGAACGCTTGCTTGATCAGGTCTCCTTTGACTGAACGGCTTGAGTTCTTGTTGAAAATCCGATTACACTCGGGAAATGTCAAGGTCGTTGTCGTAAACAATCCTAGCAGGTCCACTGTAAAGCAGCGAAAGAACCAGGCGTAAGCATTATGAACACGTCGGCCGCTACACCATTAGATCCGCACCGCTTCTCAACGCCCTGTGACAATATCCAGTACGTTACTACGGCCATGATCATATATCATATCAATCACTGCTATAGTGACTTACTTTCTCTATCCAGCTGAGCTGTGCGCGAAGCTCAGTCATGCCATAAAACAGGACTATCTTGAACTCCTGAACATAGTAGATGCCATTTGGTCCATGCTTGGCCCGCCTGTAAACTTGTGACGTATCTGCCTGAATCGTACACAACGGAGTATATAGCTCTGTGTTCAACAATTTATGAGTTGAGTGAGGTGCTGTAAGATATCGGAATCTCACCTGGGTCTACGTCGATCCATCTCGGATTATAGCCCGGTATACGGCCTCTGTAGCAGAGTATCTCGGAGCTAATATGATTGAGCATCCGAGATTCACGCGCCTCTTGGGTGTACGGTTGAGATATTTCCTCGTTCACCCTTACACTGGTTCCCTGTTGTAGATTTAGTACGCGTGATGATCAGCTTCCGTAGAAAATTGATATGAAGAGTCATTAAAATACTGAATTCTCACCACTTTCAGGATTGTGGAGAAACCGTTCGGGAGAACGACACGGCCACTTGGCCGAGCATATCTTTGGTGACGCCGCGCATAGTGCTCCGGATTCATGGGGTCGTAGTCGACTACGATCTCAATACCGTATGTAACTTTCGCAATCCGGACAGATACAAAATGTTCGATGTAGTAGGCCACCGCTCCATTTGCAACGGCCTTATTCCTGTTGTGACATCAGTCAACAGGACACCCGCTGTCTCTCAGGCTTCGCTGAATTGCTTACGTGTGAGAATCAGGGCGGTACAGAGTGAACCCAAGTTTGTTCAACTTGGACTTCAAAGAGGTGTAAAGCCAAGGGCTTGCAGCATATCCACCGACGAGGAAGATAGTCTGACTCATGCATGTCAATTAGTCGAACCACCATTTCATGGTGACTCAGATACGCACAGATACTTTTCCCTTGTGAGAAGCGCCAGCGCGCTGCTTCTTCACTATACTGACAATTGCGTCTACAGAAGGCTTGAAGAAAGACGCCATCTCGGATCTGACGAAAGGTGATGAGATGTATTCAAATCAAGAAAGACCGCTTTACACACCCTGTTAACACAAGTTGTCCGCGACGGATGTTGGCAGCGTAATCGTTGCAATTCATTGCTCCGAACTTGATGTACGACACCTCTTTGTCGTCCTTGAAAACCGGCTTTGCGTGTGAGTCAAAGTACTTCAGCATGTATCTGATATCGTCTTCGTTGTTGTATTGCGAATGGTGAAGGCGGACTGAGATAATATGATCAACGTCGGGTAGTGGTCAGGTTTGAGGCTTGCAAATTAACAGACCTCTCAGCAATTGCTCCGCCCGACGAGTTACAAAAGTAGACCCTTGCAGGATACCTGTCAATGAACGAGACACGGATGAGTGCTTGTGAGAAGTTGAGATTAAATAGCATCACTCACAGTCCGAAACCGTGGCCTCTTCCACAGATACTGGAGAGGTCGACAAATAAACGTAGCTACTGACGTCTATGGTTCCTCCACCTGCATCGACGATCATGACACTTTTACCATCCTGTATATGAAGGGTTATAAGTTAGTGATGGTCGCCACTTCAAACCAAGACCTACCCGCAGAGTCTCGCTCGTCAATCCGCTTTGAATGCAGAAACTCAGACTAGCTTCTCCTTCCGTGACAAAATGTACGCGCTTATGTCCGACAACATTGTTTGGAACGAGTCCGGCCATCACTGCTACCTGGCGCATCTTCTCTTGTTGTAGTCCTTCCCATCCGTTGGGATGGGATAAGACAAAGTCAATTCTGTCCTCCATGGATACCCACAACGCATCGCCATTGACGTGTGTTTCACATATGAAGCGACGTGAACAAGAGAGCAGATATCGGAGGAAGTCAGAAAAGACATCGAGTACGGTTTTTCCAGAGGGTAGGGGAGGCAGGTCCCGTTGCTTCAGGTGCTCTGAGCTCATCCGGTTAGGGAAGAGGTGGAATTTGAACCTATCATTGCTGTTCTTATGTCATCTCAACAGTAAACGAGTGAGACGTACTTACCATTCAACAAGTATCAGATGCTCATCCTCCACTTCAAGCTCAATGCCGGGACGTGTTGTTTCTGCACCAATTGAATGCACAGTCCCGTCTGGTCGGTAGTAGATTATTGACGGTATCTTGGAGTCGCCCGCAGCGTTTTCTTGACCCGGAAAGCTGAGGAGGGAGACAATGAGCAATCGTTGAAGCCTCGCTAGCCTTGAAGAGCAGAATCATGACAGTATTCACCGCGTAACCCCATGAATGCTAGGTATCTCCCCTGGATCAAGAATAGCATACGAGACCCCAGAATATGTCGTGCCCACATCGAATCCGAGAACCAGTGTGCGAATCACCCCTCTGTAGGGCTGGAAAACAGGCATAACGAGGGTAGAAAAGGGGGCGACAGCAATATTAATGTGTGTAGGTTCCAATGAATCTGGTCCTATCTAGCGTTATATATGACTCGAAGTTGTTTGGCAAACATTGCAGCCCTGAGATCTTGCTAGCTAATACTAGGACTCAGGGTCGTCTTCCACTGCCAGTGACCGTGAGCAAATACACCATAATAAACGCACAACCGACCGACAACTTGTCCATGTTGAAGCACTAGGATCCCCAAGCTAAGCTCTATCCGAGTCTCCACCTGTCTACGGCTGCCTCCAACGTTTGAGCCAGTAGACTCACTGAGTACTACTATGAACTTCGTGCCCCGCAGAGTACTCTCCCTTTTCTTCACCACTAGCGAAACAACTGTCGAACAAGCTTCCTTGTCGCAGGAGCCAGCCAGGGAGCCTCGACGGAGAGAACAAAGCCACATACCCACCATCAACCTTTCAAATCATTCCAGGAGACTGCAAGAGGAGATGACTTTCATCCGAAACCAGTTGCACGAGAAGGAAAAAGAGCTTTATTGGACGCGACAGCGCGAGAGAGAGTCCAGGGCGTATGCCAACTGGCTGGAGCAAACGCTGTGCGTAGAAAAACAGACCAACCGTCAGAAGGTGCGAAGACTCCACCAGCAGCACGACCGCACAAGGAAAACACTGGTCCAAGTACAGGAACGCACCACGGCGCGAGTTCATGAGCTTCAGCAGGCCCTATCAGTCTCCCAGCAGAATCATCAAACGACGAAGGAACTTCTCAAGACAAGGACTACAGAGCTCCGCCAAGCGCAGACTTATCTGTCCAGTGTGGACGACATCACAGATACTGAGGTTATACGCATCATCGAGACTTTGAATGTCAACATCCACTCAGTGTCGGCAAGAATCACGGACCATTTCCAATCGCGTATCGGCAGTGCGGAGTATAGCCTGCAGATGAAAGACCAAGTCATCACCCTCCTCGAGTCTTCCAGGGTCCTTGGTCGCGACCTGCTGAACGGTCTCCGATCTCCAGGTGACTACAAGGAAGTTCACCAAGGCGCTCTCGTCCAAACGTCTTTGCAATCGCTCATAGTAGCTTTCGCAACGAGCTGGTGTGAGATGTGGAGAGTCAAAGGCCATCCGGAGTCCGAGCAGAACCTGCTCCGAAGTGGATATGAGCACATGATGGCGAACGGTACGCATACACCAACCTCTCTGAACGGTATGTTATACTGAACGTTGAGCTTCTCTAGAACCTCGCTCTGTGTCGGGAAAATGGCGAGCTCTATCTCACACCTACATCCAAGCGTGCTGCGCAGTAAACCATGATGCATCTCAGGCCCTAGCCGCCGCAGAGCACGATCTTCTAGATCGTAGCGCAATGATCCTGACACTCTGCGGAGTCTCCGACTCGTGGCAACCTCTCGCTGTCAAAGCTGAGTTACAGGAAGTGGCACATGCCGAGTTCCAGGAGATCGCGCAACTCGCTCGCCGATTCTGCGAAGTCACCCACAGACGCGTACTTTCGCGAGACTTCCACGTAGAGGCGGTACCGCCAGGAAGGCCGTTTGACCCATCCCTCATGAAGTTGGAAGAGATCGGAAGACCTGTCGCTAAGGACGCATCAGTTATCGGCACGATACAGATGGGACTGAGAAGGGTGGAGGTGCTACATTCTGGATTCGGAGAGGAGAATCTCAAGGACGTCGGAGGAAGGCTGAAGACAGTGATGTTGCGGGAACCGATCGTCGTGGTCAACACCATGCTTGAGGAGCTACGAGAATAATTTAGCAAGTGGGTTGTCGATAAATGTGAGTGACGTTATACCACATCATTTGCTGGAAGAACTAACTTGAGAAACGATAATTGCTACTAGTGCGCCGGCTATCTACTCGAGTCAGAGATCTCATCGGTGGCGTATCTTGACTTGGCCTTGCCTCAGGACTCTTGAAGTGAATCTCGCGAAGTGTAGAGGCAAGTATTCACAACGTCGGCGCATGTGAAGTGGCCACAACCTCGCTATGGCTACTAATCACGGACCTACACAGGTGGCGCAGGCGCAACCCCTGGGTATCTTTGATGGTCGCTTTCGAATGACTTGCAGCGACTCCAGCTAGTCCTGAAGAGCACTTGTCCAACCATGTATCGAGCGTACGCGGGGACTGGTGGCAATGAACATGCTGTATGCAATGCTTTCAAACAATCGGGCATGCACGAAGATAGTGAACGACGTTCACGACTTCAACGAGCATATCGCTGCTTGCCGTAATATGAATATGGGGATGGATGACGACGATGTATTGAGAGATTATGTTAGGAGCGCAAGTACCAATGGTTGAATGCAACGACAACTGCTGCTAGTAAATATTACTGGCAGCGATGTTCTTCTGGATCATCATCATATACAACAGTTGCTGGACCTCTGTCAACTAAATTAGTGTCTGCGCATCATCTCGTGTACATTCGAGCGTACAGACCTTTTCTCTTCTCCCTGCCATTGATGAAGAGATACGAGATCGTCGATGTCTGTCAATTTGCGTGGATCGAGCAATGTAGAAGCGAGATCTACTCACGTTATCCGTCCAGCTAATTTGCGCCTTTAGCTCTGTCAACCCGCATATCAGAACAATGTCGTACACCTGCACGAAGAACTGTCCGTCTGGTCCATCCCTCGGGGTCCGTTTGACCGCAGACGTATCCGCATGGATAGTGCACAAAGGGACGAAATAGTCTGAGATACGAAATCCGTGAGCGATCGGGCCTTATGCTCACATGCAGCCCCAATGTTCAATGTACCTGGGTCCATGTCTTGCCAGTGCGGCTCCGAGATGTTGCCCTTGTAAGCGATCACCATCGTCGCGATGCGGTTGAGCATCCTAGGCTCGCGTGCTTCCCTGAAGTAGCTTCGGGACTTCTCTTGCTTCTCTTGGACTTGCGTTCCCTACAAATCCACGTAAGTAGTGTTACCAAGATCTGTTCACGGAATATTGGCGCACCTTCGTAAGAATCGACGAAAACGCGTTCGGCAGAACCACCCGACCTGATGGTCGGACGACTCTCGCCCGGGCGCGAGCCACGTGCTCGGGGTTTGACTTGTCGAAGTCGACGTTACAGGTGACACCGTACGTGCTCCTCATTACCCGCGCGGATACGAAGTGGTCTAGATAGAAAGACACCGCGCCTTCCGAGACAGCTTTGTTGCTGTACGAGCGATCAACAGTGATAGTACTCATGAAAACGAACCACGCTTACGTTTGTGTATCGGGCCGACAAAGTGTCAGACCTAGAGAACCCATGATACTCTGAAGGTTTGCATGCAGCCATGGACTAGCTGCAAATCCACCGACAAAGTACACGGTCTGTAATGTAGCAGGATTAACGGTCACGATCCGACAGGGTCATTAAATACGTTACCGAGACTGGGCGAGACGCGGCCTGACGTTGACGTTGGACAGCTGCGACAATGCCATCCAGAGAAGGTTGGAAGAACGACACCATTTCCTGCCTATTGAAAGAGCTGTCACAATGCCGTATCAGATCAGGAAGAAAGACGATACCCTGTCAAGAGGAGCTGCCCTCTTCGTATCTTCACCTTCGGATCGTTACATCCCATAGAGCCGAATTTGATATAGGTGGTCTCGTTCGCATCTTTGAAAAACGGCTTGGTGGTCTTGTCGAAGTACTCAACCATGGTCTTGATGTCCTCGTCGTTTCCATAGGCTGAGTTCTTCAACCGCTCTGTTTAATAAAGAGGTAACGATCGTCAGACGTCGTCAGTAGAAATGAAGCAACCGAAATCATTGCTCACCATTCAGGAATTTCTCCGCCCTGACATTGACCCTTGTCGAGCCTTGCATCACACCTGACCGAATATCAGCAACCTCGGCCGCATGTACAAGAGATGAAAACGCTCACATTCTGCCGCAGCGATTTCCTCGACTACCAGCGGAGTAGTTGACACGAATGCGTAGCTGCTGATATCGACCGTCCCTCCGCCAGCGTCGATGATCATGACGCTCTTCCCCGTCTATCACGCGAAGCGAATGTATCATGAGCGTGAATCGAGACTGTCAAATGGGCCCGGGTGCTCTCACACCTACCTCTACTGACTCCGATGTCAACCCGCTCTGTATGCAGAAGTGCAAGCTAGCCTCTCCTTCTGTTACGAACTGTATTCTCGTGAGTGCCGCGTCAGTATCTGGTACGAGTCCGGCCATGACAGCGGCTTCGCGCATTTGGCTCTGTTGTGCGCCTTCCCAGCCGTTTGGATGGGAGAGGACGAAGTCGATGTTGTCCTTGAGGGAGCTCCACAGGCTCTCCCCGTTCGCGTGCGCGTCTGAGATGTGTCTGCGCACACACTCGTATAAATATTGGAGGAAGTCGGCGAAGACCTGCTTCACGGTCTTCCCGGGAGGTAGGGGTGGGAGATCGCGTCTATTGACCTCTTCAGAGTCGAGATGCTGGGGACGCAGGTGGAGCTTGAACCTGCAGCACGATACATCGTCAACGACAATCTATGGAGCTCGTCGTAGGGTGCGAACGTACCATTGTACCAGAAAGAGATCCTCATCTTCGGCCTCCAGTTCGATACCGGGAATGGCGGCCTCAGCACCGGCGGAGTGCACCGTCCCGTCCGGGCGATAGTACAGAATGGAAGGAATCTTCGTGTCACCGGCTTTCTCTTGACCGGGCCATCTTCTCAGGTCTGTCAGTGGTACGACTCGTCGCGTATTTCGGACACGCACCGAGTCACCCCAAGGATTTTGGGTACTTCGCTGGGATCGAGGATAGAGTAGGAGACACCAGAATAAGTTGTACCAACATCGATGCCAAGGACGAGTTTGCGAGATAGTCCAGCGTAAGCTTTGAGCGGGGCCATGATTAATCTGAAGAGAGGGCCCGAAATAGTGCACCGTGAGTCGAAGCGGAGGGTGAACTTTGCACAGAGGGCAGATTTATGATCAGGCGAGAACGCAGGCCATTATCTTGCCCTCCGCGCAGGAAGCCTAGGCAGTGCTGCGGTAAACGAACAGGGGTCAGAAGTCTATGCTCCAACACACCAATGACACGAGATCTGCACCTGTGCCTCTCATTTGTGTTCGACACAATGCACGAGGGAACCGGCCACTGTAAACGCGGCAGGAAGAGCGTAATATCGCCCACCCTTCAAATGTCACTGGCAGGAAGTCCCCGGAGATGACTTCCACGCCGCTACCATCTGTTCGTCATACCCAAACTCTCCGCATCCTACGTGTATCCACGCACCGATGCTGCTGTAGCCTTGCGGAGCATGAGCACGAGCATGACTACCCCGGTGACCATCGACCGCTTGACCACCGCTCCCTCCATTGCTGGACGATGATTCCCGCACCCATCTTAGCTTTTTTCCACTACGTCGTCAGCATCCCAAATCTCTGCATGTCCAGAACCTATGACGCAGTGGCGAAAACCAGGAGCAGCCACCGCGGGAGCCGCCGAAGGCTGGAATCGGTCGACGAGCGCGACATTCCAGCGTTCTGCGCCGCACTGAAGGCCAAGGACCAGGAGCTCGCCAGGCAAAGGAAGGCGATCGAGGCTCTGACTCGTCAAGGTCAACTACTGGAGGAGAGTCTGCAGGAGAGGGAAGCAGATGTCGAACAGGCAAGGAAGATGTTGGAGACGATGAGGAATGAGCGAGCTTATTCCCCGCATCACGAGCACACCACCTCCATGGAAGTCGCGCGTCTGAAGGAGGAGCTGGAACAGGCCAAGCGCGACGGCGCGGGGAGCGGGTCGGGGATCGCGGAGCTGCGCCGGGCGAACGCACGCATGGAGAGCGAGCAGCGCAAGACGATGGAGCTCCTCGAGACGCGGACCGCGGAGCTGAAGGAGGCCCAGGTGTTCCTCACGAAGGTCGACAACGTCTCTGCCACCGAGGTGCAGAACGTCGTCCGGCACCTCAACTCGGAGATCTTCCAGACGGCGAACAGGATCGCCGATTCCCCGCAGTTCCGCTTCGACCGCCACACGGAGAGCGGCGCGGCCAAAGAAGCCCAGCAACGGCTTAAAAGCCGAGGATACCTAGACCCGTCCTTTATCTCCTCCCTCTACTCCGTCGACCACACGCAGGACTCCTTGCTCGTGACGACGGCGCTTCAGGCATGCATGACCGCATACGTGGGGTGGTTGGCAACCACGTGGGACCGTCAGGGCAGAGCGGATGAGCTATTGAACGAGATCTACGAGCGGATACGTAAACGAGGTACGTACTCTGGGTAGTACAGCGTGCGACGCTGATCATATTCTTGGCAAATATCTCAGAGCGTCAGTCCGTCGCTGCAAGATGGAGAGTCCTCAGCCGGTCCCACGTTGGTGTTCTCGTAGATGACAGGTCAAAGGAGGTCCAGAGACATGCACGATCGCTTCGACAGGAGATCACAGACATACTCCTCGCAGGTGGAGTAGTCGGACAGAGTGTGACTATCGGGCGAGCCGTCCGGGACGGATTCGGTGCCGCTCTTGTCAACATCGTCAACATCGCCCTCGAGTTTCAGCGCATTGCTGGAGAAGGCGTCGTGTCGTGCGACATGGTTCTCGAAAAGGCCGATCCGAGCGTTGCGTTCGATGCTGAAGCTATGGAGGACGAGTGGGCCGACCCAAGGCGCGGTGCGCCCGTTGAAGCTGGCCACGTTGTTTGCACAACACAAGTTGGCTTGACGAAGGAGGAAGCGACGCCTGAGGGTGTCCGCTCAACCGTTCTGATTAAGCCCAAAGTCGTCTTAGATATGGTTCTCTACAATGTCCTGCACGATGGCACGAATATGGTCTGATAAGGACGAGATTAATGTGTAGTCACGGTACGGCTCTTTCTATAGTGACGACAATACTTACCGAGTGCATTCCGACAAACGCTGCCTTGACGCTGCCGCTTGCAACATGTCAGTTTGATGTCAGTGTTCCGTCTGCGTCGGCAGGCTTGTCGGCCCGGAAGACATTCATGAATCGTCGGACTTTGACTTAATTCTGAGGGAGGTATAACTGCTGGAGAGGATCCAGTATGACTTGCTCGGAATGTGAAGTTTCGGACCTTCCGGGGTCTTCCGTCGCGAACTCGGAGCCAGAGAGTACTACTAGTAGCCCAGCAAGCAGTGAGTCAGATAGGGGACCACGATTCACCTAGCATATCACAAGCACAGACGACAGTAACACGACATGTGGAAGCACTGAGTACTGAGGCCTGAGGCCTGAGGCCTGAGGTTGGCCTGAGGACTCATGCAAATTGCCAGCAAATGCAGAACGTTGGCACTATGATGCAAAGTCCGCCGGACCCCGCCGGACGCCGGACGTTGACGTATTCTCTCCCTCACGTGACGACCAGGCTGTTTCGTCATATTTTCCTCTCATTCCGCGCACTTTATATACCTCGACCGCCTCATTCGCACCCGTTCCGTCAACTTTTGTTACCTTCCGCCCACTATCAATCTATCCATTTCCACTTGGGCCCTACGCCTACGTCACGCGTTCCACTCCGGGATTTTAGAAGAATTGCGGAGCGATATGCGTTCCGCCATTCCCTCAATTATCTTAACCGCGCCGCGCGTCGTAACGAACTCCTATATTACTCGCCACCGTTCCGTCTCCAAATGTGAGCCAAGATTTTTACTCTTAACCGCTCCGCCCTTTCATTGAGTGCCGCTCGAAATCATCGGAGACGCTCCGAGGATTTCTTGCTTACAATGTAGCTCCCGGGTATCTTCGGAACGTTCGACTTACGCTCGTCAACCCCAGTCACCTCTCCTACGAATCACACTGCATGGAGGGCTGGCCTGGCAGGCCTCAATCATCACACTCCATAGTAAGCTTTGTCACTTTATGTCTATAAGTACACCTTGACCATATCGCATTACAGGAGTAATGTATTTTGTGAATCACGCGCAAAGTTATGCATGTACGTCCAGCCCATCGTATTGAACTACCTGTCGCGCCGCACAAGGTGAACTACCTCCCCGCGGAGCACATTCGCAATCGCGCCGAACGCTCAAGGTTTGGATCTCCTCCACATCCTCAACCACCATGACACACACAGTCCTCGCCGTTCGTCTGCAAAGTCGCTCACCAGACTTGTAAGTCCCCGCCCTCATTCTAAAACCAGCCGCTCTCATTTGAGAGACCGATCGCGCACCGCCCATTTACCCGCTTTCTGACTAGAGACTGCAGTGTGGGCATTGGCCCGGCATCCGGCCCTATATAAGTCTCTCGTGCCCCGTCGTGCCCGCATCCTCCTTTGCCCCCATGGCGCTGGTTCCTGCTGCCGTCGATCCCCTTGCTCATCTCAAAGCCTGTCCCGTTTGTCACGTCTACAAGGTAACCGCGCCGATCCTCTGCAAAGGCGAGAACTACGCTGAGCATGAGGGGTGGTGGTACGAAGTGGTACGTCAAGTTGGTCAATTTTATATCTCTCGATTCTTCAATGTATACCCCCCATCTCGCGCTTGCCGCAGTGTGTCAACAACGTCACTCCTTCACTTGCGCCTTGCGACTACTTCGAATGGTGCGAAGACATCCCCCGAGGTCGCAAAGCGCAGTCCGCATGCCCCGGTCGCTTGTGCGCCCCTGTTGGTCACGAAAGTGTGATGAATTGCGCGTGTCTATTTGGGCTTTGTGAGGTCTGCTGCGCCGACTGCCATGTTCTGCTGCCCCATTTGCGCAGTTGCTCTCTTCTCGCTCATCGTCAAGCGGTCGGGAAACCACGTACTGGTAAGCTAGCCGCATGTATATTGCGTGACCTGCGATGACCATGGCCTCTCTTTGCAGGGCGTCGCCGACGCCGTCGACCTGCTCAAAAACAGCCAGAACGTGACGCTCATGCAGCGACTGGGCCCGCTCATGGCCCCCCGCCACCGCCGCCTCCGCTGCCGCCGCCACCTCCAGCGCCTCCCGCGGCCGGCGAGGCTCCGCCCCCTGCTCCGCGCGCTGGGGATGCGCTCCCTCCTCGTCGGCCTCCTCCTGCGGGTCCAACCACTCCGGCAGGTCCAGCCGTTGCCCCTCCCCCCTCAGCGAATTTCGTCGCACGCCCGACCGCGTCGGCGCGCGCTCGGCATCTGCCTCCTCCTTCCACTCCACACCGTACCCCTCGTGCCCGCCGCGCTGCCGCAGTCGAAGGTATTCCTCATTTGTCTACGTACTCCGTGTCGATTTCGCCTCTCTACGAAGACCTGTTGACCAATAACGACCTGCAAGATCGGCAGCGCGTGCAACACAATCAGGCCGCTAAGGAGTGTGTCGTCGAGTACAAGAAGTCGGTGACTGTCATGTGGTATGACAAGGTATGTGCTCTGTTCCATCGCGTATTGGTGTGGACCATCCTCATCATTTCTTAGGATGATAACGAGCCTATCAACATCAACGTCGTTGCGCCCATGTACCCATGGTTTCGTCCGCACGACGCTCCCCATCTCGTCGACCGGTTCCAACTTGCGGACGCTTACTACGGCTACTTCGATTGGTCCACGTTCACTTGGTTTGAAGGCGGCCCTCAAACCTCTCGTCGCAACGTAGACCTCTGTGGCGAGCTCGTCTACCGAACATTTGGCGTCACTCGCACTCCGGGCGTTCCTCCCCGAGGTAAAAAACGTGACGCCAACGGTGAACTGCTGCTAGGTTCATCATATCCCTCCACGGTGGTCTCTCCGTATGTCATTCCCCATGCCCTTCGCGTCCTCACATCTCATCGCATGGCCGTTGCTAATCTGTCCTGTCAGCGCCTTGATGGCACACACTCCTCGCCACCCTCGCAGTCGCAGCCGCTTCCCTGACCCCCTCGAGGATCTCTCTCCCTCTCGCCGTTCGTCTTCCCCGGGCAGTGGACACAGTGCCAGCGATCGCCTCGCTCCGGACTCTCCTCGCTCGAGCGAATGGTCTTCCCCTTCACGTCCACCATCGTCCAATGCCTCTCGTCCGCACACCCCATCGTCTCTTCGGTTATCATGGGACGCCTCCGGATCAGAGGATTTCAGCGCGGCTGGGGATTCCCCAGGACGCGCGGCCGTAGACGACTTCGACCCGTTGGATGATTTCGACACACACCCGCATTACGCTCTGCGCCGCAGCGACACTCTTCCGGCGTTGTTCCCTGACCTCGATTCCCTTAACGACTCTTCGCCTGGTCAACCCATCCCGTTCTCGTTGACGGACCCCGGCGACTCGGCCTCGGGGTCGTCTGAGCATCACTCTACGCGGTCATCGTCGAGCTTCGAAGAGGATCCCTTCCCGCTCCTGCACTGTTCGACTTCAGAGTTCTCCACGCACGCCCCACCATGCGCTTCTGGCCTTGAAGTCTCGACAAGCTCGCAGGCATCGGGGCCCGTTCCCGGCCCTTCCAAGGGCGGATGGCCATGGCGCTACTTCATCGACATGGCGGAGGGTTTCGAGGCGTGGCAGCGCAACCGAGACGCGAGGATGAACGCGCAAACCGCTTTCGAGCACGCGTTTCCTGGTCACACTCATAAAAAACAGACGTTCAGTGACAATGTTAACCTCTATCGTCGCGCTCAGGCGGTTCCCGGGGAGATTGAACGGTGGAAGTCTTATGGTCGAACAGCTCGCGGCGAATGGGCTCAGTTCCGTGCTAAGTACAAGTAGCCAGTCATGTTACAATTAGCGCAATGCTATCGAACTAATGCTAATGGGGGTTGGAGAACTTCGTCTATGCGAATTAGCTCGTGCACCTCGAAGTCCGTGGCGCGTGAGACTGAGGGCCTCCATAACGATTGTCGTCCCGGCCTGTCGTGATACTGGTTACCAGTCAGGCCGCGTCAGCCCCAAAAAATGGCATCATGACCCTAGGCTTAATCGGCGCCGTCGGCCGTCGGGTTCTACGGTCTCATGCTGATTGTAGTGCGATGATCGGTGACTAGTGCGCTGCTGCATCAGCCGTGCACTCCTCCTGGGCGGGGGTGGCCACGTTTCAGGCGCTCGTGTATGTGCGTCAGTGGCTGTGATATTTCCTAGATCGAGATACGCGCGTGAACTAGTGGTTATGATGTCACAACGTGTCGCATTCACTGCTCAGTTCGCCATGTTCGTCCCGCAGGTGCAGGATGGTGAGGCGCGATATCCTCTCCCCTCGGCGTACGAATACTTGGCAATCGGCCCGATGATGTGATGATGTGGCATGCCGATAGCAAAGGATAATCGAATACACGAGCAAGGGGCCCGCGGGATGACTGTGCTTCACATCTACGCCTCTATCTACACTGCAGTTCCACCCGGTCCTCCCACATGCATCCGTCTCCGTCAGACGGCGCCACGGCCAACTGGCTACACGGGGCTAAACACTCCCTATCGTTGATATAGATTAATGACGGTGGACGGGCATGATGGATGAACCAGTCCACTCACGGGGTAGCTCGCCCGGGCCCAGGCGACGACTTGCTCCAGATGTTCCTCTGCGCGCATGATCTCGCCATGCGGGACCCCTTGCGTCAGTTGCGCGTACAATGCGTCCCAGCTTGACGCAGGTGCCCTCCCCCAGGGTCCTGCGGTGAACGCGCGGAAAAACGCGATCAAATCGCGCATGAGATGGCGCTGTCTCGCCGTCAGGCGAGGCCAGACATAGTCGTCGTTGGTGACAGCCGCATGCAAGCGGCTCGTCCAACGACCCCCAAAGTCGTCGCGGTGCACACCCTCCAGGGTCATCGGCAATAACAGCTGGATGGACGGGTAGGTCGTGTGGTTTCAGTCCAATGATATTTCGACACTGGTGCCGTCAGATGCTTACCGTGCCTACCACGACGCGCCCCACATGATACCGGTTCGTGCCGATCAGGCGCAACTCGAGATGCTCGGGCTGCGGCGGCGCGAAACCGATCCAGATAGTCGGCTGGATGTTGTCACCGTCGTCGGGACCATCATACCAGAAGGGTTGGCGCTCCGCAGGCGATGGGGCATCAGCCGGGGTTTCTGTACTGGTGGACGGGGTGAAGGCGGTAGGGTCGGTAGGTGCTGCGGGGTTGGCGTTCGACATTGTGTGCGCAAGAGAGGTGATACTCCATCTGAGCCCATCGCAGAGACTTTTATATCTCTGGGGGGTATCTGATATATCGTGATCATCTGGCTGCTGAGGCGGCGTTTTCCATCGTAGCTCTCGCAACATGCTGCATGATGGGGACCCGAGACGTCTCAAATGCTTAGATCGGAGTTTGCCGAAAACGAAAGATAACATTGGCGCCGTACACGCAGTGCTCTCACAATCGTTTCACCTTCACCTTCCTGAGGTTCCATGGGCGTCGAGCTAGTGCGGGATCGGATGAATGCTTGTCTCTGTATTGACAAGCATTCAGTATACGATTTGTGGACGGCTTCATATCTCAGTATGCTGCGCATGGCGTACTGGTTCAAGTGTCTGTTGTGGCAGTTGGGGTTTCATTGCACAATTGGTCATAGGTTGTCGCGCACACATCGTGATATCGCCAGTGTGCCTGCTTCTTGTCGTGCGGTGCCTAGGATCGCACTTTCGGGGCCCGGAGCCCAAATTCCGTCTTGTCACTTCACGCCCCTGCCAGTGCTAGGCTTCATCTCTTGCTACCGCCTTCAGCTATCACCTGCTCGCACTGTCTGGCTTGACCACGCGCCATCTTGCGACTTATTCCACAGGTCGTGTGGTTTCACCTCTAGTTTGCGTATGCCTGCCCCATCTCCTCCATCCCCAAGCGATATGGACGATTTCACCACGACGGCGGTCGACATCCCCGCTGCGCACGAGTTATCATCTCCGCGTGATGGCCGTTTAAACCTACGTGAAAGCGATGTGTGAGTGGACTGGTATGAAATGTGTACGCCATGATGCTTATACTGATGAGTCGCGCAGATATTCCCTGTCTTTGAGAGATTTGCGAGTGCGCGTCCTTTGCAATTTCACTCATCGTGATCAGATATTCTGGGCCCCGTGCTGACCTCCAGGGGTTAGGTTTTCGTCAAGGACTTACACAACAAGAACTCTATCGGTCGGCGGGCTAACTTCTTGGAGCCCAAAGAACTGTTCGACGCTGTCTGCGCGTTCCGTGTGGATTGGGGACGCGTGCGTGAATGGTCTAGGCTGGAGGAGCCCGCAGTACCCATGCCCGCCCGAGGGTTGGCCAAAATCGAATGGAAGGTGGACGACTATGTGGCCAAATGGGTCACATCCGGGGCTGTCAAGATCCCTGTGCATTCAATGGTAAAGACTTCATGACGGTGTGTGTCGCCGCCATTCTGATGCTCATTTTCACACAGGGAGGACATCACGACGCATCAGAGCTGAAGGAGCAGGGTGAGACTCCGGCGTCCGCCGCAGTTGCGGACGCCAAAGGCTCGGCGATCTATGCTGCTCCGAGCATGGCCACGGCGCACGCGTTACACACAAGCGAGAGCCACGGGTCTCCCACACGGACGTCGTCCGGGATAGAAGCCTTGCATTCTCAGGTACGTCACGGTTCTGGCGTGCGCATACCGCTCACCAATATGGTCGGTTTGGCCGACTCATTACACAGGTGCCTTCCACGCCGCCCTTGGCCGTCGAAGAGGACACGAACACTCAGTCCACGACGCATCGCCGCTTGCCCAACGACTCTGATTTCTCTGACGTCCGCGAGGAGATGCCCGATTCTCCGTTGAGCTGGGACACGGGGGTCGCCGCGTCCCCCGACGTTTCCTCGAATCAGTCACTCCCCCCACATGTCGAAGGCTGGGCCTCGGTTGATGCGTGTGCGGCTCCTGCGGTGGTGCCGCTGTCTCCCTCCAATCGAGATCAACCCCCCGGCGATATTGACCGGGCAGTGGACGAAGCGGCACCTGTCGTTTGTCAAGCAGTCATCCTGCCGCCTGCATTCGACCCTCGGGAACCTTCGGGCCCTTCGCTTTCGCAAAATTCTGCAACAGTAACTCGTGACCTCTATCCTTTGGAACCGGAGACATGCGACCTGGCACCACTCGAGGCGGCCTTCGTCCAGGTGGACTGCGCGCAGACGTCGCCTGCACCCGCTGACATTATTCACGCACCCCCTGCTTCATTCGAGTCCGTCGTCACCGCTGGTCCTCTAGCCGGCGTTGTGAACGGCTCGGCCAATCAGCTAGCTGTTTCGAATGATCGCCGGCGCGTGCGTTGTCTGTCAGTGCCCGCTGCTGCTCTCCCCCTCTTCGAAGTCAATCTGCGCAGGGCACACAGCTTGCCGACGCTTCATGAGTCCGAGTTACCAAGAGAGAGAGCTATTACCGTATGTGGTCTATCTACTTCGCTTCCAAGTACACCCAGTTGATGCTCTGTTTCGTGAACAAGCTCGCTAGCTTGTTAGGCGTAGTCTCACAATCTCATTCGGCGGAAATTTCTTTGACTCCGGCGCCCGCACCCATGACGCTTCCTCAACCAAGGCGTCCTAACATACGAGTGGTGACACAGTACGTCTGCATGCGGATTCTTATGCCTACTTTCTGACCCGTGATGTGATCGCAGCCCGATTGGTGGGCCCCCTTCGCGTTCGGCCACTCCTACTACGCCATCGAAGCGCGTTGGCGTCCCGCGAGCCCGCACCATCCTAGACTACTCTCCTGGGGTTGCAAGCGCTGTAGGGGTTCCCCCTGTGCCAGGCGGCCTCGGCGTGCAGCTGTCGGCAGACGTCACGACTGCGTCGACGTCTTCTAGCCCCGCCACTGCGCCTGCGACATTACAATCCGGTGCGCAATCTCATCTCATTGCTCCGCCGGGTCGGACTCCAAGCACTTCAGCTGCATCTTTGGGCGGTGATGTAGTTCCAGCCGGGTCCGAGCCGGCAGCCCGCACCCGCTCGAGCAAAGAAGATCCTGCGGTGGCAACCAGCGCGGACGCTTTCACTGCGCAGCCTGGTGGGGTGCTGCCAGATGGGGGAAGAGTCCCCAGGCACGGGCACAATGCTTGCCCGATGGACGTGGAGGGCGGGGAGGAGTGTCAACCACCAGACACCGAGGCGGATCCACCATTACGACGATCTGCGCGAATCGCGGATCGCGCCGACTTGGTAGATCCATTCGCTGAGGTGGCTTTGACCGAGGAGTTCCTTCCGATACCTATTCCGACTGGGCAATCGGAGTACGCCCTGGGTGACGTACTTGAGATAGCCGGGTTTGTGAGTGTGCTGTTCCCATCTGCCAGACATGCTAGAAAGCTGAATCGCTCGTAGATCGACTCTGACTATGAATACGAGTCGCGCCCTACAACCCCTTCACCTTGGGCAGAAGATCATATTTTCTCACCTCCTGGCGACCTCACCGTGAACCGTCGGAGTGGACTTACGACGTACAGAGATGTATTATCTCAGGCGGCAGACGCAGAGGTGAGATTGTGCTCATCTGAGCGGGCGGGGGGGCTGACATTCGCCGACCGCTGCAGGAACCTGGGCTGCGGTTCGAGTTGTGCCCGAACCGCGAACCGTGGTGCCATCGCGCCTGGCCAGGCGTCGAGATTTTGGAATCTCGAGTCACGGTTGCTGCGCTTGGAGCGGACTTGCGTCACGGAGAACATGGACCCGCCGGCGGGGCCACAGTCGACATTCTGTATGACGTCCCCGTGGATTACGGCGTCCGGACTCAACGATTCCTCGTGGGAGAGCATTACATGGTGCGGCGTCTTTGGGAAGATGTGGCAGGGATGGACGGTACGTATGTACGACGCGCCAGTGCTATAACGATTGACTTTCGCGCACAGAGCTGGTGTACATTGGTATCCCAATGGCCGCCAATGGTTCACGATATACCCGGCGGATTGCGTCGGTCGACCAAGATGGGGAAATACATTATTTTCGCGAAGACTTTGACCTCGAGCTTGAAATCTTAGATCCGACGAAGACGTCTGGCCCGTTGCGCGCAGCAAAATTCTGTTTGACGTACATTGTGGAGCGGGTGCGCATTAGATCGGAGGCCACGTTCGCATTCGATTTATGATCTCATGACGCGTCTTCGCAGATTCCCACTTCGACAGCATCCAAGAACGAGCGCAGCGAGACAGAGGAGGATGAGGAAGAAGAGGAACAACCTCCCCCACGTGCAGGCCAACGCCGCGGTCGCCAGGCCCCGAAGGCTAAAGCCCCTCGCATGAAGTACACGCTCGAGGCCAAAGACGCTGCGTTACTCAAATGGCTTGGAGAAACTCAGGGGGGTAGGTTCAGCAAATCCGAAGAGGTACAGGAGATCAAGGACGCTGTCAAATGGTCCGCACAACCTGCTGAACGCCTCATCCGATGGATCAACACTGTGGGCGACATGCTGGCGTTGGGCCGAGCATCCCCAGAAGCTGGACCGGCCGCGGTGGGCCGCTTTGTGCATGCAGGAGTCGTTGGGAAGTTCCTATCGCGCAGCAAGGATTGGATGAGCGACGTGACGTACTGTCATAAGGCCATCCAGAAGGGCGACCCACGAGTCGCCAAACTGATCAAGACGCTCATCGCCAAGAACGAGGTGTTGGGTGCGTATAAATTGCGAGCTCAAATTGCGGCCATTTTGGGGGACCCGCAAACTGCTGCTTCACGTAAGAAAAGGCGTCGCGTGCACTCACCCTCGCCCTCTGGGGCCTCGCGCCGTACCGTCCCCGCCGACGAATTGGACCATGACACTGGGGGGGGGACTGTTGAGGCAGCATCGCCGTCTCAGCGTTCGCGGTCGCTTCAAAAACATGTTGCCCTCCAGGCGTCGCGCAAGGCCGGAGCTCCTGTGGCCAAAGTCACGCAAATTCGGCGCGCACTCGCCCAGTCCGGAAGCGCGCCTACCGTGGCGCGCGAACAGGGCGAGAGGCAATCGGGCGTGGCCACGAGCGAAGACGAGCAAGATGACGCGCTGGGACTCGGTCCCTCAGATGCGATCGCGGGTGAGGACGGTATGGCGCTCTTTCTCGAAGATGATCAGGAGGACGAGGGCGCGGACTCTGATGAAGACAAGGACGCGGACGCTGAGGCGGATGAAGACGAGGACGCGGACGCTCAGGCGGATGAAGACGAGGACGCGGACGCTGAGGGGGATGAAGACGAGGCCGAGGACACGGAGGGTGATGAAGACGAGGACGAGGACGCGGAGGGTGATGCAGACGAGGACGAAGACGCGGAGGGTGATGCAGACGAGGACGAGGACGCGGAGGCGGATGAAGACGAGGACGAGGACGCGGAGGCGGATGAAGCCGAGGATGAGCCCTCGGGTTCCGAGGAGGACGGCGAGCCCGCACCGGTCCTGACCTCTAAGCCAAACCCGGCGCGGCCAAACTCGACATCCGTCCGCGCGCGCGCAACTCGCGTGGTCCTTGAGCCCCCGTGCGGCATCCCGTCCCCCGGTAAATTCGAGCGTCCAACAGCGACTTCAACACTTGGAGGTGCGCGATGGGGTGTTTAACGCTAATGACCAATCTAACCTCATTGCGGGATTGGACTTGGGTCCACGACAGGGAAACGCAAACCAACGACCATCAGCCGCTCTTCTTCTGTGGTGCGCGAGCGTTCGCGATCTCGAGACCTGCACAGGCGCGACGGCGGCTCACTCTCCGAACACTCAAGTGATTCGTCGACTCTGCGCCGCCATCGCGCTATCATTGAAGGTGCTTCCAAACGTCGGAGACGGACGAAGCCTGCCACAGATACATCGTTGGCCACTACACTCGCATCGACCGCGACCCCTGCAGACTCCCCAAGTCCGCAACCGCCTGTTCCAAGGCCTCGAGCGCGCATCAAGACCACCGCAGCGGCGTCCACAAGTAGAGCGCGCGCAGCGCCGTCGACGACGTCCGGGCAGATCGTTGGAGCACAGGCGGGCACCGCAGAGACCTCGGTCGGGCCGCTCAACAGACAGTGGGTTCCTGCGAAGATCAAGAACTTCAACATATTCGTTCCCAAAAAGTAGTACGATTTGTAATCGAGCAGTAGTAGCGTCAACTATGTGATCTCATTTCAAGACGACTTTCTTACCCCCTGAACCCTGCGCCGGCGAGAGAATGACCGCTGCCACTGTGTTGCACAGATTTGGGCGCGTGGTCGCGCGAACAGCCACTGATGGCTGGAGATAGGTATATATACATTGTCCTTACGCTCTAACCGTCGCACCTGGTACTGTCTCTGTAGCACCTCTGTGCGAGTCCATCTATCTCCGTATACACCGCAGGTCTACTGGGCAATATCCTAGCATTCCTATGCCCGATGAAAGCAACAACTCGGCCGCCGCCGAGCAAGTCCCCGGCGCCACACAAATAGAACGGCCCTCGAGGGGCGCTCAACGACCACTCGGTGAGTGTTTACCTATCACTTGCATGCGACAAAGGCCACACAATGACCCGGCCATCCCCACCAACAGACTTGCTTTTTTCCGAAGCCATTGCGCAGGCCGCGAGAATCACGCGCGACCGCGCCGCTGCCAATGGGGGTCGCATGGTGTCGGCAGAGGCGCAGGTTCCCGAGGCGAGTGCCCACGCGGAATATTTGCTCGGCATAGAGCTCACACCCGACACTCAATGGTAAGTCATGTCCCCGGCTAGTACAGCACCTCAAAGCTGGCCGAATTCGTCGTCCGCCGCCACTAATCTCAGCATGCAGCAGGGTGAAGTGTCTTTTGACACCTCCCTACCTCACGAACGCACCCATCGCATTAAGCCGACTGCCCTGGAAGCAATGCCAATGGGATCTGTATACGCTCGTGTACAGCCGTGTCCCCGTGACTGTCGCCGTCGTTTTCAAGGTCGTTCAGAAGCAGTACATCGCAGCGATAGACCATTTCCCCGAATTCTACGTCGCTGGCGCCGCCATGCAAGAGCGTGACCTGAAGATGATTCGAAACATCACCAAGTTCTTTGGGCGATCTCGTAAGCGGTGTGAAATATATAATCGAAGGATACTACTGACCAATCCCCCGGCAGAACCAATCCCCGATCGTTTGGAGATGCGAAGAAGTTACGATGAACATGACGGGGTACGAATGCCCGCTCGCGTTAATCCTCCACCGAGTGGATTTGTCTCACACACATTATACACCATTCAGGACCTGGAATGTTTCGACACCACGAACATATTTCCGGACGAGTTACAGAGCCCTCGACGTATCTCATTGACGCAGATAAAATGTGGAGATACAGCGCTGGGTCAGCTTCGAGTAGTGCGCAACGCACTCAGTGAAGTAGTATTCGAAATCGCGAGTCTAAGTGTTATCGCGAGAACGGGGTAGCTTCGGCCTGGGTGAGAGGACAGCCCGGCCTGCGCAAGGGGGAGGTTGTAGCGGAGAGTAGGACTACATACTACCGACTTTGTGATCTTCCGCCACGGGCGGCAGGCCGGAATTAAATGTATGGACTGAGCAGAAAGCACAACTGGCTGGGGCGCGAGTGAGAGGTGATAGTATAAGTGTGCATTGTGAGAGTGTGAACAAAGTCCTATCAGACATGCAACAACGTTCCAGTAGTACATCAGCAACCAAGATCTATACATGAGGTATCTGCAACTCCTCGACAGGAACCAAGTGCGGCTTCTTGCCCTCACGAGCGAGCACCGACTGTCTCCATTCGTTGTAGATCAAAATCATCTCGTCCAAGTAAAAGTTGTAATGGACCTCTGACATTTCACGCACGATAGACTGAAACTTCCCGAACCACACATTGATCTGCTCGCATGCAGAGGAGTTGAAGACCCACTTATCACCGTCGATAAGTTCTGGGAAAGTGGCAGGATTGCAGTTCATGGCGCAGAAGGCATCGGAATCTTTGTGTTTGACTGTGGCGTGGAAGACGTCGACTGGGAAGCCTGTGCGAGGGAAGCTGTGGTCGTCGACGGCTAGCATGTGTTTGAGGAGCAAACAATTGCTGTCGAAGAAACAGAACGAAGGTTGGGCCCCGGGAAAAAGTAGGGGGAAAACGCGACGCAGCAGTGCCTACAGGACCGACAATGAATGAGTGAACTTGAATAAGGAAACTACAACAACGCAGCATTCGATATGGTGGATGACTCACGAGGCAATTAGAAGGAGACTCGGCCTCATAGAAGCTCGCCCTCGCAATTACTGTACCGCAGCAGCGAACGACGAGTTGTTCGTTGTGTGTCCAACGTCGAGTGAGTCTCGACTTCATCTTGGGCGGCGGTACAGAACGATCCCCCTCCTCCGGAACGTGCGCCTCTGTAGGCTCGGCCTCCGTAGTTCCCGCCGGAACCTGCGACTCCGTGGCCTGACCCGAAACGTCGTCGTCCAAAGTTGGGGCTATCTCCGGGTCGTCCAACACATCTAAGTCGGGGACAGGAGGGGCGCGGCCACGTCCGTGACCAGTACTCTGATGAGACTGGTGGCGACGCTTCAGTCGCTTCATGGCGTTGCCGTGTGTGCGCTTGGACAACTCGAGGTCGCGATGTGCGGGAACATCACAGGTTCGTCCATGGGGCACGCAGGGTCGTTCGCAGCCCACAATGGCGCATATCTGCTCTTGCGCGCGGTGCGAAGCGCAGAAACGATCACGAGGCGAGTCCAGTCGCGCGAGGCAATGATCCATCGCACACCGAGGATGCCCGAGAGTTACGCCATCCATGACACAAGCTGTAAGCCGACCTATACCAATGTGCAAACGTAAGTCGACGGCGCAAGGGAGTACATTAACGGGGGTGACTCTGGCCAGACACTTACGTCGTGGTTCGACCGGGCGTTCCGAGGCAATGATCTTCTGACAATCATCGCAAGCGTGTGCCCACTGAGGTTGCCCGGTTCCAGCCATCCGGAGGTTGCGTACCCAGAGTGCGGCGGTGAAGCGCTCCGAATGCTCGCCCTGATGGGGAATGAACATTTGTTCTCCCCGCCTCTGGGCGTCCAGCAAGAGCGCATGTAGATAGAAGGCGTTCCATACATCGTCGGGGGTTATAGGATGCGGAGTCGAATGGCGCGTGAGCCCGGCATTGTATACGCGCGAGATGGTCTCTCCGGACGAACTGCAATTAACAACGGGGAGTGAGCAACAGAGGCGCGTGAGGCGGTTTTTTGGCACGCACTGAGAGAACGCCATTTGCGCTCGGACGAGATTCATAAACTCGCGATCCACATAAGAATGTTCAGAGACCTCCAACCACTCAGGTAGCCCTTCATAGTACTCCCGGATGGCGTGAGGAGAGTCGGCGTTGATAACAAAATAATTGGGGCGGTAGGTGGTACGACATTCTGGAGAAGCAGTCGGCCCTCCGATCTAGTTACACGCGCAACACAAGGAGGCTGCTCACCGCGGCAATATAGAGTATACACTTGCGCGGGTAGAACCCCGCGGCGAAGCGTGTACATGTGTACAGAGTACGACTTGCGGTTACCACCCAGCGGCTTGCCGTGCTGCTTGCAACCAACATTTCGGCAGGTACTAACTGGGGGCACTAGGACCTCGCATCCTGTGTGCGAATTAACATCGGCCACGCTGAGAGCAGCGAGGCGACAAGAAGACCTGGTGAGGCACATACCGATCTCGCTCTGCCGGGCAATGACACTGAGAACCTCGTCAATGGAGGCCTCTTGCACCACCACATCGCAACTGTTGGCCGCCAAAGCCGTTTCCCCGAGTGCTGACCAGATGAGGTCGATATGGGCCAAGGGAAGATTGATCGCTTCGGAAAGCGCAGTTCGCACAACCGAAGGGAGGACAGGTGCGAGGAGACGCTGCGTTCGAGGGGAGGCGAGAGTCATAATGGGCGAAAGACGGTCAACGACAGCGAGGAATTTGGTTATGTGCGAGAATTGAAGCCACCCTTGAAATTCCGGAGCAGCTATGCGCGAAGCAATGGCGTCCCAAAGCAACATGACCAGGGCTACAGTAAGTAGTGGAGAGAGGAGACGTGAGATGATGACCGTGAGTTGATGTTGATGAAGGGCAATTTACAGACGCCCGGCCCCCCAAGTATGGAGGAATGTGACGCCGGCCTTGGGTACACTTCCTGACCAGTGCGTAAGTAAATAATTCACGGCTGGCCGATGTTGTGCGGTTAGTTCCGCATAATTTCAGAGGCACCACCGAACATAACCACTCGGGAGTGGTCCGGAATGTTTCTGAATATCTATGATTTTAGAACAGCATGCGCGGAGCAGTTCCGAGTGTTAATACCTCAATGAGCAGAATACTCGCAGCCATGACGGAAACAACAATAATATGTCGGAACTGTCGTTGCGCAAAACATAAAGAGGCCGGAGTGCAGCCGTCAATTTAAATGAGCACATGGCTAGTGTGTGTGCCAAAGCAGTGCAAACGGCGCTGAGGTTCGCGGAATATTTCCGGAGCGCTTGCCCATGTCGTTGCGGACGGAGGCAGTGTTATGACGGAACACATCAGATACATTTGACCTAGTCCGGGGGAGTTGTTCCGGAAGAACGACTATAAAGGTGGAAAAGGGTCGTAGCATTCCGATACTAACCAGGGTACACTGTAAAACATCGGAGCGGCTACATAAAAGATACTCGAGGGCTCACAGAGGTCTTCGTCATTCCGATACATACTACGCGATGGTTCAGAAATACTCGGAGCGGCCCCGATGTTCAGCAAGTAGTGAAAGTTCATTTGCGTAAAGCGTTCCGAATGGTCAGAATCGTCGAAACAGTGTCCTTGGCTATTCCATAATACCTCACTGTCAGTTCAAGCACCTAGGCTGACCCGGTGACCTTAGTGGATGGCAAACAGACGGTGGATATTTCCACACCCGCGCAGAACATTTGGCCAAGGTGTTAACCCATGGAGCCGGAACACCAATTAGTAGTAGGAAGCACCCATGATTATTTAGCAAGGCCGGACAAGGATACTCGGAACGGTCCCGAGCCTGTCGGAATAAATTCGGCGCGGCGGCGCGACTTGATGAAGCAACGTAGCGAAAGTCGGTCCGAATCATGTACCGAATCACGTTCCTGCACATCATTGAAGCCGGATGCCTCATACTTCCGAAGGATGTATGAAGGAACTTTCGGTTTGATAATGAAAAAGTTCGGAGCGTTACAGTGCGAATGAAGTATCAATGACTTGGTTACATACCAAGTCCTTGATACTAACGACCAGCAACAACTGCAATAGACATCATTGATAAGTAGCAACCGGCGTCTATCGTGCCCACACGCGCCCGTGGCCGGCGTCTATTCCGACGAAGCGCGCGTCCGGGACCGCCGGACGTCCGCCGGACTTTGCACCGTAGTTCCTATGTTCTCAGCAAATGGCAACGTCATGGTTCAATTTGGCAGTATAGACGCTCACTCCATATATAGGAATTCAGACGCTCACTGCCAAAAGGTCAACTACCCGCAGTCACGAAACACACTGGGGTTCTGGCAGGGTCGGTTCGAGTTATTGACAACTGAGAAATGATGCATGATGGCTTATAGTACACTATTAGACTCTAGACAAGACTCGATAACATATAGCGCAGACGTAGTGGATGCCGAGCCAAATACAAGACAACGATCACAGTCAACTTCCGGAGACCTCAAGCACCACCTCATAGTAAACGTTCAACAAGAAGCATATGGACTATTTGGAGCTGCTAGAAACATCATCGTAGACGATTTGAGCGGGTCCGCTGTATCAGGAAATGTATCAGAGCACGGCTCAAAGTAACATAGCCCTAGTGGCTTACCGTTGTTCTTTGCCCTTAAGGACGGTCATCGATCGTTAGCACATCTATAACACACAACTAGAAGCAGGTTACACAGCTACTCACGTCCTCCTGCCAGCTGATCTGGGCTTCGATCTCGGGTCCATAGCGCAGGATGACCGAAATTTGCTTGAGATACACGGGCATGCCCATGATGCCGGGCTCGACAATCGGGGTCACCTTCGTGATGTCGCCATGGACGACGCACAGACGCTTGAACTTCTCTATAGGCAACACAGCATGAGAAAATTCAGGAACATAGCAGAGGCGTGAGTGCGGGGGAAGCTCACCCGGCTCGACGTCCGTCCACACAGGCTCCTTCTTCTCCCCGGTGTAGACCGCGATCTCCTTCGTGACCTCCATGGCGCCGGCAGCCGAGCCACTCGAGATGACGAACGTCCGGACGAACTCCTCGCCGTCACGCACGCGCGTGCCCTGCAATCCCAGAGCGGTGCAAAGCAAGATCAAAATGCGCCTGGTGGAGAACTGGATATGCACCACCGACCTTCTTAACGATCGCCGACCACCCTGCGTCCGACATGAACCCAAGCGGGCCCAGCGCGCACTTGCCCGCCCGCAAGCGTGCGAGGTGGTCCCGTTCTTCAGGGTCCAGTGGCACAGCGACGGAGGTGCCGTACGTGGCCTTGACCACGCGCGAAGAGACGAACTGGTCGAAGTAGAACGACACGGCGCCGGACGCGACCGCTTTGCTCCTGCAGTACGAGGGATGTCAGCTCAGCAGGCGAAGGCGCAAAGTGAGCGGCGACGGCATACATATGAGCGTCCGGACGGTAGAGCCTGAGGCCCATCTTGTCAAGAGCTTCCTTAAGGCTCGCGTAGAGCCATGCATTGGCAGAGAAGCCGCCGACCAAGAAGACGGTCTGGGTGACGCACCACATCAGCTTTGTGATACGAGTCTGTAGACAGCTACACTGACCGAGACTGTCTCTGGGGTGCTCTGGAACTGCTTTCGGATGGAGTTGACTATCCCGTCGAGCGACGGTTTGAACAACGTAGTCATCTCCTCCCTGCAACGTGATGCGACGACACATGTCAGATGCTTCTCTTCTGCACCGAAGGACACGGTAGATTAAAACGCACGATGTCAGCGTGAGTCGCCCGTTCTTAACGTTCACCGCAGGGTCGTTTCCACCCAGCCGAGTGTCGACGAAGACGCGCTTGGTGTCGGGCTTGAAGAGCGGCTTGACTTGCCTCTCGAACTCTTTCATCAGACTCTTGACCGACTCATCGCGGCCGTACTTGGTCTTCTTTAGACGATCTGCACACAAACGTCAGCATGACTGAGAGAGAGAAAGGCATATAATGGACGTACCCTTGAAGAACACTTCCGCGCGCGCGTTGACCATCGCTGACCCTTGCATGACGCCTGTGATCATGCAAGACATGAACCAACATCTTCGGCCAACATGAGGAAGTCACACTTACAGTCGGGGGCAGCGAGCTCTTCGACGACAAGCGGCTCGGCCTTTTTGAAGAAGTACGTGCTGATGTCGACAGTACCTCCCCCGGCATCCACGACCATGATCTTCTCGCCAGCCTGCAGGAGAGAGCACGTGAGTTGAGAATCAGACACATCGTCACCTCGAACGACGTATGTGCGCACCTTGATCGAGTCGGCGATCAGGCCGCTCTGAACACAAAAGTGAAGGCTCGCCTCGCCCTCACTCACGAAACGTACACGCGCGCGGCCGGCGTCGGTGTCTGGTACAAGCCCGGCGAGGATCGCAGCCGAGCGCATCTTGCTCTGTTGCAGCCCCTCCCATCCGTTAGGGTGGGCAGTACGAACTCGACCTCGTCCTGAACCTCCAGCCACAGCGCCTCGCCGTTGGCGTGGTTCTCCGAGATATACGTCCGCGCGCAGGAGAACATGTACTTCAAGAAGTCGGCGAAGACTTGGATGACGGTCTTGCCGGCAGGGAGCGGTGGGATCTTCTGCCGCTTCATGTCGTCCGAGTCGAGGTGTTGGGGTCGGAGATGGAGCTTGAACCTTACGTGGCGCGATGCGGGCATGTAAATAGCGAACGCGGACGCTGGCGAGGGCAACTTACCAATTAGAAAGAACGAGGTCTTTGAAGTCGGGCTCCATTTCGAGATCCTCTGACGCCGCCTGTGCACCGACCGAATGGACGCTGCCGTCCTTGCGGTAGTAGATGATGGTGGGGATGCGGTAGTCGCCCGCGCGGTCCTCCTGCCCTGGGTATCTAGGAGAATCATCAGCGGGGAAGTGTCGGAGTCGACCACATCTACTGACCGTGTTACAGTCTTGATGTCCGGGTTGTCGCCCTTGCTCATGATCGCGTACGACATCCCTGAGAAAGTCGTCCCGACATCGATGCTCAAGACGAGCTTGCGGGCGGAGGTCGGTGGAAGTTGGGCCATGGTTGGAGTCGGTCGCGGGGATGGTGGACTTTGCGAATGGCTATCGCGGCGCACTAACTTGAACTTATACTTCCAACGGCAACGAGCGAATCGTGGATGCTGCGGTAGCTCGTAAACCGAACCGTGCCACTGAAGTGGAGGAGAACCTGGAAGACGGCCTTGCCTTCTCCTGGGTCCCTCGGCCAGGGCTAGTTATGCGCCTGTCAACTCTTACCGCTTCCATGCGAGACGTTCTGACTCGACCCTGAGTCCCTGTTAACCAGGAGAGGCCACGGCTGATCTAAGTATGTCCGGTCCCCGCCGGAACATTACCATAGGCGGCGTCGGAAGACGCCGTGGGCCGTGCCCGCACTACTTGCAACGGGACTTGTGTGTGCGGACGGACAATGAACGTCCCAGTCCCAACCTCCCCTC
Source organism: Daedaleopsis sinensis (assembly GCA_033807695.1). Taxonomy (NCBI): domain Eukaryota; kingdom Fungi; phylum Basidiomycota; class Agaricomycetes; order Polyporales; family Polyporaceae; genus Daedaleopsis; species Daedaleopsis sinensis. Next base: position 3,038,039 of record CM066310.1, on the reverse strand, counting down.
GCCAGCACCGGTCACGGCGACCTCGTTTGGCCCCATGTTCGACATTTTCAAGATCTTTTGTCCTCTTCTCAGCGTCCCCGGCTCCTGCGCGTTCAAACCATCCAGAAAGCACCGTCAGCAGGACGGCACCGTCGACGGCCTCCACCGCACAAAGAGTCGCGTCTCGGTACAGGATCCGGGCACCTTCGATCCGCCCCACGACACGACCGCTCCGGAGGAGCAGCTCGAGCTCGCGGAGCTGGGCCTTGCCTCGCCCAAGGAGAGCTTACAAGACAAGCTCGATGCCTTGCTGGCGGAGCACCAGCGTGTCCTCTCCGAGAACGCCCAGCTGCGGGAGCGACTCGCACAACCACCAGCCCCGGTCGCGGTCCCGGCCTCCGCCTCCGACAGCGACAACGACCACGTCTCAAAGCGCGCCCGCGACGCATCTACCATCGCGGACCTCGAGCGTGCCTTAGCACAGGCGAACGCCAAGTGCCAGCAAGCTGAGGCCTTGTGCGCCGCGCGTCAGGGCGACATCCGTGCTGCAGAGGTCTTCCTCGACAAGGTGGACGACATCGCCGACAGCGACGTGGTGCGCGCGGTGGAGCTTCTCAACGGGCAGATTTTCCAGGTCGCGGCGATCATCTCAGACGACCTCGAACTTGACTGCTCTGCTCCCGCACGCACCGCTGTCGCGGAGGAGGCGCGGGGAAGACTTGAAGGAGGTGGCTGGTGCTTCCGAGATGCCCTCCAGGGGTTGCAAGGGGACGGAGACTTCGTTCTCCTCGCACTGCAGACGACGTTGGTCACGTTTGCTGCGAGGCTGGGGAACAGCTGGGACTTGGATTTGCGAGCGGATCCCGGACGGTCGGAGGAGTTGTACAAGCGTCTCAGAGCTCAAGGTCGGTCAGACGCCATATATGCAGACTTCAGATGCTCACAGTGACAATCCATAGAGCCGCAATCCGTCGCTGGAAGGTGGAGAGCGCTTTACCGCAGATACATCGACAACGGCCGTGCCGAAGACCAGAGCTCCGCCCTTCTCGCGTCTCTCTCCAAAGTCGTCGCAGACGTGCTCCTTGTCTGTGGTGCGACTGGTACACGCGAGAACCTCCTCACGCTGGTCAACAGGGAGTTCGACAGCGAGCTCGGCGAGGTTGTGAACTATGCGCTGGAGTTCCGATCGAAGGCGGGGGAGCGCATCGTCTCGCGCGATTTCCACGTTTTTGCTCCGGAGAATGGTGCGCCGTTCGCGCGAGGCGGCATGGAGAATGATCATGTACAGCAGGAGGACGGGATCTCATCTGCAAGCCAGGACATCGCGAGGAGTGTCGTGTGCTGCACGCAGCTCGGGTTATGTGCGGAGCGAAAAGTGGAGACTGAGGGAGGCGTATGCGGAGAGGAGGATATCCGGATTGTGGTCCTGGTAAGAGCCAAGGTCATTCTGACAAGTGGAGCAGTCGGAGGGCATAACAATGCTCGGTGAACGGATTTGTGCACTTTTTGGACGTGTCTTCGTGTACTTATTGGGCGCCCGAGACACATACTTAGACTAGGCTTGATGTCAGCTGCAGTTTCTCTCCTTCAAGGTATTTGATGGTGAGCTCGAGTGGGCATGATGGAGACTACTCGATAGCTTCAGACGGCTTTGATCATGTCGGCTGGAACACTGTTCTGAAAGAGAGGAACTCAGAATTCTGATCACTGTAGTGCCATCTATGGGATCACCAATTGGCTACTAGATGCGTACCTTGTCATTCATGAACATATCACCCAGCAATGTATGAGACCTTGAAGTGATGAGTTATGGGGGAAAAAAGACACAGGAACGAGGAGGGAGTAGAATCCGGAAGGCCCGGGGAGAGCCGGAGGAGGATTGGCGACTCGTCCCAAACAGGCATACGAAGCGCCGGTGGCGGGACCGGCGGCGCTTGCTGAAAGAACCATCCGACCTCAAGTTTTCAACACAACCTACTAGCCTTCCGTCACCCGTTGACGATTATAAGTCGTAAGGCCGCGCAAGCACGGCATGGCCCGCTACTTCAAGTTGGTATCCTGGAATATAGTAGACGGCCCAGTGGTTCTGGCTGGCGGTTCTGGCCATGGGTCATGGTTTCGGATGTTCGTCGCGAATGTCTCAAGAAATACGAGCAAACAAGACAGAATTGATCATTTAAGAGCTATGAAATAACATCGTACATGGTTATAGGGGTGCTCAATTCTCGAGCTGCAACACACACTAGCAGTACTGTTAAATGCATTGGCACACTCATAGCACACTTCCCCTCGACGATCAAAACACTGACCGTGAAGTACGTGAGATGACAACAATTGCGGACATGACTCAACTGTATCACCACTCTCGGCAGCCTGGGATGCCATGTGCGCTGAGGGTCACTTTTCAGACATATTATGGTAACACAGATGGTTCAGAGGTCAGACGACGTGCATGCTCGCACGCGGCCGAGGAGGGTAGGTCATCAGATATCTCAACATCTGTACTATACGGTGTGGATGAATAGTCAAGCATTTTGAGGGACGAAAGAAGTACCTGATTTTCCCACATGGCCAGCAGTACCTTCCCAGGAGGCGGCCGCGGCACGCTCTGTGTTCACGGAGCACGGAGAGGGAAATAGATGACTGACTGAACATAGAACAGCCGTGGACGTACCAGCAAGAGTAGGAGTTGGACGCCATGGTGACCAACTAGCATGTGTTGGATATGATCAGCAGTGGGCCGGATGATTCCTCCAGATATTTTCGAGCGACAGGCGTTGAGCCAGGAGGAGTCAGTACCCAGTACTATATCATCCTGCGGGAATGGCAAAGGAGGACAGCGTCACAACAGAACTCTCCTCAGAGACGACTCGACGAGGGATCTTGTGAGTGTTCGCATATGTAATAGGATTGCTGACCGTGCTTGCTGCCCATCAACTACGATTCGTGCAGATTCGTGCAGGTATACCAGCGCACAAGCCGCATTGGTGGCAGTAGAGGTATTATTACGAAGGCGGTGGTAGAGGTATTATTACGAAGGTGGCGATGAGAGAGGAAAGAAGAGTCGATCTGTGAGCAACTTGCAAGAGAGATTAAGGAATTGGTTCCATTCGGAGACTCCGAGAGACGTCGACGAGGGGTCCGAGGAGCGGGGTGGGGTTGGACGTCGACGATGACGCAATTGGCGCTTCAAGGTGGGTACAATATTCACACGACTACAATGTCTTTCTAATGGATGCGGATAAGGTTGTATGGATGCACAAACTTTAGCGGGTTTTCTAATGTTTCATTCTACACAAAAGTTCTCTAAGACCCGCTACCTAGTAGCGGGAATTTCAACATATGTACTTCCAATCAACGGTGCCGTGCATATTTCTAGGTCACCACATACCAATACTGACCTCAATCAGTCGCAGATACCAGAAAACGTTCAACTTTTGAATAGTAGTATCTGAGTCAGTGGCAGCTGTGTCACGTCATCAGCCGCGGCACTGTGCTAGTACTATATGCGACCTACGGAGCATCTCATGATGCATGGATCACCTGTCAATAATGCTTTTTCACCACCGCATCATGTTGAGCCCGAAGCAGTCACGAGTGCGCCACTCATGTACGCGAACAAGAAGAACTTCGCGCGTCAGAAGTATCACTTTGAACGGAATCTCCACCTCCCGCATACCTGCAGGAGATTTGATGCGCAGAGGTGGGTATTTTTAGCTTACCTAGAACCGATACCGTTAGTCCGTCACGTACTCACCGTAATTACCGCAGCACAGGCAATAGCATCGCGGCACTAACACCTTGTCCGTGAGACGGCCTCGTGCGCATCCCACGATAGGTCTCAGTCCTACTGAGATTGAAGACACACTGACAGGTATCTTCCCATGGCGCTACATGCAGCCCTACGACAACACGTACGAGCACGCAGGTTGCGCCTTACCCGGTTTAAGTTCACAAACAAGCAGAAGGTCCCCACTGACTCCACGCCATGCCTCCATCTCTGTCTGCCCAGTCGAATGGGCACTCCGTGGAGACCTGTGATTCCGGCTTTGCCAGACTAGTCAAAGACGTCAATGACGCCCGTTACAAGTTCCAAAAACGGTTGCGAGCGGATCCTTACGCTCCCTACTTGCAAGGTGCGCATAGCCGATCTTCCTTTCATCCACTCTCTGACCACATCACAGTAGACGTGAGCTTGAAAGCAGACGGCTGGGTGTTATGGGTGGCGTGCACAGTGTGTTACGACGAGGCGAGCGTTGTACCTCTCACATTAGTGGGGTCGGGTTAGACATTGTACGTCTGGCCCGTCTGTTCGGTCTTCTGACGCAGACCCTCTTCTCCTCCAGACTTATCGACGTACCCCTCTGACCACACATTCACCAGTGTTCGCCATAAGGACTACCCCTCCTGGCTTTCTTTTGTTCTGCGTACGATTTCTTCTCTACGCGGGCTCACTGTCCATTCCTTGTTCCAAACTCTATTTGCAAGGTAAGCACCTCGTTAACGCCTCCGGACGATCATATAAATACTGCGAGTGTCATTTCTGACTCCCCGAACAATTACAGTATCTGCTCCATAGTCAGTTCGACGAGTCTTTACCCTCCCAGTGCGCTGTTCTCCTGGGACGCATTGAGTCGGTGAGCCTCTCATTAAGTCAAAAGCTTTGTACATGAATACTCACTCCGGCTGTGTCTCACTACGAAGGGATTTCAAGGAATCACTTGCAGCAGGATTTCGACCAAAGTACTTGGGCCCTTGCTACTCTAACCGTGTCGGTTTCGGTGGTGTCGCTTCTCAAGAGTCAAAAACCTATCTCCGTGTCGTCTCCTGGCATGGGACGCCATCCTACTGCCCGGACAGGAAGATCTCATCTTGATCATAAACACCGTCCATAATACCTACCCTCTGCTCCTGTCTGATGGAGCGGTAGTAAAGAGCAAGTCGCCTCGCTTATCTGTCGGGCTCACAGGACCCGTCGCGTCTGAAACTATCCAAGAGTTCTACTATAGCTCTATCCTCGAAGATCTCCTGAATGGCGACTTCTGGGATGTCTTAAAACTTTGCATAAAGCATCGGCTGTCTTGGCCTGGCGCAGAGGTGCTGTACTGCTCGTACGGGAGATCTGTGTCGTCGCTATCTGTGACAGCGCTGTTGCAAGAGGTGCGTAGTAGAAATACCGGTCGAACTGTGCATCTCTTACTCGCTTCGCAGAGGATCACCCTTGCGGAGGGGGAGGAGAGGCGTGTCTTGAAGCCGTACAAACTGCCTTATGACCTGTCACACGCTCCCATATCGGAAGCTGGCCTGAATCTGCCGCTCGTTGTGTTTCGTTATCTCCTTCGTCGACTCATAGTACGTGTCATGACTTCGTCTCGCAATCATGCTCCTCGATTCTGACGTTTTCATAGCTCTGTGTATCTTTCAAGTGCTGTCTCGTGTGCCACAAAGCGGTGCAAGTCTATGTTCGACGGCTGTACACCTGCAGCTTCGACATATGCCTATACCGGTTGTATCACTCCCAGAAGGGACCATCACTTGAGGTCAGGATACGCTCTCGCGAAGGATATATTTCAGCTAATATGTCTCCTCTTTTAAGTATGCGATCCGCTCGAACCCGGAGACAGTGGACCTCCTCGTCTCCTTCGCTTACCTCGCAGCAAAGGCTCAACGTCTCAACATACTACCGACTGGGTTTGGTATGCGCGTCCCGTTCCCAACGAAAGAAGGCGAATTGGTCAGCTTCGACACGCTCTCGTCTTCAGAGGTGTGTTGTTGACGATGTGTGCCCATTCGCTGCGCATGCTCATTCACATATGTCGATATATGTCTTCAGTCGTGTGCGATCTCATCGCGACTCTGCCTTCCGTGAGTATCTGCGAAGAATGATAAAGTTTGACTCATATCATATTGATTGCAGGTCAGTGAGATGAAGGAATATCTAGATGACCGTGATCCCGCGGGCTGGCCGTGTCTACAGCGCCGCGCGCCTCGGGTGCAGGTGGAAGCCATGGACCCCAGTGTTCCGCAAGCGGCATGGATGGTTCTCCGGTGGTGTGTGGTCTCGTGCAGAGCACAGATCAGCCCCATGCACGATCCGGCAGAGAGAGTGCAGGCGTTTGGTGCGTAGAACCTCGCACACGCCTGCTTTCGGAACTGACCTCATCCACACTCCATCATCCTATTTGACAGACACGACTTGGCGACAATTCCGGATCTCGTTCGGTGCACCTGAAGCCGAGACGGTTTTCCAGGGAGAGGCAGAAGCTGTCCAAAGGATCGATCCTAATGCTCAAATGTATCCCTCGCTTTATGCAAGTCTTCACATCTCATGACACGCATGTTTATATCTTGACGAGTTCGCTCTCGGATCACATCAGGCATTTCACGGTTCTCCCCTTGACAGCTGGCACTCGGCAGGTACCTTAATTTCATCTGCGAAGGCCATTCTAACCAAGCTTGTTTAGATCATCCGCCATGGTCTATGGTACAAAGAAATTCGGCATCGCCGAGATTACGGAGACGGTATCAGTGTTGTCGCTCTTTCTCTCAGACCTTACTACTCCTCCTCATCATGTTTGCCCATGCTAGGTGTGTATCTGTCGAAAGAAGCTACCATCTGCAAGAACTTTACGACACCACCCTCGGAAAACTCTCAGTGGCGCAACAGCGCGTTCAGCCTCGAGGGTTGCATTGCCTTAGCCGAGATCCAGCAGGTGTTGTAGTTATGATGTATCATGTACAGGTACTTAGCATGCATGCTATTGCAATGCGTACAGGTGACGACACTGATGTATTAGCACGTCCCGGCCTTATGGGGGGTGCCCGGCCACTGGGCTGTAGCGACCGCTCGGCATCGCGGCAGCCTGCCTAATACGGCCGGTGCAGCTAGTTTTGGCGGCTATACGCCCGGAAAAGCCACCCGAGCGCCTCAGCTGCCCAAACGGGGCGGATTTCAGCCACCCTAGCGTCTATCCGTCCAAAACGGGGGAGCAGGCGCTGATTGTGTCAGCGGGCGTTTATCCGTCCAAAACGGGGGAGCAGACGCTGATTGTGTAAGCGGGCGTCTGTCCGTCCAAAATGGGGGTGTAGGCGCTGAGCGGGTCAACTGGCGTCTATCCGTACAAAATGAGTAGTAGGCGCCAGCCTCAGCCACCCGGGCGCCTGAACTGCCAAAAGTGATCGCTCTACGAGCCGCCTGGCGCTCCTTTACCATCTGGCACCATACCTTGCCTGATGGCCGCTTGTGCATGATGTAAGGGATCTGTCAGGACCCCTAGCTGTACTCACATGGTAGTATAAGAGTAGAGTGCAGGGAATAGAGAACCGCATGTTCAATAGGGAATGACTATATATCATCGCCATCGAAGTCATACAATACATCGTTCTCATCCAAAGTGTCTATAGGAGGCGCAACACTGATATCAAGCACGTTCCACTCATCCTCTGGCACCCATGCAAGCCCCTTCTCGGCTACGACCTCAGCCTTGCATACATGTGACGCCGTAGCACGCATGCGACGTCGGATGAGCGCCTGCTTGGCCGCATAAGCTACCAAGCCCTCCTTGATCGCCGCATCAGCAGACGCAGTTGTTTGCGCCCTAGAGTTCCACTCCAGCTCGTCGTATGCGTGGCTGGCCAAGACACGTCGCATCTCCTCAATCAGCCACTTCACCTCTTCCTCCCATCGCATCACGCGTGCACGTGCCTTCAACCACTCCACGCGTAGCGAATCTATCATCTCAGCCGTGCCTTCGAGATCTGAGCTGCGCCATATCCAAGAGATCTGGCGGCGTCCTTCCGCCGGTCCAGGGTCCTTGTTTCCTCGAGCGCGCTTGCGGGCCGAGACTGCGGAGGGGTCGTCATCTTGAACGCCACGAATGTCGCCGTCGTCGAGTACGCGTAGCTCGCGCTCCCAGGTACCTGTACCGGAGAGTGCGAGCTTTGCACGTCGGGCATGTCGGTAGCGTCGCACCGCGCGATGCTTTCGCACATCTTGCGTTGAGATCTCCTCGCGCGCGCGCGTGTTCGCAACCTGGTGCCGCACATGCGTCTTCTTGTATAGAAAGAGGTGATCGAGGGTGTGGAGTTGGTTCCGGAGGTGCTGCAGCGCGTCGCGGCATTGTGCCTCCCGCAGCTGTGCTTCAATATTGCAGACCCTTTCAGGGCACACTGCGTCGCGGCGAGACTGGCTGATTTCGGAAGGGAGTCCCAGGCGTATATCTTCGACCAGCTCCACATCTAGACGACAGGCGGAGTCGTCCGCGAGCATCGCGACAGCTCGCGGCATGTAGATGCCCTGCAGCTCGCGGAACTTCTGGATCTTCCGTCTGAGGGCTGTGCGACGTTCAAAGAGGCCGGCGACTCGACTGGATGTCGCCTTCTTGGCGTCCTCGCGTATACGGAACCTAAATCCATGTCAGTGCTCCGTTGCTCAGTGCCTATGGACAGAATACTCACTTGGTCTCCTCTAGCTCCAATCCCATGGAGACGAAGCCGATGATGCTGATATCATGGAGCGCAATGAAACCGGGCACTGCACTTGCCGCCTGCTCCTCTTCAGCAAGCTTGCGGAGGGTCTCGGCCTGCGTAGGCCCTGCATTCGCTGCTAAGCAAATAGGTAGTAAAGAAGTGATGAACTGAGGCGTACCCTGGGACACGGTCACATAAGGGTCGTCGCAGCCGAACGGATCAGCCTCCCAAGCGATCACGTCTGTTCTCCATCTAGCCAGGTCGTGCTTGTGCATCAGCGAGGCCGTCAGCTCTTGAAAGGTCCCGTTTTGGTCGGCGTAAACTTTGCGTGCCTCTCGCAGGGCGTTCCGCAGCGCCCACGCTAGAGGAAGGAGTCAGATTATGTCATCATCATTACGTAGTAGAATAGGACATACGCATCTTGACGATCTTGCGCCAGTTGTGGAAACCGAACTGGTCTTCAAGAACGCCCTGCCGTTGGCCAGGCCCCATCTGCTTCGTTGCGTTCGCAACCGGCTGGATCCACCACCAGGCTCGCTCGGGAGCCTCCCCATCGGTGCGACCAGATCCGACACGATAGTTGAGCGAGTACGGTGAATGGCCTTCGCGGCGGTGCGCCTGGAAGTGAAGCTTCGGGATGACATACGAGATTGAACCTTGCGGAATCTCGATGCGTATGTGCGAGGGAAACCTGGCAATCCGCTCGAGGAGCCCACCGGACCACTGGCAGGCTATGTCATAGCTGACCAGTTTATTGAGCACCAGGAAGCGTCGTATTGCGCAAACGAAGATGTAATCCATGTTCACATATCTGCATCGCATTCAGTATAAAGGATTGCGTCATAAGAGCAGTAATCTCACTCACTTCTCGCCCCTCTGCACATCGCCAATGCCAAGTGCCAGCCAAAATCCATGACGTGCGCAGAAGATTCCACCAAGCCCTGTCGCTGCATACCCGCGGGAGAACTTAGTGTTTGCATGGTCAACGGCGGAGAGTCCTGTACAGCTGGACATCTAGCAATTGAGTAAGCACCAATCATCGCGTTCAACGATCATGAACAGACTGACCTCATCCTGTTCGCCATACTTCTGCAGCAGCTCCTTATACCCGGTATCCTCCACAAAGTAGCCCCAACCGCTCCCGAGTATAGGATCCTTCTGCTCATCGGAGACGTCGCGTCGCTTGAGGCGAAAGCATGCGTCGATGGCAATAGTGATGGTATACAGATATCTGTCAGGGATAGTAGCCGTCAGTTACCGATGTAACTTGAGAGAGGCAATGACTAGACACCCACTTGAGATCGTCCGAGCAGCTATCCCAATTGTCCGGCAGATTGATGCCCGGTTGCGGACAGGCCGGACAGCGAACGGCAAGCTCACCGGGCTGTGTACCGGCGACTCCTGTAGGATCGTGCCCACGCCCCGCCCGCTTGCAACGTTTGAGATGTCGGTACTGGGCTGCGATGCGCATGAACGCCTTGTAGCGGTCGGCTGCGCTGGACGTCCCGGTGTTGTCGGTCAGACATTCGAGCACTTCATAGTAGTCGCCCATCGAGATCTTGCCTTGGAGGCTTTGAACATGGTAGTGCTCGAGTAGTTGAAACGTGAAGGCGGTGTTGGGTTCACAGTCTGTAGCCGGCCAGAGATCGTACCGCATGAGTTGCTGTACAACATTCCCAGCCTTCCCAGCTTGGTCACAGCCGCAGAAGTCGACGGCAACGAGATGGCGACCGTCAGTGTGTATTACGCTGAAGTCGTCGCGGGATGCTCGCGGGTTAGAGCACTGGCTGTTGTCGTGATGATGGCCGAGCTGCACGCGCAGACCAAGCGCCTTCAGGGTCGTGTCCTCGAATGTGCGCCCATTCCATTCCTGTCCAGAACAGTCGGTGTTAGATTAATCACATAAATGATTATATTCGGCACAACATACCTTGAGCCTGTGGTACGGATTTGAGCGATGAGCCCGCACGGTACACGCCTCGCAGGAGAGAGGTCCAGGCGAGCAGGTACGACATCGGATGACCGCTTGGCCCGCCGTGGCTTGGTCGGGACAGGACGTGCATTTTTTGTGCGTCGCAAGACCTCGCCCATCCCGACGGAGCATCTCTTGTAGATACAGATCTTGCTGGGGGATAAACGATTTCATCGGCTCGTCCTGGGTCATTGACGAGTGAGTTAGCAAATCTACAGCTATTGAAGGAGCGTGATAAGTGACTCACCGTACTGGCATAGCGTGGTGCGCGCTCCTCCCGCCCGTCCGGCTCCTGTACGCCTCCAAGCATCGCTCCTTCCTCGGGGATAAGGATCGCGTCCCAGTCGTTAGCCGTCCCGAAGTGGAGGGCGTCGGGTTCAGGATCCTGGCCGGTACTGGAGTTGGACTGAGCTGAAAGTGGAAGGGGGACTGAGACTCGGTGGATTCGCCGCCGGTCGCTGGATACGTCGTCCACGGTGAAAACGGGTTGTTCAGCTGGTATAGGCGGCTGGTGTGCGGCGAGAGCATCCGTGGCGGAGACTTCGAACTCGGCGGTCAAGTCCTCATCCACGATAGTACGTCGAAGACGTTTCGGAGGTCGTTTCTTGGAAGACATGGTGTGAGAGTGGAACGACGGAGGGGCCCAAGAGTGGGCTGAAGAAGATTGATAGCGGCGGACGCCGTGACAGTGTGCTGAAGAAGATTGATAGCGGCGGACGCCGTGACAGTGTGCTGTGACCGGACGCGTCGCTCCGTGACGGACCGCGTTTGCGTGACGCCGCTATATATCCTCGTCGCTCCCATGAACTCTATTTCGCTTCTTCTCCCCGTTCTCCCTCTTTCTCACTCCTCCCACGACGCCTGCGCAACCACTGACAGCCTACGCATCCATGCGTACCACTGGTGAGCTTACTTACCTACTCCTACCACTCGGCGTCACGGTGTGCGCTATAAGCGAGATCCGCCCTTGGATCACCGATAGCGCGCACCGCGTCGCGCGCCTCGCGTACAGCTTTCTGACGCGTATTGCCTGCATAATCCACTACTGGTTTCCACTACTGTAATACAAAGTACCACATATGTGGTGCAAGTGTTGCGTTATATGTGGGGGTTTGTAATATATAGTACTAGGGGAATACCTTGTAATACAATACCCTCCAGAGCTTGTACAACCTGTAGGTGATTGTAAAATAGATTGTAATTCATCGGAGGGAGGGTTGTAGAAGCAGATTGTACTATCAGGTTTGTAGTAAACGACACTTTGTAATACATCTTGTACAATAAGGGCTAGCCTTGTAGTACTGGATATTGTAATATTGGAGTCATGTGCTTGTAGAATAATGGGTGAGCTTGTAATATATTTGAAGAATGGTACAACACACTGGTCATGTGCTTGTAGAATACTTGCAGGTTTGTAATACTCACTATGAGGTAATACTAGTACCTTGTAATATCCAGCTCCAGCTTTGTAGAACTGTTGCAGAACAAATTGTAATACTTGGCAGTAGCCAGGTCTAGCCTTGTAAAACCCTTGTCATGTGCTTGTATAATCTCTGTGGATCAGATTGTAATACTCAGCACCAGCCAGGTACAGCTTTGTAGAATAATTGTAGATCGGATTGTAATATCTAGCACTAGCCGGGTCTAGCCTTGTAGAATCCCTATAGCTCGGATTGTAATACCTAGTTCTAGCCGGGTCTAGCCTTGTAGAATACTAGCAGATCAGATTGTAATACCTACTGCTAGCCGGGTCTAGCCTTGTAGAATCCCTATAGCTCGGATTGTAATACCTAGTTCTAGCCGGGTCTAGCCTTGTAGAATACTAGCAGATCAGATTGTAATACCTACTGCTAGCCGGGTCTAGCCTTGTAGAATCCCTATAGCTTGGGTTGTAATACCTAGTTCTAGCCGGGTCTAGCCTTGTAGAATACTAGCAGATCAGATTGTAATACCTACCACTAGCCGGGTCTAGCCTTGTAGAATGTCTATAGATCGGATTGTAATTACTTACTACTAGACAGGTTTGTAATACTTAGTATTAGCCGGGGTCTAGCTTTGTAGAATCCATATAGATCGGATTGTAATACTAGTCCTGGCCGGGGTCTAGCCTTGTAGAATACCACCAGATCGGCTAGAAATGCTTGCTGATCGGATTGTACTACCTTGCAGTAGCCGGGTCTAGCCTTGTAAAATCCTACGAGATTGGATTGGCACGGATTGTCATACGTAGCGGCCGGGTCTAGCCTTCTTGCATGGACCGGATTATAATATACAGCGGTAGCTAGTTCTAGGCTTGTACTTCGGAATCTACTTTACATTGCGAGAAAAGGTCCCCATGGAATACTACAAAGTGATCTACAGCAGGTTGGTATCGGGCTCTGACCCAGAATCCGAGTCCGATGATGAACCCTGCCCATCCTCGACCAGCTGCTCGTTGTCCGGGACTGCGAGTCGCTTTCGAGGGCGGATGTTGCGAGCGAACGGCTCATACGGACCGGCCCAGGATGGGAGAGGCCCCATCTCCTTTAGGAAGTTGATCCAAAAGGAGGCGCTGCGCTTGGCTAACCTCTCGAACACTGCAGCCTGCTTCTCCGCATAGAGCTTGAGTCCTCGGCGCAAGCGCGGGGCTGCATCAGAACGGCGGTCCCCCTGAGTGCGCCACCAGCGCGCTTTGGACTCGAAGTAGGCCAGGACCCTTCGCATCTCTTCCAGCAGCAGTGTACGCTCCTCACCCCAGCGCTCGGCACGTGCTTTACACCGCGCCCACTCCACCCGCATTGTCTCAGCAAACTCCTCGTCAGATGCACATGAAGTGTTGTCGCCCCGAGGGACGCCGGTTGTGAGCCAGATCCAACTTATCTCGTAGCGACCTTCGCTCGTGATCACCTCTTCGTCCTCTCGCCGTGGGCCCCGCAGGTCGCTCTCAAGGAGGGGTTTGAATGTTGACTTCCACTCCCCCGCAGGGTCAAGCTTCTCGAGTGCGGCACGCGCGTCACGATACCGCTGTGCGGAGCGGGTTTGCTTGTCCTTGAACCGCGAGTAGAGCGAAGCTTGTCGGGTAACTGACCTCTGCCCGAGTCCGGCAACGTTCATCCGCTGGAACTCCGAGATAGCGGCGAGGACACGTCGAACATGTCGGATCTCCCCGAGGGCGTCTGACATTTGCGCCAAGCGGAGGCGGCGCTCTTTGTCCCGGAGTCCGGTAAGCATCTCCCCGGAGGCGAGGTTCGGGGGTAGGGAAGACGGCAGCCAGAGCCGAACGTCCTCGGCTTTGATGACCGGTTGGAGGTCGTCTGGAGAGGTGGAAGCAGCGCCTGCCCGCAGGCCCATGACGAGGGGCATGTGAATGTCTTGCACCGCTTGCCATAACTCGATCCGGCGCATCAGCACGTTCCTCTTTTGCTGTGCTTCCGCTAGCTCGGTGACGCTCCGTCCGCGACTCGCGCGAAGCTTCAAGGCACGTCTAGAAAAGCGTGAGCGCGAATAGATCATGCACTAAGCAGGCAGAACTACTCACTGCTTGTCCTCGAGTTCGAGGCCTACTTGAAGTAGCACCGCCGGAGTGACGTCGTGCGGCGGAAGCTTGCCCTGTAGTGCTTCTGTCGCCTCCTCGTCGTGGAGCTGTAGCTTCACGGTCGCCAAGGAGTAGTCTGAATAACATCAGTTCTCAGCATCAGCACGAACGACCCGAGACCGGTGATGCACATACCGTTCGCAGGCTCTTCGTAAGGGTCCGGCTTTGTCGGATCTTCGTTCCAAACGCGTACCATTTCCTCCCACTGCGCAACACTTGCAGGGGGTAAGTCGGCCGAGTAGTCCTTGAAGGTCTGAGAGTGCTTCACGGCCATGTCATCAGCCTCTTGCAGCGCGCGTAAGAAACTTTCCCCTGTTGGCAAGATGATTAGCATAATGTTATAATAACGCTCGGAAGCGTGTCAGAGCTACAAGTAGATGATGACATACCGAACCTACTCGTCTTCTGCCAGTTCCACGCACCCCAATGATCATTGTAGACCTCGTGGCGCATTCCCAAGGCCATCTCGCGTGTGCTCAATGCTAATGGGTTCATATGTGACCAATGCGCCTCGATACCTTCTCCGTATGTGCGCCCAACCCTCGGAAGATAGTTCAGGGAGAAGCGCGAGTGAGACTCGCCGCCATGTACCCGGTAATGCTTCTTTGGAATTGCGAACCGGATCTCCTCCACCTTTGATCGGTCGATATGCATTGTCGGCGGGAAATTGTCGGCCATCCGGATGAAGAATCGCTTGTACCACTGGCACGCGATGTCGTACGATAGTAGTAGCGCCAGGAGGAGGCCAAGGAGAGTGGAAAACACGAGATAGTCCATATTCGCGTACCTGAGCGTCAAAAGTCAGCTTGATGCACGCAGATCTACAGCTCTAGATCGAGGGCGCGGACTCACCCCTCTCCGCGCTGGAGATCTCCAGCGCCATTCTTGCGGACCAGCCCATGACGTGCGCAAAGAACTGCGCCGATACCAGAGGCTATGTAGCCTTCCTTATGGAGGTTTGCTTTGAGAATAGCATTATGCTCCGCCGAGCATAAGTTCTCCTAAAGACGTCATCATGCGCCGTGCGAGCCGATCAGTACTGATGTGCGTGATATAGTCATGCTACTCACCTCTTTCTGCGCAGCGCACCGCCGCACATGTGCTTGGTATGCTTGCTCTTCGACGTAGTAGGCCCAACCAGGGGCCAATTCGATGTCATCCAATCCGCGGTCCTTGCACCGAGCGCGGAAGTTTGCATCGATCATGAGGAACAGGGTATAAAGCCACCTAATACGTCATGATCGTCAGAAGGGAGGGCCTGGTACCACATGAGGAATGACACGTACTTGATGTGTGGAGGCGAGTCCGCCCAATCGTCAGGGATGTTCTTCCCGGGGTGAGGACAGGCCGCACATTCGACCACTAACTCCCCCTGCTGCGTCGCCACCGCTCCCGCCGGATCATGCCCACGTCCGCTCCGTTTGAGCATGACGAGATGTCGCCAGATTCGTACAGCATGCGAGAGCTGTTTATATCGGTTCTGTGCCGAGAATCGTGTTCAGTATGAGACGCGAGTCGGACGTGATGACATCGGACGTACCGGGACATTAGCGCCTCCGCTATTGTCTGTGAGCCGCTGTATGGTCTGCCAAAAGTCGTGGAGATTTGCCTTGGCCTGAAAGTTGAGCTCCTGGAACGTATCGAGCATGCCGAAAGTGAACGTCGTCGCAGGAGCATCCATGGTGGCCGGAAACCAGCCGACGCGCATGAGCTGCTTCCACTCAGCGCTTATTTGACCGGTACCTTCTTCTATACACTTGCAGAAGGACACCCGCACCGTATGTATTCCTGAGACATCGCAGACGACGATTGCGCGAGTCGTGTGGGATGGGTTAGGGCACGATGCACCTGCATGACCGAGTTGCACCTTGAGGCCCAGCTTCTCGAGTGAAGAGCGCTCAAAGAACGAGCCGCTCCACGTCTACGAAGAATATACATAAGCCTGCTAGTGCTTGAATAACCGACCTATACTCACCTCGACGCGATGCAGCACCAAGTTCGCGTGATGTTGAACGGTACAGCTCTCGCAGCGGAGCGGCCGAAACATGCAATCGAGGCAGCGCACTGTCGCAGGGCGCTGCTCACAGGACTCGCACGAGACAGGACCGTCGTGGATATCCTCCTCCGTAGCCTCGAAAGCGAGCAGCTCATCGAGAAAGTCCTGCCTAGCAGGAAGCCATGTGCGTAAACGATTCTAGATTGGGGGGAGTGTAGTCAGCTACCGGTCATGCCAGAATTCGAGGCTGGCTTAGAACATACAGCAGCGCGTAGCTCAGGCCGTTTGCGTTTCTTCTTCCGCCTAGTCTCAGTTCCTGCAGACCCATCCATCTCCAGAAATTCAGCGTCTTCTAAAGGCAGGCCTTGAAGTATGGAGTGAATTGTCGACTCGGAGTCGATGGCTGGCGAGCCCGAAGTCTCTCCCGCGGGTCCCGAAGAGCTCGCCCGAGACTGGGTATTAGCACGGGTTTGAGGCGTATTCGACCTCAGCTCCGGTGGAACGTGGACTTCCTGGTGCTGGGTACGATATCCAAGCCTTCCCTGGGTCCCGCTGCGGAAGGTTACGTGCTCGACCGTAACTGTATCCAGGGGGTTTGCTTGTGCGCCGGTCGGCTGAGAGCCTGAGGCCTGCGGTGAGCTTGTCTCGTCTGCTGAGGGGTCATCGATCTCGATGACTTGATATCGAGTCTTCTTGTTAGGTTTTCGATTCGAACTCGCTCTGCGTTTATTTGGAGCCATTATAGATGTACAACCGCGGGTTATAGGTCGACGTTGCGGAAAGATGGTATCAGGCGCTCATGGTGAGGGCAGGAAACAGAACTGCATATGGCGAGCGCTCGACCACATATATCGAGCCTCATCACATTTTGAATCCGATCGTGTTTGTATACTGCCTAGTGTACTAAGATCGTACTATAGTACCTTGTCAGTGTACAGATCTGCAGTCACTGGACTTACAAGTTCATTATATCCGACTCGGGCTGGACTGGCTGCATTGGACTCTACTACAGACCCGAGTCGCTGTGCGGCCGTGCAGTAGTACTTACTGCGACCTATATACTATACGATGCAGTAGTGATATCCCACCGTGACAGCGAGGGCAGAATGAAATTACTGTGTAAAAGCATGGCACGCGGACTGGGACATTTAATATGGTAGTAATATATTATAGGGAAACCACGTGCAATTCGAACATGGCAGGGTACAAGCATATACTACTTGATCAAGAGTCGGACGCGGCGCTCTCGCTTCGCGGCTCCATACATCTGTTCTGCTTCGTCGCGAGTGTCACAAGCTTGATACCGCGATCCCTTAACGTCCGTAACGTAATCCTCCATGTCCAGAAAGTTGCGCCATATTCCGACCCGCAGTCCAGCAATGACCACGTACCAGCGCCTCGAGTGATAGATGTCGTCCGGCTCTATGTGCTCCACTAGAAACACAAGCATGTCAGTTTATGAACCGCATAGAGGTCTAGAAGAAAGCCTCACAGGTCGGATCCCACTCGACTAGGACCTTTGCACCCCCACGCATGATGTAGCGACGTCGAGAGGCCTGAGACGGCACTCGCGGCGGGACGGTAGCCGGAGCCACCAGCGATGGATCGCGAGCCGGAGCTCTCGCAGGTGTGTTGGGCTCGGGGACTGGCGCCTCCCGAAACAGGCTGGAGCCCGTCCCGATGACGTTGACGGTAATGGGAGCATTGCCGCGCCCATCCGAATGGATATTGAGGTTGATCGTCAAGCCGCCGCCGCCGCCGGCGGAGGAGGAGGTGGCAGAAGAAAGGATAGGGGAAGCAGGTTCACGACACCCCAGACCGCCGACACCACTCACGTCGGGAGTGCTGATCGAGAGGTGGGCGAGGTCCGGGAAATCCGCTGGCGACTCGGATGGCTCGTGGTCGTTCTTGATTGCCATGCTGCACAACGGAGACGTATATGTCAGCTTACATCGTCAAACTGAGCGTGAAATGTCAGTACGCACAGAACTCTAACGGGGGCGCGGGCTCAAATAGGGGGTGAGGTGAGATTGTTCGGGGAGGGAGGAGGAGAGCGGGATTTATGTTATCTGAACGCCATCGATCGATAGCGCGCAGTCGGGCTTGGATTAGTACATGCCTGATATGGCGGTTTCACAACCAGTCACGAGCGTACCTCATATTCTACAAACCACTGGTGCCCCGGATGTTGCCGAGCCAGCGACGACGCGGTCTCGTGTCTTGGTTGGCGTCGAGTCCTTTCGCGTTGCCCCTGTGTTGTCTTCGAGCTACTCGTCCTTCCCTGCACACCGTACCAACTCACGATGGGTCGTAAACCGTGGGCGTCCCCTCAAGAAACCGAGTGGCTTGAAGAGCTCGTGCCCAACTTCCGCCAGTCGCAAACAGCGAAGACGACAACGGACTTCATAACGACCACACAGCAAGCTTTCTTCGACCGGTTCTACCCCGAGGTTATCGTCGGAGATGCAGACCCAAAAACGGTCATGTTCACGCCGCTCTCCAAGGACGGGGAGCCTGGCGTTGAGGCTCCAATTTCTGTGTCGAAACGGCGCGAAGTAAGTACCCTCTAACCATGACATGCATTGAACCTATGGACTCACCTCGTTCTGTCGGTCAGCAAATCTACTGGTGGTACCGTAATGCGATCCGGCTTGGGAAGACTCCTGCTGAGAAGAAAGCAGGGGGAGGCGAGGGCGGTCAGCAGAGGAAGAAGAAGAAAGCGGGGGAGATTGACCTGTCGGCGCCCAAGCGGCCTCCTAATCGCCAGTCCTACCAAGCGTACATCTCCTTGTACAATGAAGACGTTATCCCACGCATCCGGCAGCTCTACAAAGAGTACTGCGAAGGGCTCGAGGAAGGAGCCGAGGCGAAGCACTGGTTGTCGTTCATGAACCAGGAGGCTAAGCGCCTGCTTGAGGGGGAGACGGATGCCGTTCGTGCCAAGGTCGAAGAGTATCGCAGGAAGAACGCCGATGACTGCAGCCACGACATCTTCTATGACCCAGAAGCGCAAGGCGACGCTGTCCCGGCCCAGGAGTTGCAGAGGCGCGCAAAGATTATGCAAGAGTACGTGTTTGAGCGCGTTAGTGAATAGGAAGTCTAACCACCATACAGGCGTATCGATGACTTACCTAAGAAGATTGACAACATGTTGAAAGCCTTGGAGAAGGAGGTCGGGTGGAAGGGAACCGTCATTGTTGGAGGGCCGCGGCCGGACACCGGGAAAATGCAGACGCTGTGGTAAGTTCTGCTGTTCTCGACCTCTGCTACCTGTCAGTGACAGCGAGAAATCCAGCTTCCATGAAGGACGAACCTTGAATATGGGTAACACGCTGCCCGAGGGACATTCCGGGGCGTGGGATGACTTCACGAAGGCGTACACCTCCTTCTTGGTTTCATGCTTCTGTAAGTCTGCTCAATCAAGTTGTATATTTCGCCTCTAATAGGCATACACACACAGTACCGCACGCGGGTAAGAAAATGTCGGACGCTTACCATGGCCGTCTCGTCGACACCGTCACACCCGGGCCCAGCGACGAGCCCCGCACGGGCTCGTCTTCGACTACGGACAACACCGACCCCTCCCCGGATGGCTCCCCCGCTCCCAGCGTATCCGACCCTAGCAATATCAGCCCTGTGCAGGAGCCTGCTGGTAGCACAGCGATGGTCAGTGCGTCCCAGGACGATATCCAAGCCCACGTACCTGCGCAAGCGAGCACTGCCACCTCGAACGCCGGGAACGGCGTGACCGCGAATCCGGAGGGCTCCCGCTCTGAAGAGGTGTCGCCGATAAGTTTTGAGCTGCAGAGGATGGCACATATAGCAAAGGTGAGGGCAGAGCTAGCAGAGCTGGACAAGGGCGTACGAGAAGCAATACAGAAGGTTCAACCTCAGGCTGTCAACAAGCAGACGCGCGCGCCCAAGCGTGCTTCTGCGAACAAACCCGCTCCCACGCCTGTCCTTCCGCGGACGCGCGCAGCCATTGCTGCTGCTGCTGCTGCTACTACAGTCAACCCGACGCCCCCTGGACCATCCACGACGACCACCGACTCTCTGGCGACGCCGTCGACCACCTCGAGCGCTGTTGGCACTCTGGCACCAAGTACTACGACACCAACGGCCGTCGCCCCTACATTGAGCCTACCAGCTCCAGATCCCAACGAAAGCCCTCTTCGCACCTCCGGAGCGTCGACTGAAGCACCCGTCGTACCCGACACGGACACCCGAACGGCCCTCGCGCTGTCTACCGGCACCACTGCTGCTGTGCCATCCGGTACTGCGACTCCCGCAGGCGCGTCAATTGCGCATCTGACGCCCTTACCCGCTACCGCAGCAACGCCGTCCGACAACGTCGTCAGAGACGCCCCCATCGCTCCTCAGCCCGCACCGCCATCAATCCTTCCTGACCCCACCACTCATGCTACTGGATCTACGACTACGCCTCCCCCGGGCCCCGCTCCATCCCCAAGTGATGCAGTCACGGCGGTTCCCACCCCAGCTGAACCCGTGCCACGACTTCCAGCAGCACCCCCCTCATCGCCGCCGAACACGAAACTCGCGCCACCTCTCCTCCCGAGGGTTGATGCTGATGCCCCCGAGTGGGTTCGCGATGCACTTGAGTACTTCGACGTGCTCGCGGAGCCTGACATCGGCGGGGCCAAATGGGTCTCCTTGATAGAGACGTGGCAGAAATTTGAGCAGCGCCTGGGCTATCCTGACGGCAGAGTAAGTCATGCATTCCTTCGTGCTGCTCTCGATAATCTGATGGTCTCTTAGAACAGCGCGCATCGGTTGTCACCCAACGAACGACCTGAAGAGATCGCAGTGTGGATGAAGGACGGCCGTCTGTACACGAAGCTCCCGGTCATCGACGACCCTGACGTCTTTGGCACTCTCTGGTGCAAGTGGTGGAGGGTGTTGCAGCCGATCAGTCGCTGTGCAGGTGAGGGGGGAGAACTTCTCCGAGTGGTGCCCAACGACAAAGAGGAATGGGACGCCGTTTGGCGCGGTGGCCCGTGTGGTCTGTTCCTTGTCATCATGAGCCTCGCATGGTGGCTCCTTGCTGCATATGAGGTTGGGTTACCGCTGAGAGGTGTCCTCGATGCCATGGATGACGTGCATTGGGTTTGCCAGACCGCCCTGCAAACTCTGACCCTCAAGCGCCCGGCGAGCGACGAGCAGAGCGCTCCGGCGAAACGTCGTCGCGCCCATTAGGTCAGCCTAGTTAGTCCGAAGGATATCCTGTTGAATGCAATGACATCATCGAGTCGTCTCCTATACTAGCTACTGCGAGATAAATACAATCCGATCTATAGAGATTCTACAAAGCTAGACCCCGGCTAGTACTAAGTATTACAAACCTGTCTAGTAGTAAGTAATTACAATCCGATCTGCTAGTATTCTACAAGGCTAGACCCGGCTAGAACTAGGTATTACAACCCAAGCTATAGGGATTCTACAAGGCTAGACCCGGCTAGCAGTAGGTATTACAATCTGATCTGCTAGTATTCTACAAGGCTAGACCCGGCTAGAACTAGGTATTACAATCCGAGCTATAGGGATTCTACAAGGCTAGACCCGGCTAGCAGTAGGTATTACAATCTGATCTGCTAGTATTCTACAAGGCTAGACCCGGCTAGAACTAGGTATTACAATCCGAGCTATAGGGATTCTACAAGGCTAGACCCGGCTAGTGCTAGATATTACAATCCGATCTACAATTATTCTACAAAGCTGTACCTGGCTGGTGCTGAGTATTACAATCTGATCCACAGAGATTATACAAGCACATGACAAGGCTAGACCTGGCTACTGCCAAGTATTACAATTTGTTCTGCAACAGTTCTACAAAGCTGGAGCTGGATATTACAAGGTACTAGTATTACCTCATAGTGAGTATTACAAACCTGCAAGTATTCTACAAGCACATGACCAGTGTGTTGTACCATTCTTCAAGTATATTACAAGCTCACCCATTATTCTACAAGCACATGACTCCAATATTACAATATCCAGTACTACAAGGCTAGCCCTTATTGTACAAGATGTATTACAAAGTGTCGTTTACTACAAACCTGATAGTACAATCTGCTTCTACAACCCTCCCTCCGATGAATTACAATCTATTTTACAATCACCTACAGGTTGTACAAGCTCTGGAGGGTATTGTATTACAAGGTATTCCCCTAGTACTATATATTACAAACCCCCACATATAACGCAACACCTGCACCACATATGTGGTACTTTGTATTACAGTAGTGGAAACTACGGGTGGCATAATCACAGGCATTATCGCCCCGTCCTGCCAGTCTCCGTTCAGGAAGGTGCGTGCAATGCACATTATACCCCAACGCCGTCAATATGCAAGCCGACGTGCTCAACAGACTCGCTCTGGCCTCGGGTTCTCGCCATGGATGAAGAACGTCGGGGAGCCCATCCTTGCACCTCCCGATTTTGACTTAGCCGCGCAAATGCAAGCCGCCATGCTTGATCCGAGTCGAGGCCCCGCCTCTCCCGAGGATCCCGATGATCCGCGAGTTGCGGACGCCTCAAACCCGCACGAACACACCCCCGAGTCCGCCACCCTCGCAGCCCTATTCGACGGCTTCGCACGACTCACCACCACCGACTCGCACCGCGCATTCGCCGTCCCCGAGGAGCCCCCTGCCTGCGCGCGCCCCCCGATCTTAGCGCGCGCGCGCGCTCCTCCCGCCGTCCCCGCAGAGCCCCCTGTTTGCGCGCACCCCCCGATCTTCGCGCGCGCGCGCTCCACTCCCGCCGGTCAGTCCGACCCCTCTGCTCCAGAGCGTAGCACGGACGACGGCGCAGCGCCGCCACGCGCGTGCTGCCCTTCCAAGCAAAAGCAACGCGCGCAGCAGCGTTCGAAGGACCACCGCCGCGCGCGCCGCACGTCAGAGCAGGCGAAGATCGGCCTTCTGTATCCGGAGGGCAAGACCGTCAAAGTCTCAGCGCTGCGACAGATCCAGTACGCGCTTGCCTTAGTCACGGAGGCCGACGTCAAGGAGGCACTCGCGACCGATCATGGTCATGCCGATCCATCGTTCGCGACAGGCGAGCCCATCGAAACCTCCTACGACCTCGACATGGACAGCGTGCCCGTTACGGCGAGCGCGTACGTCGCGCGGTTTCTCAGACAGACCCAGGAGGACAAGCGGCAGGTCACCATAGATGATGTCATGCGGATTCCTGGATTCCGGCTGATCAAATGGGACGGTCTGTAAGTCCTCCCGCTATCTCGCCTGAGTCCCCGCTCTCCTCTGAGTACATCCCCTTCGCTAGTACCTGCCATGCATTGTTGGACCGACACAGGCGTGCATTTGGCCTTCTCGATGGACGCCCGAACGACTCGTCATGGGCCTCCGTCAACCGCGATCTCTCCAAGATCATTCGTATCATCACCGAAGTATACAAGTTTCCAAAGTCACGAAGGCCCAATCGTCGAGGCGATTTCGAAACGATCTCCTGCGGGATATCGTACGGAGGCGGCCAGAAGGTGTGCATTGGCTCCTGTCCATCATTAGCACCCCCTGCTGAATGTCTTTCTGCCAGCGCCTAGGCAACTTCGCTATGTCCGGCCATAACTTGGCCCTGTGGCGAGCCGTCTTCAAGCTACGCTCGTTCCGACGCGTTATCCAATTTGTGAACAGTATGTATACCATATGCTGCTTCCAGTCGTTCGTGACATGCTAATACAAAGTGTCGCAGAATCGTTCCAGGTGTTCTTCCCCAAGATCCATCAACACTACGAAGACACCTTGTCTCGCGTCTGCGCGCACAACCCCTCTCTTGTGCGGAACTACAATGATGTCGCGTTTGCGGCGACGTCCATAAATCTAGGACCCCAGGCCGTATCATACCCGCACACAGACCACCTCAACCTCGCGTATGGCCTGTGCGCTATCACGGCCGTCGGGAACTACAACCCGACGACGGGAGGGCACTTGATCCTATGGGACCTACATCTCGTAATCGAGTTCCCTCCTGGGTCGACTATTCTTATACCGTCCGCGATTCTCAAGCATTCTAACACCGCACTAGGGAGCTCAGACGAGCGTCGGTACGCCATCCTGCAGTACTCCGCAGGAGGGATCTTCCGCTGGGCGGACTGCGGCTTCCAGAGCCAGAGGTCATTCTATGCTGCTGGGAACGAGCATACGAAGACAGGACGTGAGCGCTGGGAGGATGGAGTCGCTATGTTCAGCGACTGGTCCGATCTGCAGAGTCGCGTGATGAGGGCTTGTGCAACTAAGTAGATAGCCGGTACTAGTAGATGAACGTTTGGAGGCCTCACCAACTTGAATACATTTGAACTGTTCTTGCTCACTGTTCGCCGGTGTATGCTTGAGTTACACGAACTAGAGGGCCAAGCGTCCGTACATCCATGTAGCATGACTCCTGCAGGAAGTGGTACTTGGATTGCATACTGCTAGACACTTCTATGCAAGAGCCGGTTAGATAGCGCCGACAACTGGTTCAGGCTACTGGCATCTACCCCGGTCTATAGCAATATCAATAGAACCTCCTCTCCGGGCTCTTATATTGTACCCATAGCTACTAACGTTGCTCACATATACTATCCAGCGTACTTGGATGCGGAAATCGCAAATGGGAGAGCTCAACGCACCAATCTGCTTTTCAGACGTCAAGACACTTTAAGACGCATATCGTGGTAAGCGCCCTAACCACTTCATGGTGTCGAGTGTCTATTGCGAGCCACCACCAGCCTTCCGCCTCCGAGTCTGCTCTCCTACCTCGGTACTACACGCACACCTTCAACGACATATCCTCTCTGCCTTGCAAAAATACCGTAGGTATGGAGGGTCATGCCACCAGTCCGCCCCCTCCGCTCGACAAAGACCCCATGGCCTCGGGCATGCCCAGCACTGCCGACATTGCTCAAGACACCGCACTGAAGGAGCTGAGGAAGAAGCTTTTGCGCCAAGCCCGGAATGCTCGGTACTATCAGCGGAAAAAAAGGTACCCCGAACGATCAAGCTCGTCACTGCAGTGAGCGATGAGCTAACCGGACTTCAATTTGTAGGCAACATTTGCTTGAATCGGGCACCACTGAGCACGCCCATGACATGGTACCCTCGGCATCTACCTCGAATATTACCTCAGGCGAGACAGCGAGCGAACGCGGTAGTAGTAGCACTGGTGAGTTCTTCCATGTGACATGGGCGACCTGAGCAAAGCTGACATTAGATCGTGCTGCCCTCCGACAGCGTACCGGAGGAGATTGATGCTCAGTCTAGTGGGGCGAGACGACATCAAAAAGCTCATGGAAAGGTCAGCTATATCCTATCGAAGATGTCTATTGGAAAAGCTGGATTGAACCTGAACTGCAGCCAAACGGTGCGTCGACTCTCCGCTACCAGTCCGTACCCCAACTGGGGTTATGCAGCATGTGTCGACGATCTTGAACGACGTCTGCAAGCATGGGGATTTACCAACGAGCTCGGACGATTTGGTGAGCAGCTAGACTCCGAATGGCGCACAGCTATCACCTCTGAGGTCAAGGTCCGCCGGGAGTGGGTCGCAGAGAAACAGGGATGGATCAAGGATGGTAACCGCATCCTTGCGCGGCTCAGCATTGTCTTTGAGCAGGAGGAGGTTATTGAGGGTCTGTCGTCTCAAGGTCTGGTCGATATGTGGTCCGAGCTCACTGGTATCGCGCATCGCATGATGTTGATGATGTCTGCTACTGAAGCTCGAATGGAGTTGCTAGTCGTATAGGTCCAGTTGTTCTTATAGGTACAGTGAGTACTATACTACTATTACTCCAAATATCACATATGTAGTTCTCATCACGCACTATGTATAAACATCTATAGGGCCAGATGAGCATGTGAACGGTCGAATTCAAGAGGTCCTTGAAGCTCGGGATGCTCATGACCCAGTTCGTGATCTCGCACTCCAAGGAGTCGGCGCGCGCAGGCCCTCCCAGCCAGGTACGACAGTACTTGCGTGTCCCCATAGCACATACCTTCCGAGTCCGCCGCCGAGAAGTTCCAAGAGCGCAAACCCACCATGCATATGTCACGGAACTTCTGTGCGTATTGTGCTCGTCATGACCTCGTCTCTGAGTCACGCATGACGGCGCGGACACCCGCACGCATGACGGCGCGGACACCCGCACGCCGCTGAGGAGAAGAGCACATTGGCAGGTTCTCAGCGGGGGCCGACACCTCGCCCTTGAGCCCCAAATTTGTTGCCCTGTAACACTACCATGGCCAGCGATTGGCTAGAGCGATGGAGACGAGGGTTCCCGATGCACGGGTGGAGCTGCACAATTCATATACACGAGGAAAATTATTTACTAGCGCATCGGATTGGTATCAAATCGGGACCTTCAAGTTTGACTGACTCACCTCGCTTGTTCTAGGCCTGATCCCCCAGTCGATCAGGGCTCCGACTCACTGAGTCGGGAGCTGTCGGCGGGGTGAACGATGCGTACTGCGCCCGCATGTTGAACAGCGTACCTGTCATCCTCCAGCACGAGATAGTTCGTCTCAGCAAAACTCGGAAAGGCCAAATGCTATGTAGTAAGGTGAGTACAGCTCAAGGTACTAAGTATCCGGCGGCGCGGTCCACGTACTATTCTGCCTCTCGCACAGGCCGCAATTTCGGTCGGCCTTTGAAATTTCCGGTTTTGATGGTGTCGTTCTGGTGGCCCGAGGGTCTAGCCGTATGTGCACAGCAGGTGTTGTAGTTCTGATACATCAGGAATAGATTACTAACCTAGGCCCTATTACAATAGATATAGGATAGCACTCTGATGTATCATAATGCTCCGGGGCAGTCTAGCGTAGCCCGGGGATGGCTTCTCGGCACCTCGGCAGGCTTCCTAAAGTGGTCGTTTTTTGCTTATTTTGGCGGCTAGCCCGCGAAATGAGCCACGGGCGCGCTAGACCTACCAAAAGCGGGGGACTTCAGCCACTTTGGCGTCTAGACAGCCTAATGCGGACAGCGGGGTGGCGGACGGCGCTTATGCGACCAAAAGCGGACAGCGGGGTGGCGGACGGCGCTTATGCGACCAAAAGCGGACAGCGGGGTGGCGGACGGCGCTTATGCGACCAAAAGCGGACAGCGGGGTGGCGGGCGGCGCTTATGCGACCAAAAGCGGACAGCGGGGTGGCGGGCGGCGCTTGTGCAACCAAAAGCGGACAGCGGGGTGGCGGACGGCGCTTAAGCGGCCAAAAGCGGACAGCGGGGTGGCAGACAGCGCTTGTGTGACGAGGACGGGCGCTTACACGCCAAAAACAGCGTTTATATCCACCACTCGGTGCTTCCTTCTAAACGGAGCACGGACCAGGTGTGTGCAGAGAATGTAAGCATGTCTCTCTCTTAGTATAAATTTGACGGGGTTCTGCTATAGTTCTTTTCATACATTGTGAAAGCAAAAGTGGTGAACGACGCTTAGCAGCCAACAACGGCGTTTATATCCACCACCCGGCGCTTCCTTGATTTTCAATGCACAGACTAAGTACGGTACACACAGCTGGCACACACATGCCTTATTGATAGGAGACCATATATTTGTGTGACAAATAAGGGCATACATCATATAGCATATACGTCAGAGCCATACGGCATGGAGTGGGGGGCGAAGTCGCAAGCAGTGGTCATAGTATGAAGGTATGCACGACGAGGAAGAGCGCGAAAGTGGAGGAGCATAGATATCTACCATTCTCTGCACCTCACATTCTCAACGACGTACACGCTTGGACCGGCGACCACGCGGCTCGTCGTCGTCGTTCTGAGTATTGGGAGACCGGGGGCGCTTGCTAGCGCTGCGCGTAAGGTCGTGTGAGTGGTACAGGGTAGAGGGATTTTACTCACGAAGACAATCTCCGAATAGCAGCATCCGCCATCGACTTTATCACCCATGCCACGTCCTTTACAGCCATATCCCAGCTTGACCGTGTGACGTCGGTTGCAACGTCGGCCCACCACGCAAGAGACAAGAGAATCATTAACATACCATTTTGGCCCGGCTTGTCCAGCACATCCCATCCACCTGCACCAGCACCCACGACAGGCCGTCCAAGCTCGTTGCGAATACGCCACTCTGGCTGCAGCCTCCCCCACCAGCTCCACCACTGCGTCGAGTACTCTTCCTCGTTTGCGATCTTCGGGACCTTGTCGAGCCTACGACGGAGCTCGCGAACCCATTGGAATACCTGGGGAGGCCTCTGGTCTGATGCAAGACCGTGCGACTAGGTTTTTCGTTAAGCCCCATAAACTCTCGGATGCCATCAGCAGGATGACTTACACTTGTGTGCCACTTGTTTGTGCGTTCGAGCACAGTCCACCACTCTACGGCGCGCATGAAGTCGCGCCCCAGTTGCTTTGCCTCTAGCCAGTCGAAAGGCTTACGCACCCAGTCTGGCCATCCCTCCTCATTGAGAACGATCGAGTCTGTGGTACTGGTTGATGCGGGAGGAGCGGGCGAGGTCGACACGGACGAGGTCGACGCGGGCGAGGCCGCGGGCGGGGCCGCGGGCGTAGCAGCGAACGTCACCGCAGGCGGGGCCGCGGCGGTCGAGTCGGCGGCGAACGTCGACGCGGTCGGAGGAGGGGACGTCGACGCGGGCGGAGCGGCGGACGTCGACACGTGCGGGGCAGGGGACGTCGACGTGGTCGGGGCAGGGGACGTCGACACGGGCGGGGCGGTGGACGTCGACGCGGGCGGAGCGGCGGACGTCGACACGGGCGGGGCAGGGGACGTCGACGTGGTCGGAGCAGGGGACGTCGACACGGGCGGAGCAGGGGACGTCGCGAGCGTGGAGGATCCCGCGGCGGTCGAGTTGGCGGCGGACGTCGACGCGGTCGGAGGAGGGGACGTCGACGTGGTCGGAGCGGCGGACGTCGACGCGGGCGGGGCGGCAGACGTCGACGCGGGCGGGGCAGGGGACGTCGCGAGCGTGGAGGATCCCACGGCGGTCGAGTCGGCGGCGGACGTCGACGCGGTCGGAGGAGGGGACGTCGACGTGGTCGGAGCGGCGGACGTCGACGCGGGCGGGGCGGCGGACGTCGACACGGGCGGGGCAGGGGACGTCGACGTGGTCGGAGCAGGAGACGTCGACACGGGCGGGGCGGTGGACGTCGACGCGGGCGGAGCGGCGGACGTCGCGAGCGTGGAGGATCGGACGATAGGGCGTGGCAGAGGGGGCCTCTGTCTCAGCTGATACACAGTCGAAGCGTGGCGGGAGCTCGGCTCCTCGGTCTCCTTGTCTGACCCCGAGCTCGAGTGTGTCGAGAATGTCGAGCTTTCAGACCCCGAGTCCGACGATGACTCGCCCGAGTCGATCTCGCGGGCCGGAGCTTTTCCCTTGCCCTTCTTCTTGGACTTGCGGCGTGGGGCTTTGGCAACCGCACTATTCTTGTGGTGTGTTTTGGCGGGAGGAGGCTGAACGGATCCGCTAGGAGCTGCAGGTGTCGAAGCCTCGTTGGTTGTAGGGGACACAGCACGAGGTGTCGGGCCGCTGGCCCCGGCCTTCACAGCGAGGTATTCTGCGAATATATCAGTTCCCCAAACTGTTTGTATGATAGTGAATACCATTACCTTCGGTCTGCATGAGATACCGGGTCAACGAGGCCATGACGTTGTTCCGGAAGTGGTCCTTTTCAAATAGATGCCATGGGAGAGGTGTTGGGCCAGCGGTCTTCCCAGCAGTAATCCTGTGCGCGTGGTGAGGCTCAGGAACAGGGTATTTTGACGTGGGGACAGAGCGTAAGACTTACACCTTCAACTGGAATTCTCGGCCTGGCTCCTGCACGGGCACCCCGGCGAAGAGTGTCAGATGGAAGCCGGTCTGACGCTTGATCCCTTCCAGAAGGGGCTGGACGACCTCGGCGAGACTGTCTCGACACCTAAATGGTGGAGGAGGTGGTTGGCCAGCGATCGCAATAAGAAGCAGCTGGGCTTACCTCGCTTGAACGTCCGGGGGCGCCGTCTGCTCATCCTGCTCGGCCTCTGCTTTGGCTTCAGCGATGTCAGCCGCATGCATTTCCTCCACCTGAGCCGCGAGCGTCGCTTGGTACTCGTCCGACTCGTTCGCATACATCTCGCGCGCAATGGACGTGCGCGTGGACAGTCGATATTTGTTGTCCAATCCGGCCTCGGGCCACCGTCGGGCATATTCCTCATCGATTGCGTCGTGCTTCTCGTGCATGTACAGCTGCCACGGCACCAGCCGCCGAGGCTCTGGCCGGGTGTCAGCTGTCCGGCTGAGCTGCGCGAGATGACCAGCCCAGGGATTATCGAGGCGTTGGACATTGTGCTGGCGGAGATACCGTAGGCGAGCGATAATTTTCTGTAACGAGGGATGACAACAAGGCAGTCAGTTTGGAAAATTTGGCGAGCTCGAAATACTAATACGCACGTCCTGGATGTCTTCAATGACCTCACCCTTCTTCATCAGAACGAGCTCGTCGTTCTCGTCCGGAGGCTCTCGCGTTGTCGTCGACGGGTCCTCCGTAAGGTCATAGTACCAGGGGAAGCGCTCCCAGTACCCGTTATGAACCTTCTTCCAGAAGTCATTCTGGGTAGCGCGAGGAGTACCGGCCAGTCGAACGAACTCGGGGAGGAAGCTTCGGAGATACTCGTCACGCGCACCATGGAAGTTACCGGGGTTTCCTGGTTTACCCCCCTTCAGCTTCTTCTTGCTCCGGTGTCGCTTGCGGGCGGCTTCAGAGGCCTTGGGCTGAACGAAGTTTTCAATCTGGACGAACTCGATGTCGGGGGTCACCAGCATGATGGGGGCAGACAAGAGTCAGAAAAAGGATGAGAAAACATTGAGTGTTGTGTAGGGATGATAGGATATATATTGCCGTAGCGTACGCGAGTGCAAACATTGAATGTGGTGTCGAGATAGTAGGGATACAATTTGATTAAGTCGAAAAAAGTTGACGATCGTAGCTAGCCAAACGGTGCGACGCGCGTCGCGTGTCACTTGTGTGACTCATGCGTGACACCCGATCCCTAACCGAGATCGTTGAGTATGATTCAGATACCAGCTCTCTTTTATCCGTCCTCCATCTCTCCGTCCACAGCCCGTCCAAACGTCCACAGCCCATCCACAACCCCTTTCGTCTATCTCTCTATCTCTGCCAGGTGCCATGAGTGCAATCCCGCCCGCTATTCTTCAAGATTGGGACGCAGTGGCGGCCTCTCTCGGTGTCACTCCACAATACGACGCTAACGGGGAGATCATACCCATCGGGAAGAAAGAGGGTGCGCATGTTTATGTTGTATGGCAGGGTAGGGCTGTCGGTCTGTTCTATAATTGGTATGGCTCCAGGGTTGTGATATTTAACATCGACGGTTATATTGATGCGCACTGAAACACAGGGGCCTTGCCCACGCGATGATTAGTGGTTTCAATGGGGCCGCACACAAAAGGTATCCTACGCTCGCCAAAGCACGCGTAGGCTGGCAGGAGGGTCCGACCCGAGGTGCAGGCCAGTGGCACATACCAAGGCCTCGCGCAGCCATCCCGACCCCGGGTCTTCGTGAACGTCTTGCCCGCGAGGATGCTGAGCGCAGCGCGACAGCGGGGAACGCCACTACTGAGCAGCACCGTGATGCGGCAGCGGTCAATGCCACTGCTGGGTTCGAGCTCCCGACGGACAGCGGCGATTCGGGAGCGGCAAATTTATTCCCCCTTGAGCCTGCCGAGCCTGCCCGTGTGCACATTCCTCCCGGGGCCCTGATACAACAGGATGGCCACTCCGACAATGACAGCGAGGAGTTTCACGATGCCCCAGCCATGTCGCGCACCCCGTCTCCCACACCGAGCTCTCCGCTCAGTAGCATCAGCGGTCTCGCATACTCCCTGCCATCTCTCACCTCTGGAACGGTCTCCCCGTGGACTGTCTCTACGCCAGCCCTGTCCATACCTGAGCTAGCTTCAGTTGGCTCCCCGCCACAGTCGCTTCGCCGCGCAGTTGCCAAGGAAAGTCGCGCCATCACCGTGCAGGTTAGTCCGCTCGTGATCGCTCGTGATGCTCGCATCTTGATCATGCATTCAATGCGATAGGCTGGCGGGTCTCGCAGGGGTCAATTTGTTCCTTCCGAGGTTTCTGTCGCCTCTGATGGTCGTGACCGAGAGTTCTATGTTGTCGTCCGCGGGGATCGGCCCGGCGTGTACGCCGATCGGTACGTCGTTACTTAGTTGATTTCCACGGCCGCGAGTCTCACGGTCTACCGCCTGGGCAGGAATACAGCTATTGTCATGCTCGGAGCAAATCCCGGCATGAAGGTAGTGCCTTTCCGTTCTCTCAGCAAGGCAACGCTGTACTTCACCAAGCAGTACATGGCTGGGAAGGTTGGAGTACCTCAGCTAATTGTAGATCTACAGTAGCGTCGTGTACGAAGTGTATGTTGATCAATGGCAAGGACTTGTACTGTGGCAGACGATAGTGATGCGCGCGATTGCCACAATCTGGATTAGAAGGTGCAGTAATGACTAGAAAATACATAGTTCCAACCTCGCTTCGACTGCAGACATCATCGACATTACTGTGAAAGCAACCCCCGAGAGCTCGGACCACATGTCTGATAACCCCTGAGAATCGAGCCCCTCTAGAATCTCCTCATTCTTCAGAGGGGCCGATATACACCGCACCATCTCATCCCCTTCGAGCAGCCACGCCTCCTTTGCAGTGACCCACCTCGCTCGCTCGTCGTGTGTGGTCGCGAGCGCGTCAAGCCAATCGCGATCGAGGGACTTGCAGAACTCACGTAGATCGGCACAGAATCCCCATGCGAGGAGCCGGCTCTTGAGGCCCTCTGTGCAGCCTAAGTAACCCCAGTCTGGATATGGCTCGGCAGAAGCCAGGCGTGTTGAAGTACGCCTAGTAGAAGGGCATCAGTGGGCTGCACATGCAACGCAGCAAGCCAGACACTACCACACCTTCGCGCGAGTCTGGCCATAATGTCGGCTTGACCTGATAGCTGGTGCATGAACGGCTGCCGAGTCAGAGCTAGTATAACGATCTCATGAGCCACAATTCCTCATGTAGCTTTTACGGTGCTCACCGCCGTTCGAATTTGCCAGGTCTTTCGAGTGCGAAGTACTAGAGGCGGATGTGACGGTGATGGGCGACCCGCCAGTTGAGCTTGCAATATGCGCGCTGTCGAAGAATGACATGAGCAGTAGTACCAGCAGTATCAAAATAGACTGGTACGAGGAAGTCCACAGCCATGACAACTCACTTTTTTTTGCGCTGGTAGTACCTCGCATTACGAGCCCTTTTCAGCAACTTAGTTCGCATAGCCTTGGCTCCACGCGCTTGTGAGTCTTCGCCCGAAGTCGAGCCTCCATCCATGGCACCAATACCAGCAGTGAGCGGCCGCGCGGCGTCAGCGCGGGGATAGGCTGAGTGACTTGAATACCGTCAGCGCAGAGTGGCCGGCGGGCTTGTCTGTCGGCGCGGTGTGCAGCGACTTGCAAGCAGTGGGCAGATGGTGACGACGACGAGCGCAGCGGCAATCCAGTGAGCACAGAGGCAGAATCAGGGCAGAGTAAGATAGGGCACAGAGTGCTGAGCGCCGAGGATAGAGGGGCACCAGAACGAGGCGCTGAGAGCAGATTAAGGCGCGTCTTAAACCGTCTTAGTGTCTTAATGTGTCGAAGGGCCACCTATAACACACCAAGGTGTTTATATGGCCAGAAACGCAAAAAGCATCAACGCGAGACTTGGTAGAATGGATATGTACACATTTGACGGTGGATATAGCACATACAACTGTATACTATGCACCTGGGCAGTAGGACCGGGACTGGAGCAATATAAGACGCTCGAGATGTATACTAGTAGCAGTACTGATTCTCTCGGTCCAGATTAATAGCATACATCTTCAATATTGACCACCTCTCAGGGCACCTGTTAGTGCTACTCGGGGTCAGACTATCCACAGCTGCTGCTCGCACAGGTCATTCTGCCATCGCTTTCATACGGTACTACAGCGTCATGCAACGATCAAGAAAAATTGGTGCCTCATTCTACTTCAAGCGTGCCTCGAGACCCTGACGCTGCAGCTCAGGCCAAGTGCTGAACATGGCAACGCCCTCCTCCCAACGCTCCCTTCCAGATTTCGCCATGATGCCTCCAGATGCGACGAAAGCCTTGTGACTTTGAAAGCCACAGTCTGCCCATCGGAAGAGCCCTCCTGCCGAGTACTGAAGAAGTGCATAGCGGCGTTCGTTCTCGTCGGTCAGAGCGGCGTTCGAGTGTCGGAGAAGGGCGGAGGGGATGATGATGGTGGACCCGGGAGGGAATTCGATGATGAGGCCTAAGTCCCACAGGATTAGATGACCCCCCTCCTTGGGATTGTAGTCGCCGATTGCTGTGATCGCACACAAACCGTACGCCAAGTTCAGGTGATCGGTATGGATGTACGAGATCGCCTGGGGCCCGAGATTCAGCGACATTGCGGCGAATGCGACATCGTCGTAATTGCGCTTCAGTGTGGGGTCGTGCTTGCATATGCGTGAGAGCGTCTGCTCGTAGTGTTGATGAATCTTGGGGAAAAATATCTTCATGGAGGCTGAACAGAACCGGATGGGCAAGGGGACACGGTGCGAGGTCATGAACGACGTACTGTTGGCGAAGTTCACCACACGGCGCATAGCTTTGAGTTTGAGAGCTGCACGCCAAAGTGCTTCATTATAAGTGGAGAGTGCGAGGTTGCCTACGCGCTACGGAAGATGTGGTCAGTAACCACGGGATACCCATGAACTAAGAACATACGCGCACCTTTTGACCTCCTCCATAAGAGATGCCGCATGAAATAGTGTCGAAGTCGCCGCGCCTGTTCGGCTTACGCTTGTTGGGCAGGCGGTAGGCCGATCCCATGATCCTGATGATGGAGGCTAAGTCGGCGTTCACGCGAGGCCAGGATGGGTCGTTCGGATGCCCATCCAGAAGGCCAATTACGCGCTGTTGGTTGTCCAAGAGCACATGAGAGACCCTATTGGTATGCTATGTCAGTGAGGCCCACAACATAGCGGGC
Source organism: Daedaleopsis sinensis (assembly GCA_033807695.1). NCBI lineage: Eukaryota > Fungi > Basidiomycota > Agaricomycetes > Polyporales > Polyporaceae > Daedaleopsis > Daedaleopsis sinensis. Next base: position 3,003,004 of record CM066310.1, on the reverse strand, counting down.
GCATCCACTCACTGGCCGTTCCAAGCAATGTAACGGAACTTCGGTAGGGCTTTGACTTCGTCGGCTGTGAGCTTGCGCCGGTCTGCCTGAGTCTGACGAATGAAGCGAGCGACATAAGCGCTGGCCGCCACAGGGACGTCTCCCATAGCGAGGCTGAGTTCGGTGTCGATAGGGTCGGCACACAATGCAGGCCGGGCTTGCGCTTTCTCAGCCTCCGACGCGAGGCTGTCGACGAAGTCCGCGTCGGTGAGGAGCGCGATCGTCTTCGAGAGCTGCCTAAGAGCGGATCCCTTGAGGGACATGCACCCCGGGTGAAGTAGCTCGTCTTTCGCTTGCTGAGTCGACCTCCGCGCGCGGCGTTTCTCCTTGAACCGCTTCTGGCTGTGGTATCTCTTTTTGGATATCGAGAGCACCGGCGCGTGCTGAGACGGGGAGGGAGGCAGTGCAGACGCGGAAGTAGTAGAGAATTGGGGCTCGGGTGCGGACCCAGAACACCTCGAGTCGTCGGTACCGGCCAAGTCGACGGTGGGCGTGAAGCCGGCGAAGAGCGCGTTGAGCACCGTGCGGGTCTCCTCGTCGGACACGCGCGATGCGAAGGGGGTTGCTAAAGTGGGCTCATCAGGGTCTTCGAATCCCTCTGCGGAGTTGGGCGAAGCGGGTTCAGCGTCTCCTACAGAGTCCACTAGCGCTTTCATGCGAGCATCGAGATTAAAGTCGGTGCGGATCGGCTCGCCGATGTTTCTGGTCCACGGCGAAAACCCCAGCCCCGACCGGGTCTGTCGAATGGTAAGTACATGTGGTCAAATGGGATGGGTAGCGGCGCACCTTCCGGAACGGTGACTGGCAGGAGGGAGCGAGGACACCTGCGGTTGATTGGGTGATGAGCTATGTGTCAGAACCGATGACTGCGCGCTACACTGCACCGCGTCGGTGGTCCAAGGGCGGATCTCGCATACGCGGTTCAGTGTAGATGCAGTGGTTACTTACCTCGCGTACGCTTGGCTGAGGCCATGTCGAACGGTGTTGGGAGGATGGAGATAGTGAGCGGAGGAGGATGAAACGAGCGGCAAATGGACTTCGCGAAGTCCTCCCGCCGCATTTATATGCGTGACACACCTAACGCGTCGAGTCACACTAACCGCCCACAGTGACACAGTGACAGGTCACGGCTCTGCTTTGTAGGGCCTACGTTGAAGTCCATTACCTACTGTAACCGTATCCTATTGTGCATCCTCCATCCTTCACGCACCATGTCCGCAAAACGACAAGCCAAACGGCCTCGCAGGAATCCTGTCGACGACGACCTGATGGCTGACTTCGACGTCACCGCCGCGGACGCGTTAGCAGCCGACAGAGACCGTTTACCTCAAGCGGGATTCACTGTCGACCATGTCTCCGAGGACAGGCGGCGCATCCATCACACATCCGTTCCTCTTCCCCTCCCTTTGTCCTCAAACTCCGACCCCTCCTCTTCCAGCTCTTCTGCTCAGCTCGCCGATGCACTCCAGGGCGACTCCAGCGCGCTCCCAAACTTTGGAATCGCCGACGAGTGGGACTCGTTGTTCATCCCGGAGCACTCGGACCTAGCCTCTGCACGAGAGACTCAGCAAGGGGGTGATAACGGAGAGGAACGAGCGCGCCGATACGTGACTTCGGTGAGTATCAAGCTCGGGTCTTGTACGACCAATAGACTTCGCTAATGACCGCGCAGGACGAGCCGATGAAGACCTTCATCCCCCAAAGGGATATGTACCTCCAAGAGATGCTCCGCCGCGACGGCCGAGGACTTGCCCCCCATCAGCGCTGTTCCTTCTGTCCGGACCAGACAACTGCCGCAAGAGCAGTCATACGGTGCAGGTCGTGTTCCCCCGGTCCCTTGAGCTGTGAGGTGTGCGCTGTGCGTGCGCACACATCCAATCCATTTCACAGGATCAAGGTAAGCATACCACCTTACGCTCGTAGACCCCCCTCTAATCACCTTGGCTATAGCGGTGGAATGGTCTGACGTTCGAAGACATCACATTGAAGGCGCTTGGGCTTCGAATACAGCTCGGTCATCATCATGACCACAGTCGTTGTTCCAACCCGCAAGCGTCACGGGAGGACTTCAGCGTGATCCACGTCGATGGGCGACACCTAGTCACGGTGGATTTCTGCGGGTGCGATCAAGCTGGACGAGCTGGAAACGCAGTACAACAGCTCATGCGTTACGACCTCTGGCCAGCCACGGACTGCGAGCCTAACACCTCGTTCACGTTCCAGCTCTTGGAGCACTACCATCTGCAGAGTCTGCAGGGCAAAATTTCCATGGCCGACTACTACACCACGCTCGAATGTCTAACAGACAACACCGGCACTTCTGCGGCTCAGGATCGGTACAAAGCATTCATGCGGATCGCCGCGCAGTGGCGACATCTCAAGAGCTGCAAGCGGTCTGGCCGGGGACACGATCCAAGTGGAGTGATGGGTACTCAACCGGGCGAGCTCGCTGTACGCTGCCCCGCCTGCCCGCACCCTGGAATCAATATTCCCGACAACTGGGATACTGTCTCCGACGATTTGAAGTGAGTGCAGGCAGGTAGTCCGGCATTTCACGAGCTGACTCGGCATCCATAGGTATCTCTATACCGTCACCATCGCCATAGATGCTTGTTTCCGTCTCAAACGACGCGACGTCTCGGACGAGAAGAAGGATCCGATTCTAGGGAGTGGGTGGGGTTACTTCGTCGAGGATACGGGCTACCACGAAGTACTGCAAGCGTACGGCGATCAGGAGGAGGTACACTATCGGTTGTCGATATGCGAGGTTACCCATCACTCACATTTGGCTAGATGTCGACATGTACTGGACTCTCCGCGGTCGATCATGCGAACACAAAATTCTCCCGCGGATACGCTGCGACAGGCGTTGGGGGAATTTTCTGTGCACGTCATGGATTCTGGCTCGCGCTAGGCGTCGGCGACGTGCAGAAGGGAGAGAAGTGAGTGTTAACTTTACTGTCGT